>PVKB01001054.1:0-392713 GCA_004027205.1 Ctenodactylus gundi
ACACACACACACACACACACACACACACATATGTATACATACATAATTTTGAGGTACTGGGGATTAAACTCAGATACTAGGCAAGTGCACTTTAGGCCTTTTTACTTTTATTTTGAGATAGTTTCAGTCAGTTACCCAATTCTTCTGTCCTTCTGTCTTGGCTGAATATGTAAACATACATACACACACATACATAGTTATACCCACACGTAATTTTTTAAAGAGTCATGCTTTGTCAAACTCCTGGGCTCAAGTGATCCTCCTGCCTGAGCTTTCTGAGTGGCTGGGACCACAAGCACATTTCACTGTGCCTAGATTGAAAAAATATGCTAATTAAAATTTTGAGGGACACTCATGCTTTGTTCTGGAACCTTCTCTTGGGAGGGGTATTACTATTCTTTTAATTGAACATTTATATTGCATACATACAATGTTGTCATATTTGTATCAGTAGAGATTTTATGTAGTAGAATTAAACATATATTTAAGGAGGTTTTACCAAGTATACTAGAACACATTTGAGAACTACTGCTTTTGTATGATATTTCAATCTTCCCAATTTCAAAAGATTTGGAAGGAACTGTAAGGAACAGGGGTTTATGATTTAATAGGGAAGAGCAGTATACTGTGGCTTGTGGCTAATTCATGGTAAAATGCAATCATACCTGTGTCTCTAATACACTCATGTAAATTCTCTATAGTAAAACAATCCATTTCATTTTACTTCCCCTTCAGTGCTATTGAGTTAGCTATGTAGGATTGAATGACTTAATGGCCACATACGTGATACATACCGAGGCTCTCTGGATTTCCCAGCTCTTGGCACACATAGTAGGTGCTTAGTAAACATTTTATGAATCAATATATTATGTAGACACAACAGAGCAGGGAGCCAGAGGTTTTAGGTCCTGTTAATTAATCTGGCCATCCATTTATTTATCAAGTAGATTTGAGGATAGAGTTGCTCTGTGCCCCTTTTTTCCCTACAGTGAAATCATGGTGATCCAACTCTCTGTACAGAAATATGGTGATGCTTGAGAGACACTGTGCAAGATGATCTGGATTCCTTAGAAGAAGGGGATCCTATAAATAGAAGGCACTGTACAGGTTCCCCACAGCATTCAAATTTAATTTATACCACATGGAATATGTGGCAGGCCCATGACCTCAGTAATGAAGGCTGCTGAGCCCTGGACGCCCATAGAAGAAGCTTGTTCTTTTTTTTTTTTTCTGGCTTCGAGAGAGTGACTGTTGTTTCCCTTGCCGGCCCAGTCTATGACGCACTTACATCTTCATCCCCATTCCAGGAACACTGCAACTTTAAATAGCAGAGGGGAGAAGGTGCCTACATCTGAAAGAGCAGTAATAAAGGCTCTTGATTTAAGGATGAAGAGTTCAGAGAGAGATGGGTAAAAAACACAGAGGAGGACGTGCGAGAGGACGGATCAATCCCAACGATTCATCATGCCAGGAGCTGTCCAAATAATCAAAGGTATCAGCCGGGGTGATGTATAGTTGATGTCACTCGGCGAGACCCTTAACAAGGCGGCTAGTACAACAGCTGCTGCTGGTCAGCGAGCACCACAGCACATGCCAGGCCAGGCCAGGGGACCACGGACCATCCATCACTGGCCCAAGCTAATGGCGAGGCTTATTAGTAAACATCCTCTGTGGCTGACAGCCTGTAATGGTACAGGATGTTCCCCTATGTCCCCCAAATAAACCGACCCACCTGACAGATGTGTGAAATCTATGGTCTCTCTTCAAATTCTCCGGGTAAGTATAATTTGTTCTATTTTATTGATAGTGGCAAGAGTAATCTTTAGGAAGAATAAGAGAAAGGAGTCACATATGAAGCTCCCATTTAGCAAATGCATTTGTAATCTATTCTTCCCCCAAGAAGGTGAATCAGTTTCAGCCGTAAATCAGAAAAGTAACAGCGCATGCCGACACACATGCATTGTTCTATAGGCACTATGGTAGGTGAGTTTCTTCTGTATATCTTCCTACTCTGGATCAGAAATCCCCAAAGTGGAAATAAAATCCACTCTCTGTACTAAAGATATCTAAGTCTGCTTTAACTACATTATGTTCTTGGAGGGGATATCTTAATGGACTGAGTATGAGGGTTGAAATATCCAGACTTCCTGGAACCACAGGTTCAATTCCCAGCTGAATTGTCTCAGCCCTGCAGTCTTCACTGGAAGATAAATTAAGATACGAAGAAGCTTACTGAGCACAGATCTTGTACATGAGTTGCAGTAACTCATAATCTCGCCTTTTTTTTTTTTTTAGAGGATGTTACACTTGAGTCTGATGTTTTGACATCCTTGAAAAGTTCTGTATACTCTTCAGGTAAGCCTAATGATTATCATTCAAAACGGAACAAATGCCATTTAGGGTGACAGTGTGGTCTTTACCAACTTTGAGACATTTTTAAGCAGCTGGGGTTTGAAAAAGGCAGGTATTGTGATTCCAATCATTCTCTTCTCTCTCTTGCTGATTTGCTGAGCTTAACCTACCATCTCAGCCTCTGATTCCCTCTCTAGTTTTGGCTGTTGACCTCTTTTTGAATTCTGGCATAGGCTAATTCTTCACGCCCTTCTCCCCTTGCTACCCTGACTTCCAGGATTGGCCCCATCCTTCAAGTTTCACTTCAGTTTCTGCAGATGGAGCGGGAACATGAAGAGAAAACAGGACACTGTCTGGCAAAACTGTGTCATTAACTGCCCCATTCCCCCTTGCATGTGCTCTGGTCCCATCACTGCCATGAACTGCTTCTGTAATGATGAGCAAATTGTTTTGTTTTTCTGCATTTAGTTCTGTGGAATGAATGGCCTGGACCCCATGGGGCTGTGGTTTCTATTCAGTCCCAAGATTCGCAGATTTTCTTTGGCTTCTGCTTGGGTTCTATCCTTGTTACCTGAGCTTCTGCTAAATAAAGGGATGAGAAAAATTTAAAACCTAAATTTTATGAATTTTACGTATCAATCAGTGTATCAGTACTAATTGACGCCAAGTGGACATTAACACTAAGTGTTAAGAATTTTGGAATTTCAGAGAATGCAGAGAATATTCGCACTTTGAGAATTTGGACTGAGAGAAAACTCAAGAACATAATTTCAAGCAACTTATTTAAATTTTAATAGTAGGGTCAGTAGAGAGTGCTGGCGACCTTGAAGTCTGATGACCTCTGCCTATACCCTGTGCTACCACTGACTGGCTGGAGGCTGGAGCAGTTGTCCAACTTCTCAATGCCTTAGCTCTTCATCTGCAAGGACAAGGGGTAATGATAACAATAACCTTACAAATCGGTTGTGCACATAAACTGACTTATTGTTCAAATAATTCTTAGAAATGTAAACACTATATAAATGTTGGTTAAACAAAGACAAGGTCAGAGCCATGAATTTTCTCATGTATTTGAAGGTATATTTCTGTATTATATATCCTGATCACTCATGTGTAGCCAAAGTATTATAACCCATATTTAAAATGAAAATTAAGTGACTGTATACATAAACATTGATGTTATTCAATATTGTTAAAATTTTAGAAAATGGTCCGGGGTGTAGCTCAATGATTACAGCACTTGCCTAGGAAATGTGAGGCAATGGGTTCAGTCCCCTAGTACTACATAATACCTGGGCATGATGGAATATGCCTATAATCCCAGTATTTGGGAGGCTGAGGCAGGAGGATTGCCATGATTTTGAGGCCAGTCTGGGCTCCAAAGTGAGTTTAGGACCAGTCTGGACTATAAAACAAGACTGTCTCAAAAAAAAAAAAGAAAAAAAAGAAAAAAAAGATTTCAGAAAACATCAGAGAGACAGACAAAGACAGAGACAGAGACACAGAATAAGAGACTTTTCTTAACTCTCTGCAGAAAAGTCTATCTCTAAAATGTTTAATTTTTTGCTGTATTTTGGGCCTGGCTTAAGGATACAATACAGCATATTTGTGTTGCTAAACCTCTCACTGAGAGCACTAACACACGTAACAGCTCTAGTTTCTGACATCTGGTTGGAGCTAATTATGGATGTTCACACAGGTCAGGTACTGCTATAGGACTGTGTCAGATTCTCTAAGGCCAGTATAATTTAAGCTTTGAGTTAAGAATTTTGCTGGTACTGAGGACACTGATCAGATGTTGCTTATGTGCCTGTTGCTCTTCTAAGTGCTTTACATGCATTGGCTCATTTGGGTCCCCTATAACCCCGTGAAATAGACACCCTCCTATTTTACAGATGAAGACACTATGGGACAGAGACCTTAAGTGACTTGCCCGGGTTACATAGCTAGAGAGTGACAGAGATTCTGATCAAGCCTATGAGCGTAAAGCCTGGGGTTGAAGGCCAGCTCCTGGGAATTTTAGAAAATCAGAGGGAGCCATGATGGGCACAGATTTGGCATAAAGGAGAGGTCATTATGCTGAGGTCCCACAGGACTGCTGTGTCCCCGGGCTCAAGGCCTTCTGAGGGCAGGTGGGGTACTCCTGGTCAGGTAAGGAGAGAGCACAGTTGAACACCTGCCTCTCATTTTCAGGCCTGGAGGTGTCTGCGCATTCCAGAGCCGCGGTGTCTGCAGGGCATTCCTGGAGGCAGGTCTGGACCTTACCTTCTGTGCACCTAACACCTAGCACAGTGTTTCACACATCTAGACACCCAGAACATATGTGGCTGTTTTCAGCTTAGGGCTCTAAACTCTGCACATAACACTATTTATTTCTGTGTTTGTTACATGGGCTTTTGGAAATGAAGCAAGGCAAGGATGATCATTAGTTGTCTGGGAAGAATTTGATCTGTCATCATAGGACATCTGCAGTTTTTTACTCATAGGCTTAACTCATCACAGCGTCCCCTCCCCCCTCATACTGAGTTTACATATTTTGCCTGACGCCGAATACAGATGTCACCCTCCCCAACTAACATCAGGAACACGTTTTAACTTAAACACTGTTTTTCATTTTGGTGAAATCCAATAGCAACTCTCTCACTTTTAGGATATTCCAAACCAAGCATCAATGACTTCTCTTCATACTGTGTTTGAATATAGAGCTCTGAAAAATGACTCTTGGGCTTGGTCCAGTTTTTAGTGGAAAGTGCACATGTTACAAAAGTGAGTCTTAAAATATGCTTCCTTGCTGACAGTCTCTGTGGGAAGGGTAGAACATTCAGGCTCAGACCTCGAACTGAAAAATCCTTCTTGCTTTTCAACGGTGGCCCATTGGGTCAGAATGCAGGTCAGGCACACACTTACCCAGCCACGGCTACTACTGGGCTGTCTGCTCTAGGGCTAAAATAAGATGCAGATTTCCTGGAATATCTACCCTGCAATTTTTACAGGAACAAGATCATTAAATTAAAAATAATAAACCAGGCAATCTTGTAGCAACCTGTTTCTTAGAACTTGCCATATGCATGGGAGCCTTCCAGGATGCCTCCTCATATCCATGCTGGGTAGGGCATCAACAAAGCTTTGTTTGTATTAAACCCGAAAGTCTCTCTCTTCCAGTTCTGACTCTTCTAAAACTGCTGGATGGGGATAGGGAATGTCATGCCCTGCTTTAAAAAAATAGTGCTGGTTGGTTATTCAAACAAGAACATATTCAAATAACACACAAGATCATCATCTCTTCCCCACCCTACCTTTGGTCATAGGTAGTGGAGACTGAATGTAGGACTCTTACTCTGAGCTTCATCCCAGTCCTTTTTAATTTTAATTGTTTTTTATAATGAGATAAAGTCTCACTAAGTTGTTATGTTGGGTATGAATTTGTGATCCTCCTGCCTCAGCCTCCTAGAGAGCTGGGATCACAGGAATGTGTGCCACCATGCTTGGCTTTTAAATTTGCTTCATGTATGAGTAAGCATATATAATTATTATAAGATCCAAAACTCTTACTAGACAAAAATATAAAAATGAAATAGAATAAAGGCATAAGAAATATTAATGGGCCTTGTCATGGCATAAAAGCTCATTTGCATAAAAAATGACTGCATAGTCCTCTATGATAATTGCATATTATCTCATTTAATCCTCATGATGTAGGAAGCAGATGGGAGGCAAAGAATGAGGGAAGAAGGCTCTGGGACTCCAAGGAACTTGCACAGGCTAAAGCAGGGACAGATGGAGGCAGGGCTTTGGTCTCTCTGTCCCAGTCTCTAAGCTCTAATGCTCTTAAGCTTGTGGGCACAGTTTTTTTCAGACCACCCATATCTGTATCACCAGGACACTGAAGACAACTCTGGAGCTTCATCTCTTCCACTTGGTCTCAGAATAAATTTCCAGTTGAAGTTATTGAAAGTTTACATTTTTAAACAAATGCATGATTTTATCATAACGATGCTTGAAGGGTATCTCCACAATAGATGTTCTCTCAGCCCAGTAACTCCACTGTTATTTCACAAACAAATAATGTTTGTCTATTTATTGTGATAGCTGCTTCATAATCGGATATTACAAGGAAAAAAAGTGTATTGGAAGAAGATGGCTGTGAGAAGAACAGAAAAATTCAGGTGTACAGAGTAAAAGCAAGTTGACAACTGGCATGGTCCTTAGACCTCAGATGGCTATGACACAAATACGCGACGTAGGTGAGAAGGTTTCAGAAAACAAATTAATCAAAGAACACTATAAGAGGCTGGATATGATACTGCATGCCTGTAATCCCAGCACTCTGGTACGCTGGAGCAGGAAGATTGCGAGTTCAAGACCAGCCTGTGCAAATTAGTGACCTATCTTGATCTTATCTACAAATAAAAAGGACTGGGATGTAGCTCTGTGTGAAGGACCTGGGCTTGATTCCTAATACTATAAACAACTAAGCCAAACCAAATCAACAAAGCAAGCAAGCACACAAATAAAAAGCAAAAGTAAAAACAAAAACAACAACAACAAAACAGTTTAAGGAAGCAAGGAATTTTAGCCTGAGATGTGATAAATGTCCCTAAATACTTGAAGGACTGTCCTATGGAAACATGGCATAGTTGGGGAGGTAACTAGGGCCTGCGGGCAGAAGTTTATGAGAGGGGGGATTAAATTCAGCATCAGACCCTGGAGAACTCCTCACTCCCCAGCCCTAGGGAGCAATGGTGGCCATAGGGTAGGAAGTCTGGCTTCAGGGTAGGGTTATGCGGATACCACAGGACCTCATGTTAATAGATTTCTTCACTGATAGGGAAGATGCCTTCATTCTCTACCATTCTTATTTTCTGTATGTTCTCCTACTAGTTTTCAAAATACCTGTGTAAAAAAATAAAAGTATACGTCACGGATAAATTTACAGTTAGAAAAGCTTAGTCAACCAGCTAAGCTGAGTTGCCAAAACTGATGTACTCGCTAGTAAACCTTGCTTCCTGGTCTCCTTCCCTATTATTCTCTTTGCTTCACTTTATGAACCTCTTAGGTGCCTCTTAGAAAACCCTGATACACCCTGGAAGATGACTTAAAAACTACCATTCTTCACCAGGCCCCTTGAAACTTAAAAATGCAGACTTCTGGGTATCTCCCGAGGCTAAGTAAATCATAATCTGTGTGAAGGCAACCCAGGAATCTGTATGCACAGCCAAGCTGGGGCATACCTGTTAGACTTCCTTTCATTTGAAAATAAGGGACAGGAAATTTGATAGTCTTATGTTCTATATATTATTCTTCATATCTGCTGATTGATTTCTATGAGTTCCAAAACCTCACCAGGTGGGTATCTCCCCATGTCAAACTTTCAATGTCCTTCTGTACAATGACATCAGGACAAATATTTATATAATGATCAAAAAGTTTATATATTTACAGAAGTAGCAGATGGCTGCGCAAGTGTTATGAATGCATTTGAGTCATTGCTAAGGGTTCCACTGTGGATTTTACAGTCATGGGTAAGCGCCAATCTTTACCCAAATTATGGCAGTACAAAGCCCACTGATATAGGTAGAGTATGGAGCTAGAAAAAGTGCCCTTCCCGTCCCAAAGGCTCTGAGTAAGTATCCCACTGGATTAACTGGAGTCCACTTGATTGCTACAGTTTCAATAGCTTGTTCAGACATCGATCGCTGTCATGTCACTAGGAGAAAAGGATTAATAATAGGGTGCTCAGGTTGGCTCAATACTGCTGATAGTGCCTGACAAAAGACCGTTAGTAGGACTCCCAGGGGATACTGACTGTGTAGGAGAGCTACCAGCAACATCATTCAGGATTCTGCAGAATAATGATTAACTTCAGAACTTCAGCCTGCAAAACCCAACTGACAGTTTCTGTTATTTCCAAATACATTCACTTCTGGGTCACCTTTTCAGGTGAACCAGAGTCACAATGTGATTGTTCCCTTGTGTAAGTTGCTGTGCCTGCTTTCTAAGAGATGCAGTTTTGCTAACCTTGATCATGGGAAATAGTAAGACACCAGAGGAGGTTAGTTGGGTAAGTGAGGGCTTCCTGAGTCAGTTTTACATAAGGAGGGCTCAAGTTCCACTGGGAACTACACAGGAGTCAGGGTTAAGGGTGCTCCAGCAGGGAGACTCCACAGTTCTAGGTAGTCCATTTAAAAGCAACTCTGCATCAGCTATAGAAAATTAGATGAAGCTACTTTGCAACAGGGTTCAATGTCCAACTGAGATTAAGATGAATGGAGATAGTAGGAGGAAGTGGTGACGATGCTTCATGTTGAAGGAAAAGGGGGAACAAGACAGGGCTGGAGTGTGTGGGGTCTTTCTCTGTGCCTTCTCTGTTTTGGTAATGTTTGGAGATGGGACTAAAAGAGGGAGACAAAGTCACATTCTTAGGGAAAATGAGTACAGTTTGGCATTTACACAGATCAAATAGCATACTTCAAAAGTTTTATGTATTCATTATATAAAATAGGGGGAAAAATGCAAGTCCAATGCAAGAGTTGGTGTCTCTGAACCATCTGCCCTTCTGCGACAAGAGCTCCACATTGTTTGGTTGGTTGGGTCTTGGCAATGAAAGGTGTTAAGGACATTTGTCTCCATAACTAGCAATTTAGTAACAACATGGCTCCTGACTCAAGTGCATTTAGATGATTTTCTGAGTTTTCATAATAGCTTTATTTATTTATGCTTTAATGCCTTTCCTCTTAAGAGCTCAAGTTGCTGGTTATTTAACAATCTACATCCAGATATGAGGATTTAAAAAGGCATTGGGTGGCACGCTGCTGTCTCCAATGATAGCTCCACTAAAAATAACACAATTAACTTGATGTCAGTACTCAGCTTGTTCTTATATATAGGTTTCTTTGAAATATCCAGACTACTTTAATTAGAGTAACAGACTATTTTAATTATTCCTAAAAGACTGAGTATACTCCACTGACTGCAATAAATACACTAGATAGAAAGCGGTTCTCTAGGAACTTATACATGCTAATTGCTACATCACGCTTGCGGGAAGATGGGTGACTGTTCGGGATGAAGTTGGTACAGAGTTAGACATGGACAACTGTGAAAATACCTGAAGCCACATGTCACTTGCCAAGAGAGAAATGGCATCTAGAAATTCTGAGATTTAAGAAATATTTTGCTCAACTCAACTCAATTTCAATCAGATCTGATTCCAATCTCATAAACTTTATGCAGTATCTGTTGTGTGTCACTCAGTGTCCTGAGTATCCTGGAGGTACCAGAGTAAGTATGAAGTAAGTTTTCTGTTTTTTTTTTTTTAGGTTAAATTTTATTTTCAAGGAGTTATATTTTCTGGTGAGAAAGGTCAAAGGAATAATAAAGTGTGATACGTAAGAACCAAAATCATGGAGTATGCGTTGACACCAACCAGATAAAGGAGATGGGTGGGATTATGACACACAAAACAAACGTGAATTTTCAAATCAGGTGACCTTGGCTCAGATCCTGGGTATCTTACTTACTTTCCATAAAGCTTTATGTTTTGAGGATAACATCTGCTTTGAAATGGTTTGTGAGGACTAAGTAAGGTAAGATTTTTTTTTAAAGCAAGGTAAGATTTATAAAGTATGAAATAGTTCCCAGCATACATTTCCTAGTAGTAAATCAAGAAATAGTAGGCTTTCTGTGTGTATTTGTAAAGGCTTCCCAGAGGGAATCCTGAGTTGGGTTTCGGCAGATGAATAGAAGCGCTCTAAGAATAAAGGAACGATGCATGAAATAAAGGGACTACATGCTATTATTGTTATATAAAAGGCATTGAAACATGAAAGTGGTAGTGTACACCTACAATCTTCGTGCTATGGGAGGCTGAGACAGGACGACAATAACTTGGAGCCCAGCCTGGGAAACTCAGCAACTCAGTGAGATTCTGGTGTCAAAATAAAAAAGAAAAAAGAAAGCTAAGAATGTAGCACACTGCAAAGACTTTGAGCTCAATCTCCAGTACATTAAACATCATGGTGGTTGAAGGTCCATAAGTTAACAATGGGCTCTAACTTGCTATCTAACATGAAATTTAAAGTCTCAAAAGTTAGCCTTCCTTCTCCAGTGAGTCAATCCCTCTTGCTCATAGATTTGATTTAGCAGCAAACCACATAACAAGATCACCTACGACCAAACCCCAGGGACGTAGAGTGCAATCATTTCATCCAGGCCAAGGTAACGGGTTAATGGACAACTACACACTATCCTGGATGCTGCTGCGCAGAGTTGAAGGGTGGTAGACATGCTCAGAGAGGGAGATAACAATTGTCCATTTGAAACACGGCAAAACTGGGGAAGGCAGGCATATTGGTGTGCACCTCCCAAACACACGTCACGGCTCTGACAACACAGTTTGCAGGAATAAAATGCCATTCCATTTCCAGAATCACCTCACCTGCAGGTAAGTCTTGTGTGCACTTGAACCAGCACGTACAGCTCCTGCCTGTGTTTTACTCATTATGACTCTACAGTCAACACTCTGCCTCCCTGTCCCCCAGGCTAGATCTGTTTTCCTACAACAATCTGGTGCGCAGCTCAAGAAACCAAACTTGGCTTTGTTGAGAAGTGGCTCAGGATGATACATTGACTTAAGAGGGAAACTATCCCAGGCATTTGGGTGGAGTTGCAGACACAATGTAAACCACAGTGGATCTGCCAGAAAAGATGCTGAGACTTTGCTTTCTTTGTTTTCCAGCACTCTGGACTGAGCTTAGGACTTCCCACTGAGCTACATCCCCAGCTATTTATTTATTTATATAGCTCACTCATAGATTCTTGCTCTCTCTTCCCATTATTATTATTACTTTTATTAGTGTTTCAAATACACAATACTTACATTCATCTTTTGGGAATATATCCCATACTAGTCATTTCTACTTCCCTTTCCTGTCTCCACTCTTCTATCTACCTCCATCCTCAGTTTTCCTTCCCATGTTCATTCTGGAGTCTATTTCCATGTTTTCTATCTCTCTGTTTATTTTACTCTTTTAATTATTTGTATTTTGGGTTTCTCATATAAAAGAAACTATGCAATATCTAACCTTCTGTGTCTGACTTATTTCACTTAGTATTCTGATCTCAATGTGAATCCATATGCTTACAAATGACTCAATTTTATCCTTTTTTGTAGCACAGTAGTACTCCATTATGCAAAGATAACATCACATCATCTTTATCCCTTCATCTGTTGATGGGCACACAGGCCAATCCTAAGATTTGACTGTGATGAGCTGCACTTCTGTAGGCACAGGTATATATGCACAGGTATACATGTGTCACTATAGTATCCTTAACTCTTTTGAGAAGATACCCAGTAGAGGGATAGCTGGGTCAAAAAATTTCTATTTTTAATTTTTTGAAGAATCATACTCATTTTTGTAGTGGCTGCACTAGCTTATATTCCCACCAACAGTGCAGAAGGATTCTTTTTCTTTATAGCCACAGCTTCCACAGCATTTTTTTTTTTTTTTTTTTTTTTTTGAGGCAGGGTCTCACTCTGAAGCCTAGGCTGGTCTTGAACTCACTATGTAGTCCAGGCTGGCCTTAGACTTGTGCCAATCCTACTGCATCAGACTCCCAAGTGCTGGGATTACAGGCATGCACCACCACATCCAGTTTATGTGGTGCTGGGGAACCGAATTCAGGTACTTAGCATTTTCTAGGCAAGTACTTTTAACTGCTGAGCCATCCCTTCAACCCATGTTTTTTTTTTGAGTTCTTGATGACAGCCATTCTTACCAAAGTAAGATGGAATCTCAGTGTTGTTTTGATTTGCATTTCTCTAATTCCAGCCTTTGAAATTTTTTTTTTATTATTTGAGTCAAGATCTCATTAGGTCACCGTCAAACTGGTATTCTTTCAGAGTCAAGGACCAACAATGAGCTCATACAAAAAAGTAACAAAGTACAGCAAAACGGGGCAAACATGAGCAGAGAGATCAAGATGGGTCAGATAACCGCTGTCAAGGGGTTCAGTCTAGAGGGAAAGAGAAAGAACTAGCCAAATGATTATAACACAAATTGCCATTTGTGTAAGACTTCTACCTTCTTTGAGAGCACAGAGGGCAGTAACTGTTCCTATATCTTGACTATTGTGCTACTCTTATTGGAACCCACACTAGGCAGAGGCTTATTCACCACAGCAGGTTTTCAATAAGTACTCACTGCATTAATGAATAGAAAGGGATCAACCTCCCAATATATACTCCTCTGTAATAGTAAGTTATATAACCATTTAATGGCATTAAATGGAGAAATTTAAAGTACCTGGTGTGAGTCTACAGAATGCCATGCCAGTAGGGGAAGATGGGGAAGAACAAATAGTAAAGTTAGTTGAGACAATGAAGTCTGAGGCGACTCTTGAAAGAAGAGTGTAAACTCCAGGCAAAGACAAAAGCACTAGCTCACGGCATGCAAGACTATGTTTTACTCTTGGTAAGTCATGTAGCATTTTCATAAACTTGGCATGCTCATAAGGGAGCAATTTGGATGAGGTCAGGGGGTTTAAAAAGACCTAATTTTGTCAAATGCTTACTGTGTGCCAGGCTCTGGGACAAGGACTTTATATGTAATATTCAACACTAAAAGTTAGGTATTAATTCTTATCTCTACTTTACAGTAAAGGAACTTGATTCCAGGGAGTATGAGGAATTCACCCCTGATCACACAAGACCATGAAGATGGATTTGAAATCCAGATCTTCCTATGCCCTAATCACCCCGAATTCCTGAATGCATTATGAAAAATTTCAGGTTTATAGTAAAATGAGAAGAATAAGGCCTGGTTAGTGGTTCCCTTAAAGCTTCACATACTTATTCAATATAAAAGTCTGTGCTTTGCTCTTATGTTCTTCCTTTTTTCTGACATCAAATTATTCCTCTTGTAAAATTCTTACCAGAAGGTAAAAGTGATTTAAAAAGATTTCCTATCAAAAGCAAAACTTAACAATGCTATAATCCTTCTTCAAACCCAGGGGGGCCATTTTAGTCTGCAAAGCTACGCTGCCATATTAAGGATTGTGTACATTATGCTACGGCATTTAACTTTATGCTGTAAGCAATGGAAAGTCACTTTTAGCAGTGAAATTACAAAATTTTCACTACTGAGAGATTATTGTTTACTAGCAAAGAGGATGGAGGGGTATGAGAGTAAAGGCAGGGAGGTCAGCTGGAAGATGATTATCAGGGTCCCATGAAGACAAGATGAGGACCTGGCACTAGAAAGGAGAGAAAGGGTACAGCAAACTTTGAAGAAGTAGTGAGTCTGGTGGCCAATGAGAGAGAACCTAGTATCATTCCCGAATTTCTAGCTCACAGCAATTGGGAGGATGGACCCATTCCTCAGATTCCATGTGCATTAGGAGCAGATGGTGAAGGGAGAGGCAGACGAAAAACCAGGTCTGGATATGTTTTGATTTCAAAGTTAGTCAATGAATATGATTATTACCCTTTTCTTTTCGTTTTCCCTTTTTTCTTTTTGTAGCCCTGGGCACTGAACCCAGGAGCTTGGCAGTGAGCTACATCCCCAGACTTTTAAATTAAAAAAAATTGTTTTGACACAGTCTCACTAAGCTGTTAAGTTGCCCAGGCTGGGCTCAAACTCGTAAGCTAGCTTCCTGCCACATCCTCTCAGAGTGCCGGGATTTTAGGTGTAGATTGTACACTCAGCTTGATGAAAATGATTTTTAAATACTGATTCTATTTTGCTATACTTTAAAAAGATTATCCAATGTAGTCCACGAAATGTAACATAGGTTGAAATATCTGAGGCCCCTAAAGAAAATTTTGCTACATAAAGTACAATTTTTAACAAGTATACAGAATTAATATGGTGCTTCATCACATGACTGCTATCATGCTTGGAAGGCTGCTGGGTTATTTTGGACCTATCAGAAAGATTAAAATAATAGTTACAAAGCGCTTCGAGATCCTCAAAGAAAAGATTCCCAGGAGAAATTATTAATGTTGACTATGAAGACATAGAGAGAGATATCTTTAGTTATCCAGAAAAGCTTGTAGATAAGAGAAAATGACTTAGTGACTTGGAGCCAGTCACATCTGGCCTCACTTCTGAATTTCTATGCTAGTGAACAGTAACAAATCAAATGCACCCTTTAAAAATATGAACACTTGGGGGTGACAGCAGCTATGTAAGACAGAAATGAATTCAACACAATATCCATCTCCGGACAATGAAATTCACATTGCTTCCCCCCACTGCCCCAATTAAAGGGAAAGAACCTCAACCTGACAACTGCCCTTCAGTATTGCAAAGCCAGGCTGGGGGCAGATCTAGTGACCTCCTCCTGAATAAAAAGGGGTAGGGGATTGGGCAGTAAATTCTGTCCTGGCGAACATCAGCCCGGCTGTAAATCGGAATCCTCTCCGTGCCCTCTTTATTATCACATTCACAGCATGAAGTTATGAGCTTCCTCACAGCTCCTGCTATAAAAATGTGATGGATGGTAGGGAAACCTCAGGGAGTTAATCTATTCTTCCATTAAATTTTACTTTAATTGGTCTGTGAGTCAATCAGAAACTCACTAGACAGTGAATTAAGAAAGAAAAGAATAAAACAGAAAAAGGGCTTTCTTTTGCAGTTACTATATTATAATGCAGGATTATTCTTCCATTGAAAGAAAAAGGAGGCCATTGGTCCATACAAATAATCTCGGGCTCTGTCAAGAAAATGAGAGAAAAAACAGACTACCATGAATCCTACTCACGGAGACATGAATACATATGACATTTACAATACTCACACACACCCCACCATGAAAAGCAGGCTTCTCAAGCCCCCTGCACCCACCAACGGTAATTAGAATGAAGGAAGGACAGAGGAAAATAAAACCAACTGGAATCAATGCTTCCAGGAAAATTAACACAAAGAAAAATAGGCTGTTGAGAATCTGTATTGTCAGTACTGTAAGTCTATAGGTACAAAAGAAGGTAGATGTTAAAGACCAAGGATGGATAGGCTGAAATGTTCATGGGGTCGGTTAGTAAAATGTTTGTGCAGTATTTAAGGCCATAATGGGCTCTGATAAAGATTCTCAGAATCTAATAATGGCCTCTCTGGACTTCTTGTCTAATTAGTGGAATAAGAAGCGAGCCAGTTTGGAGCTGAACATTGCTTGAGCTGAGGGAGAGGGAGGGAAGGAGAAAGCCAAAGCTGGAAGAAGACTAAACCAGAAGGAGGCAAACCAAGCAAGAGCAGCCAGGCCTCCAGAACGGGGCTCCTGAGCTGACAACTGAGACTTGTGTTTTGACTTATATGATAATCAGATTTTATGGGGCTGAGCCCCAGGGACTAAAATGTCTGTAAACAAAGGACTTCAGGGAAAAGCCAACGTTTGAGTAATATACTTGGTCTCCACTCATAATAATAATAAAAATAACATAAAGCAGTGAAGGCAGGAAGTAACTTCCTTTATTCTAGTTGTAGGGCCCTGAGTTGCAGGAAAGGCCCTCTGAGGGCAAAGACAATTGACAACCAGTGTAGAAATACAGTCGACCCATGTTAGGATGAGGAATAGGAACTTCAGCAGCCTCTGAAACCTGTAGTTGTATGTGAAGAACCCTAGTAAAGTGCTGCCTGTCCACCCTTAACACATGGGCAATATATGTCCACAAACCAAATGGTTTATGGTGTGGTGCAGTTCCAGTGGAATTACCGGAGGGCAACAGAATGACCTAATCCTTGAAGCGCGCACAGTTTACTTCCAGTGCTACAAAGGGTTAAACTTCCAAGGGCTGCCTGTTCCCACGGGTCCCCATTTCAGGCCAGGTTACCTAGAGGGATATTACCAGCTGAACTCCATACATAGGATGGTGATTTCCTTTGGAGACCAGGGTCAGGTAGAGCTCAAAGGTAGCCTTAAGCAACCACTAAATGACCCAAGTCCCTAGTGTACTCTGAGTGTAAATCAGGTTGCCTTTACAATTCTTCATCCTCAAAGACAACAGCTCTATCCTCTCTTTATAAATGTAAGGCCGAGAGACAGTAAAGTGCTATTTCTATTGGCATTCGTTCCACCTTATATATTAAAAAGGCATTTGTGGTGCCCCAATCATTCTAGGTCCAGGATCATGAGAGACCTTGTTTCTTGGTGGGAGGCTGTCGTGTGAAAAGGTTACACTTAGTCATCACTAGCCTCTAGCGATGCTGGAACACCGCACATGGGGCTCCTCAAACAGGAAGTCAAAGCCAGGCCTGACCTCTGGATGAACTCGGTGCATTTTCAGGCAAGGGGCCTGATGAATCTCCAGGGACAGTGCTCTTCTGTGCCTGTGTCCGTATGTGTGTGTTTCTTCCTCCATGTCCATGTGTGGATGTGGGTGGTGTTGAAGGGAAAGAGGGTGTGAAGGTTCTGGATAATTATGAAAATTAGATCTTTTACAGCAGGCTTCAGGCTCAATTTGGGCTGACAGCTCATGAACAGATCATCTGAAGTCTTAATAGGCCAATGCTGGTTCAATAGTTGTATGGTTAAATCACGCACATTTGTGCCACAGCTGACACAAAAAGCAGACGCAGATGCCTCGTGCAGATGAGGCTATATTTAACACCCTTCCCCTTCTGGAGAAGGCCCTGAAAAACAAACCTAAAATCATGCTGAAAACTTCTGCCAGCCCAAGAAAGAGCCTAGAATTCTTTCATAAGATATCCAGTAGCAGAAATGATTCAGGAAAATGACGAGGAAATCATTCAGAAATGATGAGGAAAATGGTTTGAAATATATTTAATATTGACGCCTTTCCAAAATATTTCTGAATTCAGACATAAAAGATGCTATCATCCAAACAGTTTCTGTTTGAAACCAACTGGCTGAAAAAAAAAACGGAGTTTTTATTTTCTTTCTAGTTTTGTCTGCCTGTCCCCAACGCATGTATTCCGTTGCTTTCCACACTTGGAGGGCAGTTTTGTAAACGATGTCAAGATCCCGAGGCTCCTGATACATCCTGAATTTTGGAGGAAAGTGCTTCCTGAACAGTGCCAGGCATGGATTCTGAACTTTTAAAGGGTTAGTGAGGCTGGGCAGCATTTCCTGCTCGAAGGAGAACTGAGTCCAACAGCCTCAGGAGCATTTTCTTCTTATTTTCTTTTGCGTTTGCAGTAACCACTTCTCCAAGCTTCACATGAGGGAAGGAATGAACAGTATTGCTAACCTGCCTGGCATCTGGCTTCCAGCAGAGAGGCTCATCCACCTCACCCCTCGGGCTTCTTTAACTGAATTAGCCGTATTAAGTGCCTTGGTAGCCCAGGGAATGAACATCATCGATCAGTGCCTGGGAAGGCATGTTCACAGGGTATAATTCTGCCGGAGGAGAATGGACTCCCCAGCACATGGGCCTAAACTGCAGAGTAACAGAGCCCTAAATCTCCAGCTGCAGATTTACAGCCTCCATTCTCCTTCTTTACTGCAAATACAATCCGGCAGTAATGGTCTAACACAGCAACACCATCACCAACTGGCTGATGGCTCGCATAAAAGCAATGTCAACCAAAAACTATGAGTTTATAAAAGGGAACAAACCCTCAACAGTGACAAGAACATGAAACCCATTAACAATTTAAACACTTTCCATTTTTTATTTCCCACCTTGAAGCTATTATTGCTGATAGAAAGCTTCTCAGTGGAGTTAACCACTGCAAGGAAGGAGTAGGAAGCTAGCTTAACTCTTAAGACAAGAGGTTAGGTGGTTTGAACCAGTTGATGGTGTGGTTTGAACCTTTGTTAACAGGAAATGCCACTTGAGAAACTGTGGCTCCAAGGGAGGCCTTGGAAAACTGCAGGCGTGATAGGCTGTCCCCTAGTAGGCCTGCAAGTCATCTTCGGGAACCATACTGAGTAAATACGGTGGTGGCTGGACTTGATGGCCTACGGATGTGCCAAGGCTATGGAAGAAACAGAATATGTTTTAGAGCAACTTTTGAAAAAAAAAAATCAGGGATGAGTGTTTACGTGAAGTTTTATTTTACTACTAACCCCTTGAAGAGACACTGCCCTCAAAATATTTCTGCTTTGTGAATGGACTACCAGGGCTGTAATGTAAAATGTAACTCTTCACACACTATTACCTCCCAGTCTTTAGGTAATCAGATACAAAGATTATAACTAATTTGCCCAGCTGAGCTATGGAACTGTCCCATGGAAAAAAGGTTACTGTGGAATTCTCTGGAGAAAAATGCCACAGCAGCTCACCTTCTCCTTTCCTCTCTTCTCTGTCCTCTTTCCCCCAGTAAAAATAAAGATAGGATCTTAAGGATATATATATATATATATGCTTATTATTAGGTGATTTAACCTAAAAACCAAAATCCTCTCCTCTGTTCTGTAGAACAGACAAACTCGTGGAAATGGAATTCTTCTCTTTGTAATTCTGAGCTTTTTTTTTGTTCTTAAATGTAAACTGGTATATATTAATCTTGTAGAGATAGGATTTCTGCATTAAAAAAAGAAAGAAATCCTATTTTTTTTTTTTTTTTTTTGCAAAGGGGGAAAAGGCCACATGGAACACAGTCACATACATCTACCCAAATAATGCCACTGAAGTTAATTTACATATATTGTGCTGATTATTTGAGCAATTTAATATAAAATTTAATCTGTACTAATGGGCCTGGGGGAAGCACAGATAAAACTGAGGAATAAGTGCTTATTTTGCAGTAAAATGAACACCATTAATATATATAAAGCACAGGTTTCAGTGATGCATGAGCTATTGAGGGTAAGCATGCTTCTGCAGGTTTGGCATGGCGAATGTGCATGTCTCACAGAGAACTCTCAATCTGTCTGGAGAATCTCTCGAACTGGGATGGCATTAAGAAAGGGGTCATTTCACCCTGCTTTTGTCATGTGCACATAGATTTTGAACTGAGCAGATATGGCACCTGTTGGCTTTATGTGTGTCTCCTCCTCTAAGAGAAAGAGAGAAGAAAAGTTGGGAAAGAAAAAAAGGGAAGTTAAGCAAAATACAAGAAATGAAGGACAAAATCAGTTTTTTTTTTTGTCTTCTAGTAGGCAAGAAAATTAAGCTACAAACATTCTAGTTATAATAGTGTTAGGCAATGGTCAGTTGACACCTGATGGTGACCACAGCTAAGATGGTGATGCTTTCAGTGTGGATGACACTAAGTAGCAGGATGCCTGTTAGCTCTCCTGGACCTGTACAATAAACTCCAAATGCAGCCTTTCTTCAGCCTGAGTCATAACCATAAATACAGCCCCATCCCCCACTCCAGTAACAAAGTCCTTCCTTCCTCCTGAGCCCCTAAACAAAGGGGACAACAGTGTGGTTGGTGGGAACATCTTGAAATAAGATATCGCTCCCCACATGGAAGGAAGTCACAGGGGGGATTGGCGCCATAAAGGCAGGTCCATCCTATTGAAACGCCAGCAGATGGGGTCATAAACATTTCCTTCTCCCCTTGCTAACAGCCACCGAGTCAGCTTCATCTTTATCTTTATCTTCCTGTCAGGTCATAAATACCTCTCACTCAAACCTCATTCACAGCTGGGCCATGCCAGGCAAGTTTACTTCCTGTTAAGGAAGGATTTCTTTCAGCAAACACAAGTGGGTTGGGGGAAGAAAAGATACACAGTAGTGTAGTATACGAAGCCTGGGGGCCTCAAAAAAGGCAAGACCAGCACATGACCAAGCTGGTTCACAAAAAGCAAGAAGGCCCACGTGTTAGGAGGACACCTTCATAGGTGAAATGGTTCACATAATTAGCTAACAAGTAGAGTTACAGACAACAACATGAAAGAGCTGAACAGTCCTATGGGGTTTTTATTCTTTTAGAATCTCCAAAACGATGCTTGGGGTGTCCCCAGTTGTTTGTGGGTTTGGGTCCTTGACCCTAATCACGACACCAAATCCAGAATAATTTCGGGCACAGTAACTTGATACTAAATCCTTGTTTAGGCCCGAGCCTAGAGGAGGAACACACGCTCCTACTTTCAGAACTTAGGCACATGAGAAAGGCATGACCTTCTGGCTCTGCTTCCTTCCTGGACAGCAGTTCTAGTTTTCAAAACCATCTGCCTGAGGGATTGTTGGCAGTTCGAAGACAGTAGAAGCTAAAGTGATAGAGACTGGGACACAGTTTGTGTGTTCCTCCTTAGGGTGGTGGGGGCAGTTGTCAATTTCTAGGATATTTGTCATAAAATGTTGTAGGTTTTACAAAATATTGCCTTCAGTCTGATTTTTAAAAAGCAGCATAGTAACAAACCCATTCTGATAAAGTAGTCAAGGCTTCTTCAGTCATGATAGTGTGACAGGTTGCTGCTGATTATAAGAGGTGACGTTTGGAAAGTTACCTGACCTCTCCGTGCCTCAATGTTCACATCTACAAAATGGCCATAATAATAGTTCTATTCTAGTTGGGTATGATAGTGCATTCCTGTAATCGCAGCTATTTGGTAGGCTGAGGCAAGAAGATCCCGAGTTTACCACCAGACTTAGCAAGGCCCAATTTCAAATTAAAATAATAATAATAATAAAAAAGGGCTAGGATGTAGCCTGGCTTTCCCTGGGTTCAATCCCCAGTACTGAAAAAAAAAAAAAAAAACCCAAAACTTTTCTTATTGGGTTATCAATTAACATGTAAATCACCTAAAATAGTGCCTGGCCCCTTGTAAGGGCTGTGTACATTTTAACTTCATGAAGAGCAGAAGACTTAAGTAATTTAGTCATCTAAATAGTATTTAAAGCAAAGTATATTGATTATATTCTTAAGCTTCAATTAAGCTGAATATTAGACTTCAGACTGGCATTCAGATGTTGCCATAAATCTGACTGATTTACCGTTAGAGCCCTCTCTCATCATCCTTCCACAACAAAGTAACCCTTGGTATCCTGGGGGACTTGGAGTTTTCCTGAGTGCCTCCTGCATGTCCCACATCCACACCTCTGTGTGTGCAGCCCCTCTACTCTGGAATTGCTACTCTCCACCTCCTCCTGCCTCACTCCCTGCTCAAATCACAGCACAGCAGAGGTTCTCTCATGAAAGCAACAAGGCCTTTTCTTGTCTTGTTCTTGAAGGCTTGATTCAAAGAGTGGGTTGTCCCCTCACACCCCCAACCCCCAACTCTCAAGGAATCACAGAGCTCTGTAAAAGTTTTAGAGACCAATTTGCCAAAAGATACTAAACTGCTCTTTGGACTACAATTTGGGTCTCCCAGCAGGGTAGAGACCTTTGAGAACAAAATGCTCAGGTCTCCTGGTCCTTGCCATGTGTTTAATCTGAACTGACTGGCTCATTCCAGCTGTCAGAGCACCTGCAGCACTGATTATACATCCTCCTGAACTGCAGCCGTGTCCCTTCTTATCTACCCTGTAGTGGCCCCTGTACCTTGACACCTGCCCCCTGAGTGCTTTGAACAGAGACTATAACCAGAAAGTACTCAGGAAATATGAGTTGAATTGGTGTGCGAATGAACCCTGAAGAGGAAGTTAAACAATCTTTCTCTCCCACAGACTTACACTTCTTGTACTCTCAAAGTTCATTCAGCCTATTTGAACCAAACTACCAAATCAGTGCACAACAAGTGAACATCTCCATGTCTGCAGAAAAGTTAGTAGAAACTTCACATCTTGCAAACACTTTAGTTCACTTACTTTGCAGAAGTTTCTGAGCATTTGTGATGTACACTTTACTACAAGGTAGGCACAGAAGATCCTGTACACAAAGTTCAAGATAAACCCAGCTTTCTGATTAGCTGCAGTCTAACTGGAAGGACTATGGACCACACCAGTAGAGATCTACGAGCTAGGTGTCACGGAAGTCCATGTGTGATGACTGTGGCAAACGGCCAGGAACGGAGAGGCAGGGAGGTGGGAGAAGTAATGGTTACCAGAGGGCATTGCCATGTCCATGTAGCAGGTCTTGCATTATGTCTTTTATGGGCCTCTGCTTTATAAACCCAGTGCTTCTGATGTGTTTCTATCATTCATTTTCTTTACTCAGAGATTTAAGGATAATGTTTTTTCCTCCCATAAAAGTTTTAGTTGCCAAGTTTGATCAAGTGTAATTAGATGTGTGCTTTTCCAACAATAGTAACAATACATGAATCATTTTGAAAACATTATATATATATATATATATATATATATGTATATATATATGTATGTATATATATATGTATGTATATACATATGTACTCTTTCCCCTCACCAGATGCAGGAGGGAAGTGTCAGGTGCATACTACTTATTGTAGATACACACACAATACATAATAATTGTATTTCTGTTTTCTAGATTCTTCATTAATTTTCTCAAGGGATGAATTCAGAATAAAGACGTCTCTGTTACATAATTCTCTGCTTATTTTCTTGATCACACTAACCATAATCTGTAATTGTTTTATTTATTGGTTCAATACTCTTTCTTTTTGTTTTTGTGGTACTGGGGATCAAACCCAGGGCCTCTGCACTGAGGTGCAGCCCTAGCCCACTTTTGACTTTGAGACATGGTCTTGCTAATTCAGGGCTCACACTTGCAATCCTCATGCCTCAGCTTCCCAGGGTGCTGGGATTACAGGCCTGCATCACAGTGCCCAGCTTTTGATTGGTTTAGCTCTTTATCATGAGTCTCCCCAGCAGAATATAAAACTCCATGAGGACAGGAGCATTGCTGATCTAGTTCTTTTATTGTTATCATTCAATAAAAATAATCAATGAGTGAATAATCAATAATACTATTCCTTATAAGGCAAAGAGGCCATAAGGATGCAGAGGTCAATGAGCAGACATTACAGCATGGAAGGGATTTGTATACTTACTCATTTATTCTTCCAAAAGAATGGCCTAAACAAGAGCGAGAAATACTCTTGGTTTCAAGTGTTTTTTTTTTTTCCCCCCCCGCTGGGCATTAAGCTCAGGCCCTTCACACCCAGCTGCATCCTCAGCCCAATTTCGGTTTTGATTAGGAGACAGGGTCTCTCACTAATTCACCAAGTTGTCCAGCTGGGCTCAAACTTGCCATCTTCTTGCCTCAGCCTCCCAAGTGCTGGGATGACAGGTGTGTGCCACCATGCCACTTGTTCTTAAGCTTAGGTGTTTCATCCCCATGTAATTATTGTTTCCTTTCCATGGGGTACTGCATTAAGAACTGTAGAGGACAAGAAGTTTCAAGGCAAACCTTGTCACAAGAAGCCTATGTGATTGCAGTACTGTGATAGTAACATAAGACAGAAAATAAAATGCAAAAAAGGTGACATGGTCAGCATGGGTTTTCAGTAAGAGAAGACAGACATTGCCTTATGTTAGAGCAATCAGGAAGGGCTATATGGAGGTGGTGGTGGTCTGAGTTAAGTTCAGTTTCTACCAATGAAAAGACTTCCAAAAAAATCATGCCACTGAAATATGCCTCAACAGTCCCTAAATTCAGATAAAGATTTTAATTAAGGAATATAAATGTTTTAAGGACCTCCAATAGATAGTAGCTTGTCAATGCAAAATAGTCCAATTAGACTTCTGGGCTGGCCCCCATAGCAGGTTTTTAATGGCTTTATGTATGTTTAATCACACTCAGTTGGTTTAGCTTTCTCAGCTTCAGTCCCACCAGAATTTAAAAGGTCAAGTTTCAAAAGCCTAAAAAAGTGATTTAGAACAGAAATGCCAACTTAACCTTGGTCACGGCAAAACTTTCACTAAAACGATACAGAAAACTGTAATGTATAAAAATAGGGACGAGGCAAACATATTAAAACTTTCTCATTCTTTCCTGAAGTTATAGTTTAAAAAAATGAATTTTGGTAAAATTTAAAATCACGATTTGAATTTGACTAAAAATTATAGCTTGCTGACAGCTGTTGACACGTATTGCTTATCTGGGACAGCACAGAAGCCTCGTAAGCAAGAGAAAGGAGGCAAGGAAGGCCTAGGAACACGAAGAGGGAGCAATCTATTGAACATGACACAGATTTGTTACTGCTCTGAAGGGTAAGAGAGCACTTTAGAGGCATTTCTGAAGACGGCTGCAGGAGCTCTTGTTTTCTACCTGAAGCAACCTGCCCGGACTCATCAACACGGTTGCTACTGAGCTACTATCTCCTGCCTTTTCTCAATTTCTTTCCTTAATATTTCTAGCTAGTTTCATTTGCTGGAATTTTATGGTACATACTAAAATGAATCCCAACTGTTATAATCTATCAGGATCTGAGAGATGATTTTTTATTTCTGTCCCAGATAGTTTTGTCAACTGCCCTTCTCAATAATGAAAAGGTCAGAATTTAGCCTGAGTTGGGCCTGAGATCTCCTGTTATCCCTCTAGCACTCTGGGGAGACAGAGGCAGGAAGATCACAAGTTAAAATTTAGCTAGTGACTTAGCTCTCAAAATCAAAAATAAAAATGGGCTAGGGATGTCCCTCAATGTGAGGGTCCTAGATTTGATCTTTAGTTTAAAAAAAAAAGCCTAAATATGCAATTATCTCCTGTTTCTAAAATAAAAAAATACTGTTTTGGTTTTGTTTATTTAAAATCATCATTCTTTAGTTTTATAATTGCCTCTGTTATATAATTTCATCTATCTGGAATTATAGTTCCATTTGTGATAGCTCCACACCTGCAGACATACATATAGGGATTAAAAAGTGGATCAAGAAATGCCATCGTAAAGCAAGCGTGGTCCTGTGGGAGAGGGCCTGCGAGACAAGTAGCTGAGCACAAACGGAAGGTGCCAAACAGTAATAAAACCAAAATGGGAAATCATGAAAATAAAATAACTGTGCATTAAAAATATATTTGGACCTGCTCCTCTGTGTTCATGTTTTATAATATTAACTGTTTAAACCTGCTTAAAATGAGAGCTTTGAGTTCTCAAAATCCTTTAATTCGGTTAAACATCCGCTACCCTGAAAGGACTCCACAGCATCCCATAAAACATTATTTATCTGTGTGCGTTAACTGCACGATACTGTAATTTCCAGAATAAATGCTGGGTGTAAATTGTTGTTTATGTTGGATCCTGACTGTCTTTACGAGAAAAAAAGTGAAAACGGAATCTTCCCAGCTTTATTTCTTCCGTTAAAGTCTATTCTGCAGCAGGAAACATGCCTGGTGGAGTTCCTTAATGAACACTTATAAAGACTCTTGGTTAAAACCAAGTATACAGAATCACCTCCAAATGTAGCTCCTCTTCTAGTCTGCATTCTTTTCGCTTAAATCAAGCTAAATTAAAGTGAATGTAGCACCCTTCACATTGTCATAGTTAAGGGTCTGTCAGCATTTCCATGCAAAGCTCGTTGGAACAAGTTTATAACTTGAAAGGAACAAGAAAAAAAACCCCAACCAACCCCCTTTAATATAACAGAGATAGGTTTGAAGTGAATTATTTTTATTTAGCTATAGTGAATTTTGGAAGTCTATCTTGGGGCAAAAGATATAGACATCTTAGTGATTTAACACCTTTGGGTGGGATTTTCCAAAATCATAGCTTTCAATGACATGTCAGCTATAAAATTGATTAAAACATGAAATTCTCTATGTGTTTGGATTTTCTAAAGGAGGCTAAGTATTAGAAATTTCATCATATCACTTCCCTTCCTCCTGTCAAATGTGTGGATCACACAACAGCAACAAAAAAATTTCATTTCTTGCAAATGTAAATCCAAGGAACAGAGAACAAGGGTTTCAAAGTCAAACCTGAGTATGACCTACATAGAATTTCAGAATTCTCTTTTTGGTTCTAGAATATCTGGACATTTAGTAATTTTAAATTTCAAAACACCATTGCTAAATTCTAAATAAGAGCAGATAGTCTTTCGTTGTGCACATGAAGTGTTCATTTAACATTTCTTCTGGAAAAATGGCTGCCAAGATTTTAAGCCCAAGAATTTACTGGGCCTGGGCAGCAGCTGCTTGCACCTGATAAAACTGTGATGATTCTTCCCAGCGATTATGACTTATCAGGTCAGCGACCAACAAACTATAAAATAGATTCTAACAGCCCCCAAAGGGTTGGAGCAGACTCTCGAGTAAATAATATATGAGAGAGAGAGAGAGAAAGAAAGAGAGAGAGAGACAGACAGAGACAGAGATAGAGACAGAGAGACAGAGAGAGAAGCAGATTCCATAATTGTCCCATAAGATTTTCTGCTATATCCTGTTTTGCTCTCAATTTGGAACAAGCCTCACACTAACTGTTATTGTGCCTATATTTACAAATGTATCTGAGAAGGCAGCTAAGGACTTCTGGAAACATCTACCCCTCCTTATCATGAACTCTAAGTGAAAGAACAGTCCTGTACCATTTTAGTGTCTTGTTTTACTTAAGACCTTGAACTGTCATTCAATAAGTTTAATTGAGTTTTCAAGGACATCTAAACTAAGGAATTAGGATATTATGAAAAAATGGTCAAGGCTCTGTGGCTAGGGTGTCATGGGACTTCCAGCTACAGGCAGTATGAAGGAGGAATTCTGATCTACATGCCATATTTAAGTCAAGATCTCTTAGTTGCCTCAGCCTCCCTGGGGGTCTCTACTGCTTTACTGCGGGAGTAGATTCTGTAGAACTTCTCTTGGGCTTAATGGTAGAGTGAGACTTGAACTTGCTTTCAGATCTTGAAAACCGGATACAACTTGTTACTTAGTTTTTAAAGCCACAGATTGAGTGGGATCATCCTGATCTCTCCTGGGGACATCCCCACATAGAGCACTGTAATCTGAAGTGAGTGTGGTATGTTCCAGCTGTCATCCTATCTCTTACTAAAGGAGGGACTGTACCTTTCTCTTTCTGGAGATTTGCAAGAATGGAGTAGAAAGAAAGAGGCCTGAGGGTTAGGTATGGACGAAATGGTTCTTTGCAAGTCTCTTGACTCCTGGAGTCCAAAGAACACACATGGATCTCACCTTTTTTTTTTTTTTTTTTTTTTTTTTTTTGAGACAGGGTCTTACTCTGTAATCCAAGCTGGTCCTGAAATCACTATGTAGCCTGGGCTGGCCTTGCACTCAAGGCACTCCTCCTGCCTCAGCCTTCTGAATGCTGGGATTATCACCACACCCAGCTTCTATGTGGTACTGGGGGATTGAGCCTGGGCCTTGAGCTTTCTAGACAAGGGCTCTCGTCACTGTGCCATGCCTCCAGCCCAGGCTCTAACTCCTAAGAACTTAGATTGCATAATTTCCTTTCCATCAGAACTTGGGTCTTGAAGAGGCGACAAGGCTAATAACAAAAAAGTGAAGAGAGGGAGAGGGAGTAAGGAAAATAAATACAAGAATTGAGAAGGTCTTCCAGAGAGGAATGTGGGATGTTTGCCAAACAACCTACACTCCTCTTGACTCAAGACAGTGCTAGCAGTTTTATGAGCAATGGCTTCACTTCCCTCTAAAATTACACAAGTGGCACTTCTTGTTACGATTTTACAAAGATCATATTATGGTTGTTGTTTCCTCCAAGGGGACCCAAATTAGGTATGGGTTAGGATGGCTACAGGAGCCTTCTCTTAGGCATAGGTGCCAGATTCATCTCTCTGCACCTAACCTGGACCCTGCCGTGTTCTGTAATGAGTCCTTTTCCTTAAAACTGTGAAAGGGACCAGAGCCAATGCCACCTCACACCTTTTCTATCTCCCTCTGAGATATCAAGAGATGTTCTGATTGCCACCAAGGGGAAGCAAGGGGGCAGAGTTCAGATTAAGTTTGGATAAAGTGTCATGACACACCCCTCATCAGATCAGATGGTAGGAAAGGTCACACAGGTTTAGAAGAAGAAGAAGAAGAAGAAGAAGAAGAAGAAGAAGAAGAAGAAGAAGAAGAAGAAGAAAATATAACTGCTTTCTTATGAGGAAAATATTATGAGTTCTTCCCCTTTTTCAGCTTTTATGGAAGGAGATTCTGCCAGTTCCTTCAGAAAAAAATAAGAAAAAGTAGTTTTAAAATGAGATTATGCACCTTCAGGGTGCCATTAGGAAGTTTTACTGTACTGAGATGACATGAAAGCTCTGGAATTAATATCCCTGAGATGCTTCAAACCTGCAATAGCAATTATTGTACTACGTGTCCCTGGATAAATAATAGGGCCATTCAACTAATTAGCTTCAATGATTTCAGCTCCCTGTAAATTCTCTCTCACTCGGCTATAAAAATAACACTAGGAAAACTTTTGGTAAGAGAAACTTCTTTCAGGAGATGTTTTCTTTTCTTTTTTTTCCCCTTTCAATTCATAATGCACAATGTGTAAAGAACTTCCATTCCTAATCACAAAGGTAGAATGAAATGCACAGAATTTGCATGTTATTAATTGCCATTTACTGCTACTGAACATAACTGATTTAAATTCTTATCCTTGCATTCCTTATAAGATACACTTATTTTGAGAAATTTATACTAGTTTCTTTATACACAGTATGAATAATCATTATTTGCATGAATCATAGAAGGTAGTCAAGTGCCTTTATACACACGTATCATTAAAGATAAATGCAGGAATCACCTATCTCCACTTTCCAATACATTACCACCATGACTTCTTTTCTTTCCAGAATTTTGACAGCACTTTAGCGTCCTGATGTTGGGCATAGAACACTAATTTATTCTTTCATATTGACTGACGGCCTAGTTGATGTAAGATGTGAGGTATCTTTTATATGTTTTCTAGGAGATTTCCTTAAGTGCAGTATTGCTTCCTCTGAAAGTGACAAGGATCCCCCATACTTGTGTCTCCTAGGAATACCACAAACTTCTGTAAATTTGAAGAGGTAGGAACGTGAAGTGCCCTCATGTAAACAAATACAATTTAACAATGGCTTGAAAAACGCATGATGCTGTGCAAACAGATCCAAACTTTGTTTTTGTCTTTCTTTTTCCTCTGGGTAAGCTGTTGAATTTCCGGTATTTCCTTTCATGAAAATTTCCCTACGCATTGGAATGAATCAGAGGCTCCTCCCACGCGTGGCTAACACTCCTTCAAACTCTCAACGTCAGGGCAGGGGAGACAGAGGGACCGATTGGGCAGAGGTGGGAAAAAGCTTCATTCTTGATGAAGGGATGGGGAGAAAGCATCTGAAGCCTCTTCTTGGACTTTTCTTACTTTTAATTAACAGAATATAATTAAACCAAAGCTAGACAAAATGATTGAATTTTGAATCAGAATTACACTACAGTTATCTGTGCCCTTAGAGGTGACCTGCACTACTTCCTAAGTTTCCCATTGTGCTCCAGGACTGTTAGGCAAGTTCCTTTTTTCTTTTTTTATTTCTTAGCTCACAACATAAAAGGATATTTTCCTTTAGGTATCAAATACTTATGAAATATATGTAAAAGACAACTGTGCTGCACTGCACGATGGATAAATAGGATGACACAATGCATTATATGGTAGAGAAAAAAATGATCTTCTTCTGAAGCGTGATGTAATTATGAAATCCAAAATGATTCCCCTACAATGGCTCACCATGTAGTCTGACAAAGAGCTGAACTTTCCAATCAAAAATGTCAATGCTAGAAACGTAACAATTCCACATTATCCAAACGTTCTCTCTGGTTGCCCCACCTCTGATCTACAACCTAGGAGCCACCTAGAGATTTGTAGCCACACTCCCATCATTCTTCCTTCGAAGAGATCTGCAGCCTCAGCTTATGAGAAATGCAGTCTGTTTGCCCTAGGAGAATATAAGTCATAACGTTTGTTTTGGAAATCTATTTTACCCAATATTTCTCAATGAAATAAATTGTATAAATGAAATAAAACTGACACGGCAGTATTTACTAAATCGCTGCCGTATGTGCACTGCTTAACACAGACTATCATTGGTTTCTGCCTCTTGTTCGGTTTAACAGGCAAAAGGGCAAAGGAAAAAGCCTTCCGCAAAGATGCATTTTTAAATCCACATAATAAGGCCATAAAATAGTCAGGCTTAGCAGAGTGCCTCCTTACTTCTCATCTCTATGCATTTACCATTCCCCCTCACCCCCACTGGTCTCTCTCTCTCTTATAAAGTGTATGCTTCAGAATCCCAAAATGTGAGTCCGTGTTAGCAGTTCACACAGGAAACTAGGGTAGACAGTCCAGAGTAAGTCAATGCCACAGAAAATATATTAACGGTCTTACACCAAATACATGCTGAATGATAAAAAGTGTCAAAACAATTGAAATTCAGAATCAAAAATGACTATAAATGGAATATTTTAAGAGAAAAGCACTAGGCAAAAAATTTAAAATATCAATTACAAAAAATGCAGCAAAATATTATCAGGGTTCTGTGAACACTTGTCTATTCTTTTCAGTCTGTGGCATCATGCCACAGTCACCCTTCTGCCTTGGTCATGAGGACCACCAGAACCCCCACCAGCAACAGCAGCTGTGAGGCAGCGCTCTCAAAGTTCGAGAAGAGAAATTCCCCTAGACTCAGTGGAGACCACTTGGCTCGTGGAGGAGCTACACTGTTTCATTCATCAGTGCCCAGAAAATCCTGTAAAGGATAATGTCTATGACATAAGAGCAGGAGGGTAAAAGTGGGACATGAAGTCCTGAGGGCTCCTTTGGCAATAGAAGGTGGGGAAGGAATGAGGTAAGCTACAAATAAAAAAATATGGTACGTGGGTGATGCATTATTAATGACGGTGAAATATATCTCAATATGGAGAGGAGAGTGGCTGCATCTCCAAGTGGATCAGAGCCAATATCACGAGTCACTTGATCCACACTGCTGATGGGTTTATGATTTGTTTGGAAGGATTGAAAAATACTCCCTAACGTCACAGGAGTTTTAAGTGTTCATGAGCCCATTTGGTTAAGCACAGGGATGGTACTGAAGAACTGACAGGTAATAAAGAGATGAAAAAGCAGAGTATTGTTTTGACACTTTCAAAAATGTAACCTAAGTTGGCCTGAGAACCTAACGTATTGCCATCAAAAATATTTCATAGTATCTTAAAAACCTCTGAAACATTTGAAAAACAAGTCTCATTATTTCCAGAGTCTAGAAATTACTGCAGATTCCTTCAAATTGAGGAAATTTAAGGATTTTGACCATTCTCTGTTGTTTGTTTGGTTTTGAGACAGGGTCTTGCTCTATAGTTCAGGCGGGTCCTGGACTCACTATCTAGCCCAGGCTGGCCTGGAACTCATGGCAATGCTCCTGTACCAGCTTCCCAATGTCTTCTCTGTTAACATACCTCTGAGCTCAAAAATATTTGTCTCTTCACATCTACCTGCATTCTCAAATAGTAAACCAAACGGTATTTAGCTATTTTATTGCAAATGCAAATCTTACCCGTGAAGCTATTTATGAAGTTACTATAATTACAGCAGTAATGCAAATATGATTGAAAATGACGAAAACAGATTGAAGACATAACTTAAAGATGTAGCTTAACTTGGAAAGTTGTACTTGTGGAATAGCTATGCATATTCAGAAAATTTTCTGGCTGGACAATTGTTTCCCAGAAAGTTAAAAGAAAGAATTATGAATTTAATATGGACAAGAAAATGGCAACAGGAAACACTTAAAACTAACATGTTAGCCCTTTATGACGCCAAGGAGGAAGTCTTCATAGTTAATACATTTTTATTTTGCCCTCTTTTCCTCCTTCCTTCCTTCCTCTATCCCTTTTTCACATCCCTTTTGCCTTCCTGTTTGTCTCCCTCCTTCCCTTCCTTTTTTTTTTTTCTAAATAGAAGGGACACTTGGGGATCTTGGTGCATTTGGGAGTCTTATACTGCTCATCTCAACAATCAATTTTTACTGCTACAGAAAATAATAATGGTAACAACTGAAAAACTACTATGACCTTTAACTATAACTTTAAGTTTTTCAAAAAACAACTTTAGTATGAGGAGCATCTTCATTTCTTGAAATAGAAAAGGAGTGACGACTGGGGTCTAGAGTTGTCCATATACCTCCTGAGTGTGTGTAAGGTGCCAATCTGATCACAGAAGCTTCTCTGGTTATGCCTCGTATGAATGAGAAAAAACAACCCACCACTCGTTACCTTCTGGCCCACCTGTCTTCTTATACTAAATGCCAGCAAAAGCTCTGTCAGTGTGACCCACGAGTGCTTATCATCCTCCACCAAGGAAGTCAGCTAAAGCGACACTCGTATGGAGGGGTCATCAGTATTCCCAACAAGATGGCCTTCTCCGTGATTCTGGTATTGATATTTTAAAGATATTTGCTCACTTTAAAAAAATCCCCATCATCTGTCACTACAAAGCCCAGTATGCTCTATTGCATGTGTCAGAGAGGATGCAAAACATAAAGCTTGCTTTTCATCCTAGTGTACAGATTTGCATGTGCTTTACCTGGCTCCTATATTATGTGAAAGGGTCCCCTTACATGACAAATTGTATTCCAGACACTTTCAAATGAAGTGGATTCACCGCGCACACAGTTTATCTTCAAAGCTGAAAGCCTTCCTTAAAGCATGACTGTGCAACAAAGGGGTTTTAAAGCCACTCTGCTCTGTAATGCAGTGCATACTAACGAGATTTATATACATTACTGTTATGTTAAGGAAACTTGAATGACTTGTAGTTTCTCTAGATGAGATTTTAAAAAATCTTAAAAAGAGTGCATCGCATACAAATGAAATCAGATTATATTAGGAGTTATGTAAAAGCACCAACATAACACTGCTCATAGACTAACCATGGAAAACACAGCAAAGAATTGTTTTTCTTTTGTTAGAGAACCATCCTACAGCCACCAAACATAAACAACCATAAAGTTATAGCTGCTTTTAAAATGTCACTTAGGGACAAACTATAGATGGGAAATTATCTACAGAATGGTTTTGGAAAAGGACCAGCCCTGTACTCTGAACTTCTAGCTCTGCCTTCATGAGAAAGAATAAAATATTCCTCATCAGTAATCATGTGTGTTTTCATATACAGATAGACAGACACAACTACAATGTAATACCAATAACTTACTGGATTCAGAATGATTAGTTAGGACTTCCCCACCTTTTTTAAAAAATTGAGTTTAGTCATATTTTATGAAAATGGAGAAAAATGAATAGGTGAAGTTTGGAATAATTAAAATTTTAGAGAAATGCTTGGATGTCCATAACTTTCTTTTCTCCTTTTTTCCTTCCTTCCCTTTCTTTCTTTCTTTCTTCTTTCTTTCTTTCTTTCTTTCTTTCTTTCTTTCTTTCTTTCTTTCCTGAGACACAGTGTCACTCTATAGCCCAGGCTACTTCTGAAGTCACTATGGAGCCCAGGCTAGCCTTGCACTCATGGCAATCCTCCTGCCTCAGCCTCCTGAGTGCTGGGATTACAGGTGGGCACTACCACACCCAACTTTACAAAGGGCTGAGGAATTGAACCCAGGGCCTTGTGCTTGCTGGGCAAGCACTTTAACCACGGTGCCATTCCTCTAGCCCCATAATTTCTTTTAACTAGGAGATTCCTCAGAGTATGCTGCAAAAATGACTCAGGTTAGGATTTCCAGTCAAATATGCGAAGACAGGGCAATATACTTTTAGTAGGTTGAATAAAATGTAGAACAACCTACATTAAAAAGCACATAACAATGTCAAGTCTTTATGCTTCAACCAGAGGATTTGCCATAAAATGAAATCATTAGGCAAAGAGTGGTCACTGTGATGAGGAAAATGAAAAATAACTCAAAATTCTCATATCTATTATTATATTAGAATAGTTCATTTTCTTCCCTACATAATAACATTGAGCATTAAAGAGCCATTCACACATACCTTTTTATTATTTATGAAATTACAAGTACACACGGTGTCCGATAACTCATCTCTGTGTGTTAAATAGGAACATACATTGTTTTTTAAAATGTCTCCCTGTTACAAAGTGCTGGGGAACAGCTTTTCACAGTGTAATCATGAATGCATTACATAACATGCTTTATAAGAAGGTATTAAGGATTATGGCTCTAGTAACAGAACTCTAATATAAATATGAATAAAGCATTTAGGAGTGGTATTTTCACTTAGACTGCTACCTCTATAATTTGTGGCAATACAATTATCATAGGAGAAGACATACTACATTTACAGAAAAAGCTGTTTCCACGAATGTTAGTAAAAACCCTATAATGGTGGTGTTTTTCTAGCAATTTTGCAAAACCCATGCCTTTAACAACATGAGAGGAATCCACAATGCCACCTACTGTATTTCTGACAGTAATCTTGCCTTGATAGGAGGTAGGGGGGAAATCAGCTGTATTTGAAAAGTCAGGTGCATGTAAATTTCCAAACTGCAAGTAGGTGGCAGTGGAGACATTTCTGGATGATTTTCTCAGCTTAAAATGTAAAAGAAAAAAAAAACTTCCTTAAAAACAAGTTACAGACATACTAAAATAAATCATATCCTGAAATGTAACTTTCCATGGCAGATCGCCATTGAGACCTAATAAAACGTGTCTTTAGGGACCAAAGTCCTACCAGTTACTTAATGAAGACATCCACAGCACAGAGAGTAAGCAGTGCAGATGACAGAATAAGAGAGAGAGAGAGATAGAGAGAGAGAGAAAGAGAGGCTGGACAATTGTTTCCCAGAAAGTTAAAAGAAAGAATTATGAATTTAATATGGACAAGAAAATGGCAACAGTAAACACTTAAAACTAACATGTTAGCCTTTTATGATGCCATTAAGTAATGTCCTATTTAAATGTAAAACTCAAGAGTAAAGAAAATTAATTCATTAGGATCTGGTCCTTAATAAAGAATATCAATTGAGTCCATCCAAAAACAGTGTACAACAGGCTATTAAACAATACAGACATATTTAAAATGTGCTCAACTCTCAACAAATACTAGGAACATTAGAAGAAAACCACCTGACTTTCAAGGTTAATGAGTTGGCAGTTGCAATCATTCCATTCTCAAATTTACTTGCAAATACAGCAGGGGCATTAAGTTGTCTTATCAATTTAATCTAAATGATCTGACTTGCGGTCATCATCTGAGAAACAGGAAAGTGCCCAAGAATAATCTATGGAGGTGTGTGTGTGTGTGTGTGTGTGTGTGTGTGTGTATGAATATCAGTGAAAAGAAACAAGTAAATGGATTGTGTGAGAAAAAAAAGAAACGTCATTGTTTCGTATCAAAATCACTTATCTGAAAAGAAAGGAAAAAGGTAAGTACCAAGTATGAAGTTTTTCACCCCATGGTTGTCTCAGACCAGCATTTCTCCTCGCTTTAACTGGTTAGCCATGCAGTCAACGACAAAGGAAACCAAGTAGTCCAGCGGTGCAAGGAATCTGGTGACCACGAATATCACACTCCTGAGAATGCTGCTACCCTTGCCTATTCATCTTTTTAGATTCAATTCCAAATCCAGTTACTCCAAAAAAACCTTTCAGAATCCTATGGGGAATTAATCTGTCCCTCTCCTACAGTACTTTTTAAACGTGAAATGTAGTAATGATCGTATTTTAGTACTAGAATTAATATATTAGTGCTTGGGTCTGGACATGCACAAGTCCCAGGAGGACAGGTGCCATCCCTTGACAAATTTTGGAACAATTTTGGTGCCTGCTCTCCAAGGAGAAAATGTTTCCCATATGTTTATCTGAATTAGGTGAAAGGATTATAAAGCCATCTCTCAAAGTCTGATACATTGCAATATTGCAGACAGTACGAATTCTGTTTTGCTGACCAAGAATTAAGAACAGTTCAGGCATGCCTGGGAAAGCCATAAGAAGAAATGTGGTTTCAAGTTTCACCCGCTCCCTGACTGTACAGGAGTCCTTGGGAGATACGGGGTGGGCGGGGCTCAGGAAGCTTGAGAATCATGAATGAGCTGATCGCCTAGAAACAGTAGGGGGCGCTTTACAGCTGAGAAGGATTTGTTTACAGACTGCGACGGGCGGAGTCTGCAGGGAACCCAGTCATTGTCTTGGTGATCTTTTAAATATAGGCAGTAGGGGGCATACGTCATGCTTGGTAACAGAGAAACATGGGGAAAAACAAAAACAGAAAAACTTCAAATGCAAGGGCCATCCTGATCTCAGACTTCTCAAATTAAGGAAAAAAATTTTCTTACACTGAAATTTTCTAAGTCGAGTGATTCATCCGTGGTTCTTCTCTGCTTAGTTCTTCTGTTTTGCGTCCCTGTAGGTACCAGATATTGTTCTGCTTTTAAGGTGGTGGCGGGGGGAGCCCTCATACCATATGAAAGAATACTGAAAAAGTTTTGTAAAACCTCTCTTGGCAGAAACAGAAAGATCTCTGGAAGCCATTCTTCTCCAGAAAGCCCATAAAACTCTGTGCCAGGTTATGTAGGTACAACCAGGTTTCACTGAGGGTTTTTTTTTTAATCATAAACTAAAATATAATGTACTGCAAAGCCAAAAGACCTGCGACTTATCATTGCCTGAAATACTGAACATACTAGAGACAAAGATGCTGCAAACATCTAAAACTTTAAGAGGTGTAGCCACCTATGGAGATGAAAGTTGTGGTGTTAAAACTTTCACATGGGAGGGCCAGAGAGAAACACCCACCTGCCAGTCTGCACCAAGCAAGAGCTTAGGAGTGTCTTAACAACAGAGATCGCAAAGTAACTGGGATAAAGTGATATTTTGGTTAGAAAATGGCAGTTTTGGATTACCTTAATCCAGAAAATCCTGTCAGACACTGTATTGGGAAAGAGTATATTATATTTTAGTTTATTATAAAATATTTTAATTCTATTTGATGAGTAAAAACTTGAACAATGGAAAGAAACAATGCATATTGCAATTTCATTGCATGATGATTTGATTTTCTTAACATTTCTTACCCTCTTAAAGAGGCCATAAAACAGATTTTGTGAACATATGTTTTATGAGTCAGTGCCAAAGTAACAGTGGCAAATCCCTCAATCACAAACATAATCTTTTGAAGTCAACATTTAATTATTCAGTCTGTAGAGATGCCATGCTTTCCTGCCCCTCCTCTTTTTCCATATTTAGATATTTCGTGGCACGTACATACTTTTAGACAGAGGGCAGATGAAAGAAGTAGAAGAAATGCAACTCAAGCCTGAAGATTTGGATATTTCTGACATCACTTTGAAAGTCTGTGGGCAAGGAGAAGGAGGTCGAAGCCAAAAGACTATCAAGAATTGATGTCATTTCAAAAATAGCTTCATTTCAAAGCAATATTCCATGTGCAATTTTTAAGTGGCTCTTCAAAGGTTTCAGTAAAATAAATGTGGCCAAGCTGTTTCAGACTAACGCAGTGAGTATGTTTTCATTTCCAAAGACCTACCTATTTAAATACATTTAAATTTTATTTAACACTGACTTTCCGATTGATTCTTCAGCAAAATAAGATCTCCTCATTAACTACCAGCAGGTGGTGGTATTCACAAATAGGGTAGAGAAATACCGAAAGGGCTGGGAATACAACCAATATGTGGTTCAGATTTATGGATTATGGATTTTAAAACATTTTTAATGGAGTTGTCAGCACTCTGCAGCCACTTCCACTCCCATCTGTTTCATATGAATGTGGAAACTTGCAAGTCACCTTAAAATATGTGCCTGTAGGAAGTTTCTCGTTATTAAGAACATTGAGTCTTTTTATAAAGCAAAGAAATACGTTCTATTTTTAAACACTTAAGTTTTCTTATGAATTTCAAACAGTACAAATATTCAGGCTCCCCCAAGATTGTGGGATCATCAAGGTCTGCAATCTACCCAATTGCTTATGCACATATGTGTGGAGGAGCAGCAACTGTAGACTTCAGCCGAGCTAACCTGAGTGAGTGCTGAATGGCAGGCACTGTGCACACACAGTTGCTAGGGAGAAAATATGTCTGTTCTTGTCGCCAAAACGAAAGCTCCCAGGTTTCAGAGGACACAGCAGCAACCCAGCCATCGGGTCCACAGCTTCAGGGGCTTAAGGAACAGGCTGAAATGATTTGGTTTTGACCGCCAGATGACCTCACTGCTACCCAGTCTGATGGACAGTCGGACCATTAGTTCTTTTAACACACATTCTTTCCCTGAAACACAGACAGGACTCTGCGTTTGTGCAGAGCAACAGAGGAGAGCACACCAGAGTGTATGAAAAGGAGAGACAGAAGTACAACTGCAGAGAACATTCCAAACCAGCTGCAACTTTTCCACTGTGTAGGACCTGGGGCTAGGGGAATTCATCCCAAGCCAAAAGACATAAGATCCTTTAAAAAAAAAATCCAACTCTAGACTTCAATTAGGCAAGACTACACTCAATATATATCTAGACAAAAACATAGATGTGCTTAACACAGTTTAAAAAAAAAGTTTTCTGAAGCATTTGATTCTTAGCTTAAGAATCAACAATATTATTTTAAAAATAAGCAGATCAGAAATAAAGTCTTACTATGTCTCACCTAGTGTTAGTTCAGGCTTAATGCAAAATTATTTCCTAGTACATGCTACTTGGTTCTTTATAAGCCGTTTAATGAGTATAATTCCCAGGCTACATTATTGGGATCTATGAGTCAAAATATATTTTATTTGTTTTTTGTATGCATGTGTTTTGGTGTGTGACTTAAACAGTAACTTTATTATTCTTGAGAAACAAATCAAGAGCTAAGCTTGCTTTCAAACAAGCTATTTACCCAAGCAGAACTGAAAAGCACAACGATTTTATCCCAAAGAGACCCATCAAAGATACTGAACTTTGCCAGGGAAGGCAGAAAGAAAAGAGACTGAAAAAGGAAATTTAGGTGGAGGATAAAAATTTCTATAGATGAATCATACTGTCTTTAAACAAAGCAAAATTTGAGCTTATACCTAACCCAGTGTACCAGACTCTCTCTCTGTCTCTCCCCCTCTCTCTTCATTTTCTTGTGGTCGTGGCTGACAGAATTGTGCTTATCCCCAGCCTCTTCTGATTTTCCTCCTGGGATAAGTGATGAGCTTTGCTGCAGTAAATGAGGAAACATCTGTTTGACTTTCCGAAGCTGGCATGGGGAGCTGAAGTCTGAATCACAAACGCCACTTTCACAAACAGGTTTCCCACAGGAATCTTGCTAAAAAACATGACTCAAGTGAGGGGAACCGCAGCTCTGGCGAGTGACGGGAAAAACTGCTCTTCTCTCCAGCTATCTCAAACAATTCACACTTTCTTTTTTCAAAAATAGGATCTTTCTGGGGTAGAATGTATATTTAATGGATCCCAATCTGTGAAAGACAAAATAAAATACCCAGATCCAGCTTCAATTTGAAAAGTTAGTTTACACTGAAGCCCCAAAGACTCTAAAATGAAGTTTACTTCTAATGAGGAGGGAGTCTCTTATTTGTAAGAAAGCCATGCAACAGTGGCACGTGTGTTTAGAAAAGGCACACAAGTCAAATTATTTTTTTAACATGGTAGTTAAAAATCAGAACACTGACTTCACATGTTATTTTATGCTAGTGTTGTTGCCATCAACAGTGTGAATTACTGAGAAATGCCACAGTAGCTGGAGGGATGTGTAAGGGACACTGGCAGTAACATTTTCACTCCTATCCCCCCTTCCCCCTCAAACTACAGCAAAAAGCACATTGGGAGTTGCATCTGCCCAAAGGCAGCATTCTGAGGCAGGTGGGACATGAGGCTGGCAGGCACCCAAATCCCCTTCTCTCAGAATCTTCCATCTGTACATCAGTTTAGATTGTCTAAGTTTTCAGTTAAGCTTATTTTTAAAAAACTTGTTTCTTTAGCAATTTTTCTCTTTATGAAAAACGAGCGCTTGCTGCTTTTGATTCCTCTCTGGGGACACTCACTCATCTCTCTGCTGAATGGGGATCCTACTTCCTTGCAGCCTTTGGTGTGGCTGACACCCCTCCACGATCATTAACCTATGAGCGAGCTGAAAATATTTTAGGGACAATCTTAGAATAAAAGAAAGAATGAACAACAAAGAAATACCAACCTAGATTTCTCAACTGAAGTATTTATCAAAAACAATAGATGTTATAAGCTGAAATCAGGTGGATAGGACGACAGGCTGAGGCAACCGTGCTGTGTCACTTCAAAGCTATAGCATGTTTGTGTCAGAAAGGGGTTCCTTTCTTATTTAAAGATCGTTTCCACTTAACAGAACAGATGGATGGTTGTTGCCTGTAAGATACTAATTATACTATGTACGTCAATAAATACAGTATTGAAACTTAGTGAAAGAAATCAGGTCTGTGGCTGGAAATCAGGTGAATTTTGAAAGTTCAATTTTTCTTTTCTTATCTCTTTTCTCACTTCTTAAAATTCCAAAATGACATGTCTACCTTAGTGCTACAGAGAATCCTTAATGGAATCCCTTGGAATTGTCCAGATATGCCCGAAATTGTCTTTCTTTCCGTGAATATACTAACATTAAACACATGATGTCTTTGCTGCTCTGAAGAGAACCCTCACAGTGAATGGCAGGATTAACCCATAGAATATCATTTTGCCATAGGGAAAATAAACTGTTACAGAGGCAAAAGATTGTTTTTCTCAAACTTAGGTTCCACATCCTCCCACACTTGGGACGCTGGCTGTTCCCATAACATTTGGGACCAGATAAATTTCTCTGACTCCTAAGTCAGAAAACTACTAAGTCTTTCCCAGGAGAAAATGAAATTAAGACATGAAGTAAGTATAGGTTACTAGGCCCGAGAAAGAGAAAACAAAACTAGATACTTCTCTCCATATATGATTTAACCTAAACAACATCTCAATTTTATTTCGTTTTCACAATCAAAAAATAATGTTGAGCAGAAGGAACAGTAGTTGGAGAATTCTTCCAAAATCAATTTCAATTAAACACACACACACTTTAATGTTGAACCTGCCTGTTTAATCAATGATTTTGGCTCCAAGGTGACATGATCAGCATTTATGCTTAGAATTACCACTTGGTAATAACAGAGACTCTACACATAAGTCTTTAAGGTCAACACCCAAGTTATTACCCTATATTAATCATTAATAACTTAGAAAATGATAATTTTCTAAAACCCATTTATTTTTCTAAAGGAAGAGTATGAACACTGGCTTAGCTTTACTTGCTGCTATAAAAGTAATTTGTGATTAAGTTAATGTCGATTAATTTAATACTAGACTGCTTACAACATTTTGTAACATTTTTATTCTTTCACCCTTTGGTCTCATGTATCGAACTGGGGAAGAAGTCTAGCAACTCCCTTAGAAAGGGAAATTATGAAGAAAATGGAGTAGAGGACAGACAAATAGCTATCAACAGATCACTGGAGGGAAGGGAGAGACTTCCCTGAGATCATACAGGTGGCTAATATTAAAAACCTGTTTTTAGGTTTGGAAAGCTTTACAAAGTGAATCTCACAAAATCCTCAAAGAACATATATTATTACCCAGAGTTTTCTTTAAGAAAACTTCAAGAAGTCTCCAATTCAATGTGACATGCCAATTATAAAAGGGGAAGAAGATGCAAAAACTATTGATCCCGGACAACCTAACAATTGGCATCCAATGCACAGAATAGTAGGCAGACATAATGACAGAGGACTATTTAAGAAATCAGTGAAACTTGTGTTGCATAGTATGCTCAGTGATCAGCAGCCCTCAATGACACAGGTTCCTAATACTTGAATGCAGGTAATCCGTGACTTGCCAAGTCCTAAATGAGCCCCTGTATCGTATGTCCACTTCTGTAATGACTGCCAGCCTCTGAGGAAGAACTTAAAAGATGGGAAAGAATTTGTGTGGACAAAGCAGAGATTCAAGTTAATTTCTAAGTTGACTGTTACACAAACTGAAACCTCAACATGATTTTAAGGTACTTGATAAAACAGGTCTACAAATTTCAGAAAAAATAAAAACAGAGAAATGGGATTTTGAAATTTTTGAAAAAGAAACATAACGACTGACACTAAGAACATTAAAATATTATGTTAACTACAAGGAGCCCTTGGACTGATGTGAAATACTTATGTCAATATGACAGAGTAAGAAACCCTCTCTAGATATATTAGGTTATTACAATAAGTAAGGCATCACAATTAAAAGAGGATGGATAATTCAATAAATGAAACTAGTAATTTGGAACAAAATCATCTTAGACTCTCATCTTACTATGAATACAAAAATAAATTCCATGTACCTATATAGAATTCAAATTATAAAAGAAACCAGAAGAGAATTGAAGATTTAGCAAATCTCTTGGGAAAGAAAAGGACACTTAGATGTGATAGGATAAATATATAAACTGCATAAAAACAAAACCCAAAACCACTTCCATGTGTAACAAGTGTCAACCTATATCAGGACTAGAGAATGCAGCGTAAGTAGGAAGAGTTTCAGAAGGCTGAGCCCACGGGACTCACATTTCCAGGCAGAGTTAACCAGCTACAGGGTCTTATGCCTGTCCAAAAGTACTCTAGCTCATGTTGTCCAAATTGTTGTGTTTCATCATTCTTGAATATTATCATTTAGAGATTCATTTATGTACCAAACACTCACAAATTGTCACCAATTAATCAGCTTAGCTTTCCCCATCTTCTAGTTAAGCCACACTAAGATAAAGTCAGTTTTAGTCTGGTAGAGAGGGAAGGTGACCTGGGAGTGTGGAGCATTTTTTAAAAGGAAGATAAATTCAGCATGTATTCCGAATGTGATATAGAAACAGTAAAATTTCTAGGAATATAAAAAATTAAGTAGCTACCAAAACAACCTTCCACATTTGTGACTTTTCTTTCATATTATACCCTTTGCACAAGTGTATGTGGTCACACAGACACACTTAGTTTTAGCTAAATAAAATCAACTTTTAATGTTGCTTTGCAACATGCACTTTCACCATCTAAAAGGCCAAGAATACATTTAAAAAAAAGATTATCATTGTGTTTATAACATGATTGGTGGTTTGAATACATCAAAATGCATTTATTAAACTTTTCACTAACAGCCATTTATCTTATTTTCAATTTTCCACTATACTGATTAATTCTGGAATTCACCTTTTATAAAATAAACATGAGAGACCCAAACAGAAGAACAGGAAAAGAGATGTACCAAATGTAGATAGTAACACACCAAAGAAGTTTTTTTAAAAAAACTTTTCCTAAGGCTAACTCTAATTAGGGAAACACACCTTCTATTATGAGGTTTCTCAGTTTTAAAACTCAGAAAAGTGGCTAGTGACCTATAATTAGCTGCATCAGCAAATACATATAACTTTTTCTGGGCTACCTGGAGAAGCTAAACACTATTTATTTAAAAAACACTATGAAAAGCAAGTTTGTGAATTGGGAACTAGTTACACATAGTTTAAAAAATTAAACAGCAATATTTATTTAATAAGCCTGACAATGGAATTAATATTCTTTTTGCTTGATTTTTCTCTTCCTTTTTTTTTTTCTTAACTTTTTTGTTTTTTTTTTTTTGAGATGGGATCTTGTTCTGTTGCCCAGACTGTTCTTGAACCCCTGGTCCCAAATGATTCAGCCTTCCAAGTAACTGGCACTACAGTTGTATACTGCCATGCCGGATGAATTTAATAACTCTTAAGAGTTGGAGGGACATGTACGGTTACAGTTAGGGCTCCACAGTGTCCCCTCAGAGCCTCATGTTTTTGGATGTAGTGGGATAACTGTGGAACTGTGAGCTGTTGGGAAGTAGGGCTTGGCTGGAAGGAGCAGATGCTTGGGGGTTAGATCTGGAGGGATTGTATCAACTTGTTGAGACTAGGTGGTGTGTGTGTGTGGGGGGGAGGTGCCCAGGACAGAGCTTTTGGGTCTGTGTTATTGAATTATGGACAGGAATCAAGTGAGGGGCACCCACCCTGAATGTGGAGGGCGCAATGGACAGCCTGAAAGAAGTAAAGGAAGGAAGAAGAAACATTGTTACAGTTTTTCCTGGGGAAGTTCCCCCCTTTTACTTTCCCTATGTTTTACTCTCCAGAGGTGGGCTAGCTCTGCTCTCTTTTGGTTTTCTGTCTATCAGGCCATGAAGAGCTTTTCTCCAGACATCCGCCATGTGCTTCCACTGTTGCCAGCCATCCTGAATGGCCTGTGTGAGCCCTTCTGAAACTGTGAGCTAAAAGGAATCTTTCCTCCCTTAAGTTGTGGATATTGGATATTCTGTCCAAGCAAAAAATAAGTAGCTAAGACATACATTAAAATATCTTTTAGTGTTTTCTCAAACCACACATATTTTGTCTAATACTCTGATTTGACCTGGGTGTGGCCATTTATATTCTAAAAAAAATCTCCTTAAGGTGTTTAGATGTAGACCTCCAACTTCACCTCAATTCCAATTCTTGTTTGAGAACCATTATTGCAGTTACTTTATCTATTTATATTTTATCTTTCTAAGTGAATTGTCACCCAGACATGTAATCCCAGCACTCTGGGAGACTAAGGCAGGAGGATCATAAGTTCAAGTGCAAACTGGACAGCTTAGTGACTTAGTAAGACCCTGTCTCAAAATTAAAAAAATAAAAAAATGGGGTAGGGATGTAGATCAGTGTGAAAGCCCTGGGCTCAATCTCCAATAACACCAAAATAAATAAATAATTTTTTAAAAAAGCTAGAAATATACACTTCTTTAGAATCCAAAGTTTGTTACAGGGTTTGTGCATGGCAGACATGACAAAAGCTTACTGAACAGAGGAATGGTAATTACTATGTCCTTCAGCCATTTCATATAGACAATTTAAATAATGTAAAAGCAGCAATGACTCTAGAATTTAAAAAATATTCCCTCCCCATTTTAATCGTGGGAACTAAAATTTAGAAATTTCTTTTTCATTGCTAGTTTCTAGGGATAAGGTAGTATCTGCTAAAGAGAAGATTTGTTCATTTTCATGGATGTCAGTGTCTTGATAGAAGCGGGCAAGTATTTGGGACATTGGGAATGATCAGTGGCACAAAGATGTTCAGAAACTGGGGAGGCCAACATAATGTTTTTCAGGTTTGATCAGTGCTGACTGGTATCTACCATTACAAAGCAGCTTAGAATTTGGTAGTACTGACCACACTCCTTCAATTCAACCATGACTTAGGACTGTGCCTCTTTATGTAAAGAGCTTTATTCCTACCCCTTTTAGAATCAGGACTATAGTGTCAACCACTTTCAACTCTTTTCCTCCTTGAGTTCTACCACATTCACTGTGCCATTCTTAACAGCTTGGGTCAATCTAGACATTCACTTGTCAGTTTTTGCAGGACCACCAACACACCAGAAAGAAACCCAATACCTGGCCAGCAGACATCTTTAATTTATAATTTTAACTTGATGTATTCTTGGTGTGTTCTTCAGTGATCCTTTATTTTTACTAGATTCCATTTCCTGTTTCTTATAGTGGGTATATGTCATCTTCTATCACCCTTTAGCTACAACTTTATCTTCTCTTTTCTATTATGTCTATTAATAATTTTTAAATTTTAGCATGCATAACCATCACCAGTGTCTTGTTAATAATGCATATTGAGGGGTCCCATGCACTATGCTCTGACTCACTAAGACTAAAGTGTTCCTGAGGAATCTCCATTTTTAATAAGAACTCTGTGATTTTAATCTACATCTTTTCTTAACTCCTTCATTCCTATTTCCAATGAGGAAGAGGCTCTGGTCTCTTTGGAGGTCAACTACTCAGCCTTATTATGATTTCCACCCCTTCCTTCTCCTGAATGATGCTCTATCATCCTTCTCTCCTCTCATACATTTTCAATCTTTTCTTCCACTACCTATTCTGCTAGAAAAGATTCAGTTTTCCTCTACTGTAAAGCTTTCTTCTGACTCCAATCCCTCTCCAAACAATTTCATTTCCTTTCACTTCTCCAAACTTCCAGTCAAAGCAATTTCTATTGCTGTTTCCACTTGTTGCCTCCTATTGCCTTAACTGTGGGATTCCAGACCCCATCTGCAAAACCTCTTCTAATTTGTTCCTCCAAATGTATCCAGTCACCTGCAAATTGCCAATTCCGATGACCTCTTCCCAGGCCTCAGTCCTTCTGATCTTGCTGTGGTATTTCATATTGCTGATGCCACTTCTTCCCTTGGTTCTCCTTCTTCCTCTCTCATATCCTTTTAGGGCATCCTTCTTGGCATCTCTATCTGCTTCTTCACATGTTGGTATCTTCCAGAATATTCCCTCTGGTCCTTTTGTTTTCTTTCTTGGTCATGATGTTGGGTGACTTATCTCTTGAGCTTTAGTTCTCAGTTTTAATACAAGGGACCTTAAATCTCCCTGAAAAGTCTTCCATTTGAAGTTTTGAACTTGTAGTTCCAAGTTGCTAGTGTCTAACTCCTTAAACTTGTATGACAGATTTGGTCTTGGACACTGTTGGGCTAGAGTTTTTAGCTACAAGGCAAAAACTGACTTGAGGTCAAAATCAGAGGCACTCTAATGGCTAAGGGAGAGCTACAGCAAAAGTCCCACAGCATATCACTGCAGTGAATGTGACTGCCACATGTCCTCAACTTTTTGTACCACTCATGGTTAGTCTTGAGGAGAGAATATTCATTTAAGTAAATCCCAATCATACTGGACCCTAGCAACACCAGGAATCATTGAAGGAGGGTCTGATGATAGCCACATAATGAAACATACCCACCTGAGAATACTGAGGTTGACCAGTCTCCTATATCCTACATAATAAAGGCTATAAATGACTGACAGTAGATGATGCCAGTGGGTCAAGACAGAAGGACTGTTTGTGTTCTTCATAAATAATCTATCCTACCACCTGACCACTTGACCCATGTATTCTTTAATATACCAAGTATTTTCATATACTTGCCTTTGTTTCCTACAATTTTCTCTTTCTAGCCTATCTATACTTTCGTCCATTATTTGGTTATATTTCAACATTCAGTTAAGTGTTGCCTCCTCTGTGAAGTCTTCCCTGATGCCCTGGGCAGAATTAATCATTTATTTTGTTCTCCTTCTACTTAGGACTTCGTTGAAAGCACTAACACATTTCCATGATTACAGTTAGCTGTACACATCTGTTTTCCATTGGATTATTAGTTCCTTGAAAGCAGGGACTGGGGCTTGTTCATCTTTATATCTTCAGAGTCCACACCAGTAAGCACATTTTAAGGAAGGATTAGGAAGCAGGAGAGGTGATGTTGCTATAATGATAAGGTCTCTTGACTTACGGTTTACATTTTTCAGCTTAATTTCTTTTGTCTATACATTGTGCTTTCTCAATCATTTCAAGTGGAATAGTCTCTAGAGTTCTAGGTCAACTCTTCCTTGGGTCAGGTAACTTTTCTTATTACTTATTCCTCAGCTGAAGGAAGGAGAGAGTAATGTTTCCATTGCTTTTCACAACTGAGGTGTCATCACTACTTCCAAAGGTCTTACAAGCAATTCAATTTTGTTTAATTGATAAATGCTTCTTCCAGAAGCAGAGTGAGCTAGGTGCATGCCTTTCTCTGTATCTTAGACACCTGGGCTTGAAGCAAAGAACACTAGAAAGTCTTATGCAATAAGTGACTGGGGCTTTTATGTGACTGACTTTAGACAGAATATTATCTTTTAACAATGAAAATTGTGAGTGTAGATATGAATCAGTTTCTTATAGTAAAAACACATCTATGGAACATTCACAAAATAATATGGTTAATAAGCATCATTGTACAAAAGGAAATGTAAATTTCTTTTTAAAGAGTACTTTTTGCATCATCAAAATTATCTGAATTGCATAATATAAATATATATATATATATATTAAAGTGACAAGCTGTATTTGATTTTCACAAAGTTCGGAGAATAAAATATAATCAGAAGACTAGATTTTTAAGAAAAACACTACTTAGTTAAATCTATTAAACGGACACTCAGTAGAAGCTAATTATTAAAGCTGCATTTCTAGAAAACTAGATATTTCATCCCTCACTCTGTGCTTCAGGCAGTTCATGAAACCTCCAAGTGGTAGACCCTCTGTCATTTGCAGTTTAATTTTTCAGTGCTGAAGTTAAATGCTAAAGAAGCTTGATTTCTATGTGGAATATTCCTGTTTAGAAACTGGTTTAGAGGACATCTTTTTTAGTTGATTTTGACCATAATGTATAACCAACAGTTTTTCCACTTCTCACTTGCAAGATATGTTCCAAGAAAATGAAAATTTTATTGGTCACTCAAAACAAGTGGAAAGACTTTCAACAAATAAAACTCATATGGGAAACTGTTAAGCTCTATTTGTATCCCCTACAGAAGAATTATGTTTTGCCTTTGTATTATACTAAATTTCTGAAATATTTCTAGTGTGAAAAGTCTAGCTTAAAATGAATCTTTCTCTTTTTCCAGACTGGATGTTGTCACTGCCATTGCAAAGCCTCCTCTATGTGTTAAGCAGAACACTCATTCACTACTTTCTGCTTCCAGGTCACGTTTTCCCGTAATCATTTTCTTGCGTCTGTATCTGTCATCAGGCATTGGACCCACTGTGGCAAGGGTAAGGCCTTCTTTGTGTTTATATTTTCAGCATCTACACGGTGCTGGACACATACTAGGTTCTCAAAGTGTGTTAGCTGAATGAATGACCCAATGAAACTTCCTAGATGTATACAATTGTATATAATCCCAGGACAACAGCTCAGGGAAGTAACATGGTAGTGGCAAAGAGACAGGACAAGAGCAAAGCCTTTGGGCATGCTAATGATCTTGAATCCAACACTGAGGACAACAGAAGTCCTTGAAGAATGGCAGTGTAGGGACTGCATTAAAAGATGCCAAGAGTGGAGTTTTGAGTCCAGTTGGATGGTGACTAGTGGAAATGAGAAGCAGCGATGGCTTAGGCTGGGTTGGGGATGGTGGGGATGGACAGCAGTGGATATATCAGAGAAACAGTTCAGTGGTAGAACTGACAGGATTTGGCGAGTGATTGAATATTGGAGTTGGCTTGAACGAGATAGGAGGTCAAAGATGATAACACCTGTTTAGCAAGAGGAAGCAGGAGAGGTTTTAGGGAGAATAAAAGAAACTTTTAGACACAGTAAGACAGGGGCAGGAGAAATATCCACCACCCTAAGGAATGAACCTTTCCTATCTTCACTTCTTACACACAAGGAAACTAAAATTGGGAGCGTCTATGTAGCTTGCCGGTTGCCTCCCCGGTCCACACTGCTGACTCCCAGACCGTACGCTGTTTAAGGCAAGTGCCAATTCACAGCAGTTACTTTCCTGATTTAATCTCTCCTGAAGACTACAAGAACTATCGTGGCCGGTGAGGCCATCTAACAGTTTTCAAAATCAAGTAGTGCTTGCTTCTTAAAGCCCTCCTTCCTACACACAGTCCTGTCTAAACAGATGGTTGCTAAGCCACAGGACACTGGAGATGCACATGGAACAGGGGGGGAAAAGAGATCCTCAGGGTGCTGGTAGAAGTGCAAAGGTCTTGTTCAGGTGAAAGGAAATGTGTAATAAAATCCACCAGTTCAGCCGAACAGGTAATTACAGAGTTAATAAAACAAGGATTCCTGCCACAATAGATTCTAACACGGTTGTGGGTGTCATAGTCACTAAGTGACTTTTTAGTTCGCTCATCATTGATCCAGTAGACACTAACAGCTCCAATCGGATCAATGCAGGATAACATATGAGGAGGACTTTGCATGGTAAAAATCTACTGGAAATTTTACATGAAAGAGTTCATTATCTGGGTCATGTGACCTGTGTCCAAATGATACATTTGGACCATTTGTCAGATTTTTAATGGCAAAAAAATGATTTTTTTCCCTAAAAGCTTAATTATGTGAGAAATTCCACTGCCGAGAAATTGAAGCCACTTGGGTGATATGAATGTGTAAACATGTTAATTTGAGGGCCGCCATACCTAAAGAGGTACATTTCATCTCACTCTGGCAGCTTTCCTTTTGCCACAAGGGCCACCTCTCCCTCCTTCTCTCCTATGGAAGTGCTGTTCTTGGGTCTCACCTGTCGTAGCCTGAGCAGGCTCTACTTTCCTCGAATCCTTTACTCCTGTGCTCACAGCTGCTTTCAGAAATTGACCTTCTAATGTTAGCATTTAAACCAACATGCCTTTTGCTGTCCTCATCCCGGATTCCCCTTATCATACAGAAGAGAACAGGTGGATGAGAGAAGCTATACACGGTGAAAAACTCACAGTCAGTTGGTTCTGGGAAGACACAGGACCTACAGCATAATGATTAGCTTGTTCATGGAAGTTGGGCAAGCTGAAAGGGGTCTAGAAAATGTACCTTGTGTTACAGTTTTGAATATTTTATTAATATAATTGATATAAAATATAGTTCTTTTAAAATAAATGTATATTTGTGAATTTTGACAAATGTATACACTTAAGAAATTTATAGGTGTGTATAGTAGTTGTATAACCACTACCAAATCAACATACAGAATGCCTCTACCGTCCCCAAAATTTCCTTTATGCCTCTTTGTAGACAGTCCATTCTCTCTACCACTGGCTCTGGCAATCTAGTTTTCTGTCTCTTACTTTGGCTTTTTAAGGATGTGATAAAAATGAAGTCTTATGGTGTCTAGCCCTTTATGCCTAGATTTCTTCTCAAAACCTTTAAGATTGGTGTTGGGGATGTAGTCCAGTGGTACAGTGCTTGCCTAGCAAACCTAAGACCCTGTGTTTGATCCCCAGCAACCTCCCACCCCCAAAACGATTCATCCACGATGTTGTATGTATCAGCGGTTCATTGGCTTTTAATATGAAATGGAATTTCAGTAGACGGCTGTGCCACAACTTACTTATCACTTGGCAGTCAGTGGATATTTGGGCTCTTGTCAGCCTGGAGCTATTGTGAATGAGATGCTATAGCCCCGCACACAGAGTGTGCATTCTGATCGAGGCTGTTGAGATGTAGACTTCATGTTTCTCAGCCTCCCATCCACAAATACACAACTGGGAATGAAAGCTCTTTACTGTTGTCATGGCACCCCCTTTCCTGTGTTCCTCTGACTGGTCCTGGTGTTTCTGCTGTTCTCCCAGTGCAGACTCTCTGGTAGCAAACAAGCACTATACACTCCGATATGGGACAGAGACTTTCACTTGTGCTGTAGAGAAAGACTTTTGTGTTCCCAAGCCAATTAAGATTTTGTAAGAAAATCTTCAAATTTAAGTATATTTAAGGGTAGGGTTTAGAAAATAAGATCATTATGACCACTACCTAGTAGTCCATGGCTTAAGTTCTAATGTGGCGCATTGAAAAAATTTTTCTGAAACAGGATCTCACGGTAGTCCAGGTTGGCCTTGAACTCACAGCAAACCTCCTGCCTCAGCCTCCTGAGCACTGGGAGAGGCACGTGCTACCATGCTCAGTTTATGTGGTTCTAGGGACTTGAACTTAGGACCTTAGCACTTGCTAGTCTATGTACTGTGAAATTCCTCTAGCCCCTTTACATTTCTCTTATCCACTATTTGGATACAATACAATATATGTTGTGTTAAAAAAAATGATAAAATAGATGCTAATGGGTAAGACTTCACACTCATATTGTCTTGGAAAAAGACACCAAGAAAATATAAATATTACTAGTTACTAGTTATGGGCTGGTAAAATAACTTTTAAAAACCTCCAGTTTGAGCTGGGTGTTAAGGCTGGTGGTAAAATATTTGCCTAGCATGATCAAGGCCTTAGATTTAACCCACAGCACTGTGCAAAATCAAATAAAAAATAGATGAAGAAAAGAGACTCTAGTTTTTCTTACACATTTTTTATCAGTGTAGCTATAAGAAATCCTAAAAAATCTAATTGTAACTAAAAATATAAATTCTAGAATTTTAAAATTACAGAAGCATCATTTGATCCTTTGTGTGTCAATAATAAGAATGTCAAAGAATACAGAAAGCCAAAAATAATGCACACTTGTCTCAGCTAGCGACAGCTTTCAGAAAATGCACGGGAAGTGGGCTGCTGGTACTTCTAACCCAGCACCTAAGAGCCCCTTTAAAGTGAGAGGTGTTGGTATCTCACTCCTGTTTATACCTCCAGTAACAAACCATAGCAAGAAACAGAACTCACAGCCAAGGCTGTTTTGGAGTTCTAGTAGTTTTGTCAAGGAATGAAAACAATCACATACCTTAAGCAATTTCAGAAGATCTCCAAAGAAGCATCAGCAAAGTGAAAAATAAAGAATTCAAAGTACATTAAATAATTTATGTAACTTATTTAGACTTTTATCTAGCATATATGACTGATGACAGAATACAGAGAAAAATTATATTTAAAAATTTAGATGTCCATGACTAATGCAGCTGAACATGGTGATGACAGCCAGGATGAACTCTTGAATGAGACTTCTTGGGATCAAACCACCCAGTTCGACTCCCTCTTGGTCTGAGATCTGGTGTAAGTTATTTAACCCTTTCACACTTGCTTGACTCCAAGCACTTCTGAGAACCTCTGCCATCTGTAGATACATCAGGCTTCATTTAATAAGAACCCATACAGGTGAGATCAAATATTTGTTGACTTGGCTGACTGGCTAAATGTCACTAACTAATCTGGGGACTAGTGTGGATTGGAGTTTCACTGGTTTTGAAACATTCCAATGGTGGCGCATGGATCCTTCCACAAAAGAAGGTTAGGGTGGGATGCGGCTATTACTCCTCAGGATGGGAAAAAGTAGCTTAGGAATAAGAAGAATACTGTGCTTTCAGCCTGTCTAACTGGCCCTTCTCTCTGGGTGTCTTGTATGCAGCTGGGTTCCCAAGGCTGTGGGTGACTCTGGCCAGCCTCCTTCCCTGAGATCACACTCTCCTTCCCTCCTGTTTCATACGGTTCCTGTGAGGAAGTCCCCAGACTCCTACCTGTTGCTTTCTTAACATCATGATTAAATTGATGCCATTCCCTGCCTAGTCCTGTTAGACCAAATGCCTTCAATGTAACTTTGAAATTGTTGGCCTAGCCGAAACTCTTTTCTGCTTACTGGAACTTAGCAACTAATTTACAGCCAATTCAAAACCATATCTTTTATAGTATAAACTATAATATATAGTTTGCATTTGTGGTCTTGGAGACTGAGTCTAGGGCCTTTACATTGAGTTACAACTCCAGCCCTTTTTTATTTTTGAGACAGGGTCTTCCAGAGCTGTTAAGCTGAGCAGGCTGGACTCAAACTTTTGATCCTCTTGCTTCAGCCTCCCAGAGTAGGTCCAGCCTGGGCAACTTAACAGTTAAAATTGTATTCAGCAACAGCTTCTGAAAAACATTAATTGTCCCATTGAGGGCAAAAGCATGTCTACTTTCTGTAAGTGACTCAGGTATACAGATAGTCTGTAACAATTCCACTCCCACTCCAGAGAACATGAGATCCAGTTTAATCAGTGTATATGTCATCAGCCAGAAGCAGGTGAAACTCTTAAAGAAAACTGGAGTTCAGACAAGTCTGAGTGGACCTGGCTTCCTGAGCTGCCAAAAAATTTGGCACAGACGTATATGAAAAGACTGAAAACATTTGAATTTTCTTGAAATGCAACCACATTCTCCCATAGTAGTAGTTAAATTCTGATCACGTTACCAGGTAGGTAGTTTTTAGAATCAAATACCAGGTAATAGAGATTTATGGCCATTGAAAGACATCAAGGTAAGACTTAGCTTACAGAGCAATTGCAAGGGGCGTTCTCTCACAGTGAGCCGCAGGTCTCTTTCCACACACAGAGGACCATTTCTTATGCTTGCATATTCACCTCTAAGCTCTTCAAATCTTCACAGCCATCTCTAAGTATTCTTTTGGAATACTACTATTTGCTCTACCATTGGGATTTTCTTAGGGAGGAGGAGAGAAACCTTTTTCAAACTGTTTCAGTAATTTCTAAGAGAGCAGTAAATATGACTGGACAGGCAATTTTAGGGAAAAAGCAGAAAGTTTATTTCTACCTCTTCTTCTTTACACATGTCTACTCCTCTTTCTGGTCAGACTGGGTGCAGAGAGAAAAAGAAAGCTTGTAGGTCATCATTTCTCTTGAGCCCTTTCTGATCCTTTCTGACCCTAAACAAGTGCTACATTTTTATCATTCTTTTTTTTCCCGCTAAAAATCACAACACATAAATTAGATATAATTTTTGTAGCAAGGAAAAGAGGAATTATGAATACTGTTTCTTAATCTGTTCTTTATTTTCTTAGATACCTCTTTATTTTTCAGTAGTCAGATGTAAATCAACACTCCTACTTTGCTACGGCTGAGCAGTAAGGTCTTGGGAAAGTTCCTTAATCTCTGAATTGTAGGTTCCTCATCTGGGAAAGTTAAGTGACACATTACCTGGAGGGCAGCCAGCACAGCGCCCGGCTCATACGGTGCTCTTGATAAATGGTTTCAGTTTTAATTTCTGGTAGTAATAACTCAGTTTGGGTAAAAATTTTACAATAACCAGAGAAGTTTACCCCCAAATATTTGGTGAAAGGAGGAAATATAGAAATAATTAAGAACAAACACAAGTGAAGAGCTTCTCACCCTACCTAATAGGGAGGATTTGTTGCATAACACTAATTTTTAGGTGTTTTTGAGTGTGAGATTTTTGTTAGACCATACGAGAGAGGCTGTTTAAACTATACAGAGTGGTGTGTAAGAAATGAGATGCTGGGTACACATCATAAGAACTTACTTTCTTAACCTTCAATGAGAGGCATTATGCAAGTATAAATTATACATTTTTAATTTTGTAATTATACCTAAGCCACATACTCCCTGAAGATTTCACTATATAATCCCTCAGACTTAACTTCAAATTTCCTTTGTAAAGCAATATGCCATAAACAACCTCTCTAAAGGAAAACATTACTAATCACATATTTACTATATAAAGGAAAAAATGCCCCCTAAATATTCATATTTATACTGCCCTATTAGCTACTCTGAAATTGTTATTGGACAAAACTAATCATCTATTCAAGGCAGGTAAAATATTTATAAGCATGATCCAAATTACCTACATTTAGAGACTTCATAAAATCTTTTCGAATACATTTTTCTCTAAAAATTCAGAAATGTGTTAATAGTCATTAAATTGTTGTGCACATTTATGAATCATTTGCTTCTAATCCTGGCTCACAATGGAGCTTATGCAAAGTCTTTTTTTCTCTCTCTTTCACTCCCTTCTTCCTTCCTTTTTTCCTTTCTTGAGACAGAATCTTTCCCTGTAGTCCAGGCTGGTCCTGAATTCACTATGTAGCGCAGGCTGGCCTCTAACACACAGCAATCCTCCTGCCTCATCCTCCCTAGTGCTAGGATTACAGGCATGCACCACCACACCTGGCTTATGTGGTGTTGAGGAATCAAACCCAGGACTTTGCACTTGCTGGGTGATTATTGCCTCCTGGCCCCATATGCAAATCATTTCTACCTCTCTTCTTCCATACCCTGTTAAATTTTTACAAGAAATTTCTCTGAAAATTGCCATTATAATAGCATACATATAGCTCTAAAATGGCAGACGTAGACACTCAAATTATTTGAACTAGAAAAGCAAAGATGGAGTCTATGAATTCAGCCAGAGGCAAACAACCAGTGAGGAACTAAGGAGTGGATCTAAACCATGTAACAATCAACACGCACAGAACATTGCTACCTCCCCGGCATATACACACACTTCTTCCTCAAGAGCCAGAATTCTTCTGGGCTTAAATCTGCTTAGTAGTTGCTTCCTCACTTTCTTGCAATTCCTCTTCATCTTTACCATAACAATTTCAATTACTTCATTAAAGTGACTTGGTTAAAAAAATAAATAAAAATGCATTGGTAAGTCATTCCAGGGCCACAACCTGGACACGGGTGACTCACTGCCTGGTTTCACACTTCCGTAAAGTCAGCAACATCCTCTAAACCTAAGAAATACACAATAATAATTGAAAAAATTCAATATAATAAGTAACTTACACTTTAAAAGAGGCAGGGTAGTTACATTTGTTGAGTAGAGCCAAAGGTAAGACTTATATAGTGTAACAAAATTCTAACAAAAAAGTCTATACAAAATATTAAACTTGAATGTGTTAAAGAGAGGCTATGTGTGATGGCAAAGAATATAGAACAATGGTATAATTCAAAGCAGAGGCATAGCTTCTACTAGCCACAGAGATTTTTTGATAAGAAAGATAAAGGTCAAAAAACACCAATATAGAGCACACTACTGTAGAAACAGTGTTTGTTTTTATGTGCTTTCTATGAACTACTAAAGCAAGGCTCAACTGCTGTCCAGCTACTTGTTATCAGTTAAGTGCTCCTCAGATTACAGGGTTACTTAGCTGATCAATCAGGTACCAGACAGCTGAATGCAAGGTCTCAGCCAGGACAGCAGCTTGCTCATCAACCTCTCTGTCTGTCTGTTTATCTATTCCAGTGAGAAGGAAGTCTATTTTTATATGTATTTTTGAATTGCCACAATGAATATTTAACGCAGCCAGATAAGTCAGTCTGTCAGTAAAATGTCCTAGCACATTCTTGCATGTTCAGTAGCAGCATGGTAAAAGCATGCAACAGGACAACTTATTCAAACTTTAAACTAAGTCACAAACATTAAAAAAGTGTAAACATTAAAAAAGTAAAATAAAAGAACGGACTGACTCAAGAGCAACTTGATGTACCTCTAATACTATGTATTTTGTAATAGTGATATTTAATTTGACAAATATTCAATTTTCTTACAGATGACTTGTTAGTCTGTCTGATTTCTATAAATTCCTGGGAGAGTTTAGGCAAGTGGTAGCATTTAGTGGAGACTCGTTCTGATTAATTATCTCTGAGTGATTCTGTCTGACATATAGTCAGTTATGAAAGACATCAATGATTTCCTCCTAGATTTAAATAGCAATAACTCTGTATAGAAAGTTATATTTTAAAGGGCTTAGCAGGCTCTAGCTCAATAAAAACAATAAAAGTTGTATCAAAATAGTGGCTGACAAGAAGATTGAAAGTAAATTTAGTTTTAGTACGTGAGGTAGACTGCTAGGTGCCATGGCCAACTCGTTATCCTAACAGCATCTACCTAAAGGCGAGCAACAGGAATGCTGGGAAATGGCACAAAACAATGATTTTGAGAAAGTACAAAAATGATATGTACATATAAAATAAAAGTATATAAACTAGTGCAGTGTCTGGCAATAGAGCTCCTCATAATAGAACATGAATCGTGTGGCTTCAGGCAATTGAAGGGAGAAGTGAAGCTGAACATCGCTGTACCGACCTAGCGGCAAGTGAGGTGCCTGATAATGGGGAACGGAAGCATCCCCAGGGCACCATGTAAAATTATTATAAAGCGCTGAAATAACAATATTAAGTTAATTTTATTAAAATTAACAATACTTCCCATCAGCACGAGACAATATATATTCAAAATTAAAACAGTAGGAATGGTTAGCCATTCAAGCATTCTGATAGGTTAAAAATTATTGACTACTACAAGGAAAAAGTTTCCAGGCCCTTCCTTTTCCCATACACCTATAAACACTCATCCTTATGAGTAACACCACGCTAGGAGGACTGAAACCAAAAAGGTTTCTTTATGAAGGTTGATATAAGCAGGCATGCTGCTATAGAAATATTCCTGCCTACTACTTTTAAAAAATAAACTGCAAATATAGTGAAAGGAATTAGTTAATCAAATTTACCTTTAATTTTTAAGTACAATGAACTTAAAGGCCGTAAGTACAACGTAACAAATAAAGTTCGCAATTTCATAGCATTCCTTAAGTCTTGATGCATGCTGATTTCTGATTCCTATGACTTTCTATTATTTGCAGAACTGATCTGTAGTTACTCGGCAGCTGTGAAGTATTGTGTCAAGTAAAAAATAACCAATTTTTAGGCTCTACTAGCTTTTTATAATTTATTTTTTTACTGTTCTAAAATGTTTGTAAGTTTTTTATTAGTACTTATTTGTGATATGCAAAAGTGGCATTAAACTTGAGAAATTGGTGCATATACACATTGCATCAACTTCACATTCACTCCTCTCCTTTAAAAATAATATTGAGAGGTTTTCCTTATAAAAAAATTTAATATTCTTGAAGAAAAAAATGAAAATATAGGAACATGTAAAGAAATGAATAAGTATTATTCTTATATTAGTGATAACCTATAGCCACTAGTAACATTTTCAAACACATTTTTTAGTGTTTTTATCTGTGCCAATATGCATATGTACTTTTGATTAACATCTGATCAAAAGTAAACCTGAATGAAGACTATTCTGCATTATAGAATGAATTTTACTTTTCACCTCTAAATGAGTATTTTATAGCATATACTTTTTCACTTAAAGAGTAGCTGGCATTAAATGATAAATCACATTTGCTGAAGAATGAGACATTAGTTTGAAACCCAGGAGTTACTCAATAGTACCCAGGAGTAGAGTGGTCAATATATCTCCAAAATTAGGACAAGTTTTGTCATTAGAGGACTAAAGAGTTTGATTTATAAGATCACAAAATTTTGAGGAGTTTCTTCTATTTTAGGTACTAGGATAGGTTTGGACACATAAGTTCACTAAGTCTACTATGATAAAAGATTCCTTTATGAGGCCAGTTTTGTATCCTTGATGACAAGAAACCAGAAAATATAGATTATAAAGTAGAGCAAAGAGTAATTTAAAAATTATTTGTAACCTAAGATGATATAATTTTAGTGCTATTATCAGACAAAAAGAAACAGAGCCATAAAAAGTTATGTAATATTATTAAACTCAATCCATGCCAAGAGACAGTAATCTTACATTGAGTGTTCGTTCCAACAACTTATCCCTGGCCACTGAGCTGAGGCTGTAAGGGCAGATGTGTTGTCAGACAACTCACTAGAAAATTCTCAAGATCAGTGGCATTAGAAGACAAACTACAACTCTCAAGCTTCTTTTCTCTTCCTAAATTCTTTTGATGGGAAAAGGCAAATCTCAAGCCTTTAACCACTATAGCACACTTTTTCCTGTTTCATTTCTTCCATATTTTATATTAATTCCGTATTACATATCATCTCACTTATTCCCCCTGAGAAATGCAAACCCTACAAGAGCAAGATTTTCCCTCGGTGATACATCCTCTGTGCCTAGAACAGCGTCCAACACAGAGCAGGGTTGCAGTAAACATCTGTTGAATAAATGGATGAGCTATCTTTAATTGGATAAATGGGGTTAGGAGAACTCAAGTTTAAATATTCAACACAATGGCATTTTGCAAGACATTGAGGCTACTTCTGCTCAGAGTCTGAATTTCTCTAACTTTCTAAGTTCAGATTTTTAGACCCTTTAGCTTCTTTTGTAGGGTTCTTTGCGGATTACTGTTTAAAAATTTCTAAAAACACTTTTATTTGGGTCACTGCTGCTCAAAAAAGATTGACTCTCTGCCTGCTTGCTTGCTTGCTTTCTTTCTTTCTTTCTTTCTTTCTTTCTTTCTTTCTTTCTTTCTTTTCTTTTCTTTTTTGTTTTAAATACAGTATGAAAGCACCAAATCCAGGATCCAGGTAGCTGCCTCCTCTGCTCTCGTCCTTTCTGCCTCATCTGGTTTCCTGCTAAGGGAATCCTTTTCCATATTCTTACTGAACAATAGGGCCATTCTTGAAATTCTGTGTACTGGCAATCAAGCCATTTTGCAAACAGCAACGCAGATTTCAGTGATAAGATGAGTGAGCAGGAAGCAGGAGCATCTTAAAGATCACCTGCCGCACTTGTGTCTGAGGTGCTCAATGGCTGTTTACACCAAGTGCCATCTGGCTCTATAGATATAATAACAATTATTCCATGGAGGTGTGTAGCTTCCTAAATCATATTAATATACAATGATTCCACTAGTCTTATAGGAGGAGCTGATGTCTTTGTGTGCTCCCATTTAACCTGGGTAATGCTCTAAAACAAGCCTGCCTCATCATTAAGAATTGATTTTTTATTTATGTGAATGTCACTGGCAATCCCATGATATCCCTTTGTAATTCACGTGAACAGGGCTACATACTAGTGTTAATCTATTTTTATGGCATATCTTTAAAAATTTGCAACATCTTGCTGCATTTGGATATTTATATAGAGATTTGTGTTCCCGCAGAAAGCTGTTGTTAGCTTTGGAGATCCATTTCATACAGCAATAGGGCAAGTATCTAATATACTTCATTAACTACCTTATATCAGATGAGGGCTTATTTCTTTAAATTATTTAACCTTAGTAGAACCTACTAAAATCACATGAATTACAAATACTCTAATGAAAATCATTAGTTAGCCTATTAAAAAAACTGTAACAGGAATACAATTAAAACATTTAAAAACCAACCCTCTGGAAGCATGGTATGAAAATAACTTAGTAAATTTACCATGACCAAACATTTTTTTTTTTTACTGTGGTCATTTGTCACTTATTCATTGACATAAGAACATTTGTTTTTTAAAAAAAGTCATATTGCTTTTTCTGCCTAATTCAAATATATTAAAAGTCCTAATTATTTATAAATTTGCCATAATGATTTTTGCTAAAAAATTCAAAAGATTTTGGGATTAAAAACAACAAGATATAATAAAGACAAAAATATTTTAAAATACCAGGAACAAACACCATATTGCAAATACCATACTTTAAATCTAGTTTCCTGAGCATACTCAAACATTGTTAAAAAAAAAAACTACCTCATGAAGGCGTTCTATCAGAATGTCTTTCATATTTAGACAATAAGTTTAAAAAGTCATAACAAGCACCTTCCAAAAGTTACAAGATTTTGGATGCGGAGAGCTTATATACGTCAGATTTCCAGCTCCTCATCCATTACATTCTTCAGTTTAAAGGAAGAATTACTCTTAAGCTATTAAGAGTTTGGCATATACAGCATACAGTCATGCAGCAACTCCTAAAGAAGTTAAAGTTTCAGGACTTTCTTCCTAAAAGAAGGCAACAATTCCTCAGTCTTAACAGAGTCTGTGGAAGAGTATCACCGCAAACTGCAAACTACTTTAAAATTAGGGGCCTAGAAAAGTTACTTGTGTATCGCATGGATTATTTAAACAATTGGAAAAAAAACACAGGGCAAGTTTGTTCTTCTAATGTAAAAGTTGTGGCCTAAAACTTAATGAAAACTTTATGCCAAACTTAGCAAAGACACATTCATAAAAATCTACCTTTGAGGTAGAAGCATGAAAGCAACAGTTTTCAATGTTATACACAAAGACCTCTATTCCTTAAGCTATTGTTTTTATAAATAATCTCCTGAAAGCTGTTAAATTATCTTTATGTACTGTATATGTTATAAATAACACATGAGCAAATACATGCTTTTGTATTCAATAAATAAACACATTAAATGCTCAGATATTTTCATTAAAGATAGGTGGAGAAAGAAGCCAGGGACATATTTCCGTGTTTTTTCAGAACTATGTGTGGTGAACAATTACCAGGAATAATATACATGTCAGTTTTTGAGTACAGTATTGCTTCTAAACATTATTAAAAACTACTCCACAAAGATAATAGAAGGTAGATTAATCACCTAAATGCCTGTAAATTCAGACTTAAGGTCAGAGATTTTCCCTTTGCTCACTTCATTGTCTCACGCGGGGTTGGTGGGTTACACACCCTGCTCTGGTGCACACAAGGTATGCACCCTGGTTCAGAGTTAACATTGGGATTTGGTTTACATGGCTTACATGTCAGATATTAACACATAATAGTGGTCTCTATAATGCTAGTCTCATGATTCTAAGGCTTTCTTTATTTTAAGAATGAGCCAAGAAGAGAGGGAGTGTGAAGAATGAGCCAAGAAGAGAGGGAGCGTGGAGTCAGCCTGAAATCCACTTCAGGGCTCACCTCCAACGGGTGAACAGCGAACACTCTGACAATGACATCCACAATAGCATCGCTGCTGGGGATTGCTATAATTTGCTCTCTATGATTGTCTCTTTAAACAAAAAGCTCTGCGCTCAGCATGCAAAGAAGTTAGAAGTGGGGGAAGGAGCGGGTAGCCCACATATAAGAGGAGAGAGGAGGAAAACTGCAGATCAATCATTTATAATTAACAAAAATCCGATTGGTGCTTTAAATAGAGATCAATGTGTTCCAGGCTGCCTGGATTGTGGGGATGTATTCACCTTCTCGTAACTCTCCAAGCAAGCTGTCACACCTACAGAATCACCATTTGTTTTCTTAACAAAGCTTCAGGGGGCGCCAGGCTCTCATTGAAATTTCATTAATCTAATGGAGTAAAGTCCTATAGAAAAAAATCAAATTCTCGTTGGACGAGATGCTACCTGGGAAAGATAACCTCTGTTTGAACTCTCAGACTCGGATCGCTCTGCTATTAGTCTGAGGAAACAGACAGCAACAACGCTGATTACAACCACCGGCCTCAACAATTTTTTTTTCTAACTAGCAATTTCGAGTGCAAGTGCCACAGTGTCAGCTAGAGAAACACAACTGCGGGTTTTCTGCAGAGCGAAATGGTTCTGAAATGTCACTGAATAGCTCACAAAGGACGCCAATCTACGACAACAGAGACATAGCATGTAGGAGAAAGGGCCCACACATCCTCCTTTCAAAGGTATGTTGTTTACATGCATGCAATTTGTGAAACCCACAGCTCTATTCAATTCAGAGATTTCACAGAAGTCTAAACCAAAATATGCTTAAAAAGCAATAGCCAGATTCTTCCAGAAGTCACAGAATTTTGGGTTTGGGGAAATGCCAATATACTGTATACATAAACAGATGTCCTACAGAGTACATGTCCTATACGCCATAGTCTTCGAGTTTCCCAGACATCCGTTGTAATTAGTATTTGGTGCACATATCTTGTTGTCGTGTCCATGTGATCTGATTCACAAGTTTTCATAAGAGGCCCAAATGTGTACCTGTCATTATATAGGAGCTACCGGACTTCTGAGAGGAAAATAGGAGATGTGGCTTCTTCAAAATTCTTTTCAGAAATGTCCCCATGGCTCATATGACACTTGTATGCAAGGGTATATGAGGGTCCATGTACGTGATAATAACAGCCCACATGTCAGAGGCTGTGTTGATACCAAAATAAAATAGCTCTTATGCTATTTAGTTTTTCAAGCCTAAATATCTATCTTAAAAAATTAAAATGATCAATAGACCAGTATTTTTAGGCGTACTACCTAAGTGTCCAAAGAAAGAATGAAACAACCTGTAGAAAGCCTTTTGAAGCTCCTATATGAGCCTTCTATTTTATGAGAATTAATGGGGCAGAGAAGTTGGCTTCAGTCAGACAAGATCACAGTCAAGTTCAGCTCTGTTATCTGGTTCTATGAAGCCTAAATCTGGAAGTGATCGAGAAACTTTGCTTGTGTTAAAGGAGAAAATTAATCTTTAGGGATATGGATGAAAACTACAACTTGTATTCTCTTAAAAAACAAAACAAGAATCTAAAAATCATAGAAAACAATAAGGATACTCTGAAAAATCAAAAGGAAAATAATGAATCCTACGGAAGAAATCGAAATAACTGAAGACATTCTGAATCCATCTTTAGAGAGAAGAGTTTTTCTTTTATAGTAAGCTTGCTGTTTTTACCTAGGTCCTTTAAAGCTTGCTGCCGATCAGGAAGTGTCTGGTTTGCGAAGCTTCTCCTAGTGGTGAATCTCTTCTCATTACCCTATTATTTCCCCCTCGTCTTCTCTGTCTATAGATAAATACTTCTCTAGTTGGATAGATTTAATATTTTTTTCTGGTCCAAATGTATCCATAAAGACCTAACTTATTTTTATACACAATTCCTGTCATTTCCTGCTTGAAATCCACCTGTAGCTTTATACTTCTCTCTCTCCACCTACTTCCTGCTTAAAGATGTCACTGAAAGTTTATCAATTTCTATATTCTAAAAGCAATAGGAAAATGGGTAGATAACATACTTATGCATCCATAGGCAAGTGCTATTTGTATAAACCTAGATGATCTATGCAAACCTAAACACAGAAAAAAGTTCACCCAAGTTAGCATTATTAAAATTGATCTTGGGAATAAAATAACACACCTTTTCTAGGCATTCATCCCTATTATAGAGACGGAGAAAGAAAGATTGTGAGAGGGAGACACACACATTCAGATGAGCCTTCAGGGAATTGTATGAACTTTTGAACCAGAGACGGAGAGCCAGAGCCCAGCCTGTTCCCACTTTAATAAACATTTTTTTCCTTCAATTAATTAAGGTTTGGAAAGAAAAAAAACCACAGAAGAGAAGTAATTTAGCATGCAACACATACTTTACAGATGGATCCTACCTTCGGATGCTTATTAAATCTATGCATGATTGCGCCGGAGAAAATTAATTGCATTGTTTCTCACTATTCAAAAAGGGATTGCAAATTGCTTAAAATAAAAGGAAAATGAGCAAGGTTGTTGTTGTTGTTTTCAAAAACAGCCACAGTATACAAGGAGTACTTTCAAAGTCCTACGATAAGGAATATTTTTGAAGTCCACAACTGGTACCAGAGCATAAGAGTCCTTAGAGTTCTTATCATTTTAAAAATATATTCCAAACTACTTATACGCTGCCAGGAAACACACACACACACACACACACACACACACACACACACACACACACACACATTTTAAGTTTACAAATATTATGATCTAACTAAAACTTCCCACTCACTGACATTTGAATTATTCAATAAGTGGTGAGTTTTTGTTCAAGTCCTACCACGAGGAAAGATTTATGTGAGCAGCTGAGAACACACACTGCACACACCCTGTATCACAATCAATTGGTAAATTCTTCATTCCAATCCTGGGGAAAAGTGATGATCTTTTTGGTTTGTTTTGGAGAAAAATATAAAATATTATTACAAAATATTCAACAATTGGTAATTATTTACATTTTATCAGCTTTAATTTAAAAAGAAAGAAAAGAAAAAGCACAGCAGCTTCAGCAAGTCGAGCCATTTTTCCTCTCTGAATGCCTCCTGGTGGAAGTTGAACTGTAACCTCTCCTCCATGTCCTGAAAATGACCTTCATCAAACTTGAAAGAGCCACTCTCTGTCTAAGGAGTAAAGAGTCATTAATTCTCCCAACTCACATATTTTCAGATTTAAAAATAAATCCCTAAGTTGCTTCAGGATAGGTGCTTCTTGTGGTATGAGCTACTCTCATGTTGACTGATAAAAATTTTCTCTTAAGAATTTCTAAACTTACTTGTCCATGACCCAAATAGATGTTGGTTTATCCTACCCTTTCTCCTCCTTCAAGACTGTAAGTCAGTCTCTAATACTTGGTTGATATGTGAAATTATTTTAAAGTATTTATTATGACAAATTTTGCTGAGAGTAACAAACTAAATACATATAAGTAAATAAACATGTCCCATGTACAGAAAATTTTGCATATGTATAAAAATGTATAAAAAGATGGAACTTAGGAGGTGTTTATACAGTGCCTTTTAACAACAGATCTCAAAGAATCACATAAGTGACCTCATAAATAGTTGTAGACATTATAGTCCCTGGCTGGGATGAGCTGAATGAAGATCATCTGGGGAGGCAGGCAGAACAAACATAAAACAAGTAGTTGATTTTTATTCCCTTGTTTTTCCCTTTTAAAAGTAGCCCTTTCATCATATTAAGACATAAAAACTGATAAAAAGTGGGTTCTCATCCATGCTTTTAAAAAATACAGTCAGGCCTGGTGGTACAGGCCTGTAATCCAGGAACTCAAGGGGGCTGAGGCAGGAGGATCACAAATTTCATCCATCTTGGGCCACTTATCACCTTAGAGAGACCCTGCGTCAAAATCCAAACTAAAAATGGGCTGGGAGTATAGCGTAGTGTGAATGCCCTGAGTTTCATCCCCAGTGCCTTGAGAAAGAAAACAAACAGTTCAACCAGGGCACTAATCAAAAGACAGAGAGAAAATAATCCATCTTGTTCTGAGAAACTCAAATCAAAAGCAAGCTTATGCCTTGTACTGCTAAACTTTTTCTAAGTGCAACATAAAAATGTATAGTTCTTATTGTATTAGTTACCAAAGAGAAGAAATAGGACTATTTGGGATTGAATACATAAAAGTTTACCATTACAAAGAACAGTTTAACTAATTGGAGACAACGTTAGAAATTTGGCAGTCTGAGTTCAGACAAACCATGCTGATAAATATAAAATACTTGGGTAATGTAGGTGGAAAAAGACCCAAGAATGGATATTTCTTAGTTCAAGACACTTGAACCTATTTCCCCAACCCAGAAATAGTTCTTCTGTTTGTTGAGTTCTGACCTTGAGCAGTTAATCCCACACAGCTGAATGGGCCTATGCTTGTACACTTGACCTCTTGGTTCTAGTTCCGCTTTGGTTTGTTTTGGTGGTGGTGCTGCTAGCGATGGAACCCAGGGCCTTGGGCATGATGGGTAAGTGCTCTAGCACTTATATATACAACCATAACCCTTCTTATTTCATATTCATTCAGGATGTTCTGACGTTTACCTTTTAAGTTTCCTTTGGAGCTTTTCCACCTTAAAAAGGTTTTGAAAATGATATCCCATATATCACCCCTCCCCATTGGTTATCTAATGTTCTAGGACTTCTTTTATAAAGAACTTGTCCCATTAGTCATTAGGTGGAGTCATTGGTCATCTTTCCACGAAAGTCAAAGTGAACACCAATCAGTAACCAGTCAGAAGCTTCTGACAAAGCAGTTTGGTAGCAGGATAATTCAGGCTCTGCTTGGACTGATTCTGACTGAATATTTGAAAAGGGTTTGCAAAATTAAGATATCACAGTACTTCTAGAAAAGTAGATGAATACATTCACCTGCAGGCATCCAAGAGTTTAGAATAAGTTTCAGATACGAGACAACTTCCCATAAAATGACAGTAGTTACAAGATAAATTTTAGATTTTTCAGTTCGTTTAGTTTTTATATTTCTTATACATCTTACAAAAAGCATACCATGCTTTTTGAGTATAGAGCTGGGAAATTAATTGGGAAATTATCCTCAAGACACTATACTTTGATTTAGCAAATCCCTGTATTCATTTATTACATGGGATTCTCTTTTCATGAAAGAGTTAAACTTCTTGTATAAGGTAAAGAGCTTAATCACTCTGGGATGAGATTTTTTTTTCTATTTTCCAGTGCAATTACTCTTTGTCTTAAATCTAATTGAATTCGCTTTCCATGTTAGTGGGGGAAGGGAAGGAGTAGCAAGGATGCAGCTCATGCTAGAAGACAAATAGTGTGAATCGTAGACCTCTCAGCATAGTGGATTTTTGTGAAGACAAAAAGAAAAAAAAAACCCTAATCTGATAAAAAAAAAGTGTTTAATACTCAGTGATGTGGTGAAGTGGAGACTTCGGCCACCGGGAGCTGGATTTTGTATATGAAAAACATGAGGAATACTGCATTAGGGATATTCATAGTCATAATTTATAAAGCACCTCAGGATTCTCCATATGAAAAGCATTGAATACATAAGAGCATTTTCTTTCACATGAGTGACCACAGACTATTGACATTTCCTTGTAAACCATGTTTCAATAGTCAGAAGGATAAAAACTAGTATATGGACCTAGTTTTCCTGCCTCTTTCTCTTCCTTAAGTTGGGGCATACACCATGGAGCATGCCCTCACTGCATGCCTCCTTTCACTTTTCTAAAGTTTCTGCCTCTTTCATAAGTCTGCGACGCCAGTGAACTGACCAGCATTTGCCTTTGTACCCGTGAACGATACTACTGAAGGAAGTAAACATCCACCTTAATTCTACCTGGTGTAGTGTTTTCCACCCATTTCTGGTGTCTGAGAGAGGAAAACTCCAAATACCATGCAAGGGGAAAAGGAGGAAGGCTGTCATTGTGAAACAAGAGACAACTTAACATTATTTGAAGGTTCTTTAGCCTATGACAGATAAATATGTATATTTTGAAAGTCTGAACCACAGAACCACATTTTTGGAGAAATCAACCTGATAACATATATTGCGAGTTTGCTGTGTGTTGACACTTGTGAAGGATAGAAAGATAAGTAAGATACAAACGTAACCTACCTTCCTTCCTTTCTTCCTTTGTTCACTCCTTTCTTCTTTCCATCTTTTCCCTTCCTTCCTTCCTTCTTTCACAGTACTGAGGGCTGAGCTACAACCCTAGTCCTTTTTATTTTATGACAAGGTCTTGCTATATTGCCAACCCTGGCCTCAACCCTACTTCAGCCTTATGGGCAGTTGGAATTGCAGGCTGGCACCACCATAGTCAGCTTAGGACACACTTTTGCCCTTTTGCAGCACCCTGCCCCACCCCGGTCCACTGGAGAAGCCAGGGTACATATGGAATATAACACAAGGTAAATGGTGGCAGACGCTGTGATACAGCAACTAATTTAGTAAGATGCAAGAGGAGACAGAGTTGAATCCAACCCGGGACAAATAAGAAGCCATGTAGAAAAGAAGGGGTTTGAACAGGCCCTTGAAGGATGAATGGTAGTTGCAGAGGATGGAAAAGGGATTCTAGGTGGAAGGCACAGGGCTGGGTTTGGGGAATGCTGAAAAATCTCATGATGCTGGAGCTTATGGGATGAGTTTCAAACGTAGGAGGTAACTTGACAGGTAGGTTCAGAAATACAACTCATATTTCATATCATCATTGTAAATCTGACCCAAAATAAGCTGAGGTCATGAAGCTATAGAATAATATAGATAACAGTTCTCAATTATGATGGTTCCCAGATTATTATCTCTGTATGTGTTCCCAAAGTTCTGCTCTATCAATGTGGCTCCTTCTCAGGCTTGACCTCCTCCAGGGAAGGAAGGAAGGAAGGAAGGCTCTGCCACCTTCAAACTAAGTGTCCTGGTGCTTTGTGACTCAGTGTGGAAAGAATGAGGACAGCAAAGTGGGAGTCTGAATAGACAAGGGGCACTCAGGTAAGTAGCAGGGAACAGAAAGCAAGAAAGCCCTGTCCCCTGGGGAAATTTAAGGGTTAAGAGAAACGGAAGTTTGGTGTGACTGGGTATAGGGTGAGCTTTGCAGGGTAGCAGAGTGACAGGCTCCAGGGAGCTGTGAAGATTTTGAAAACAGGAGGAGACTAAGTCCTGACCGCCTGACAGCAACAGGGAAGCTAAGCTCACACCCAGAACTGCCAAGCATGCAATCGTTTGCAATTTCCTATGGGCTGGAGGCTATACTTCACGTTGTACTGAAAGAATCGGGAGGGTCCCACCTAAAAATGAAATGGATCAGAATCTTTCCGTATTTTTTTCCTCCATGAACTCTCCATTTCGTGTTTAATGTTTGTTGAATAGATTGAGATGGTTCTTAATGGTGCTTAGCAGTAGTTTCCCCTCTTCACCCTGTCACATTTCCACTCTTCATTCTCCCTAAGCCCTGGACCAGTTCCTACTCTATACTATTTACTCTGAGTAAAGAGTTTTCCCCTCCCCTCCCTTCAAGTAAAAATACCTTATCTTACTTCCTTCTATCCATACCTCCTTTCCCTAATGTACGAGCACCTTGCCTGTCAGCCAGGACTGATCCTTGGATAGTACTAACTGCCCCGTTTCTACCTTTTCCAAGAACCTGATGCTATTATTCATAATTTCCCTTTGGACTGGTTCACTTTCAGCTGCTGGAAAATCAGCTCAGGTCTATGCTTTCCTAGTCCTAATACAAAAAGAAGACAATAAGAGAATTACTTTCCACATGTTACTTACACCTTCTCCTCTTTTTGCCAACCAACGTTTATTTTTAGGTAGCACATACCTACAGCACCTAATTTCTCACTCTTCACTCACTCCTGGATCCTTGAACATTGGACTTTACTTTTACAAAGCTACTGAAACTGCTCTTAAAAATACTGGCAAAGATTTTCTTGTTTTGTTTCTCCTCTGTTCCCACCATCCTTCCCAATCAGCTCTGTATCCAAAACTTAACAAATGTGATGGAAAGCTTGTCAATTACTTTTTTTTTTTTTTTTTTTGAGACACGGTCTTGTTAATCACCAAGTTGCCTGGCATGAGCTCAAACTTGTGATCTTCCTGACTCAGCCTTCCACAGTGTTGGGATTATAGTCATGTATCATCATGTGCAGCTAATTATTTACTTCTACAGCCTCTTAAAACCTAGCGCCATACCTTGAACATGGTAGAGGCTCCATGAGTATGTGAATTGAATCTGGGTTTCTTCACCCTTCCTTATGGTCTTTATAACTACTAACCTTCCAGGATGTTAGGAACCTAGCAATGACCTCAGATGCCACAAGTGGCATTGTGCATGTAGCCTTCTTGAAACATTTCGCCCTTAGGTGTAAACAAAATTATTTAGAAATTCTCATTTACCAGAAAATATGTAAAGACAGTTATTTTAATTTTGTGCTAAAATTATAGAAACTCAAGAATAAGTAGCCAACATAAAATGCACGTTATGATGATCAATGGTAGAGATCAAGACTCAAAAAAAAATCTGAGTTACACTGTGACTTAACAAATTTATTAAGTAAGCCTCCTGCTGACTCAAACATAAAGCACATTGTAATACTTTGTGCAAGTTGATAAACTTTATTTCTTGACCATTTTCCCAGACAATTCCACAGGTGGCTAAGATATGATATATACTAAACTATATCCAGGAATTGAGCCAGTCACTACTAATATATTGATAGGTGACTTTACTAAACATGCTTCTTTTCTGCAGAGGATAGAACATACATTCTTACTTCAAATCCAAATGTGTAAGGATAAATAATGGGATGCTGGGACACTTTTTTGCTACTATGTTGCCCTTGGGTGTCTTATATTGCTATGGAATTCCACTAACAGGAAGTGGAAGTCCCTTTTCCTATCTCTCACACCCTTGTCTACTTCACTGAGAATGGTTAGGAGCAGTGGGGGCAGCCCAAGTGCCATTCAACTTCGTTTTCACATATGTGCACTGAAGTTACCCTGCCAATTCCACAAAATGCCAGAAACGCCAGTAATATTGGCTTGTTATCAATTATTTTCTTGCAACATTCTTTTAGAATGGGACTAACCACCAAAACCCACAAAATACAGATAAATTTCTAGTCCTAACACTCGGCTAAAGCCCATCCTCTTTTGTCACAATTTGGTTCAACAGCTCAGATCAACAAACACTCTGGGAGCATTTACTCAGAGGAAGGCCTTTGTGCCAGACCTTCAGGGGGCCAGAATTCAGTGGGGGGAGAGAGATATGCAAGAAGAAAAGTTCAACATATGGTTGTCAGAGATTTGAACAAGTTAAAACATATATATATATATATATATATATATATATATATATATATAGTATGTATATATGTATATATATTTAAAAGAGTGAACTTAGTTCATGTAAGTTTCTAAGAATTTCTTAAATACTAAAATAAACCAAAAACAAGTACAAAGTAAAGGAAAAAAAGAAAAACACTGACCTACCTAGTCATTGAACACGCTGTTCTCAAAAGGCAGCAATTAAATAAAGTAACAGTAGGAAAAAAGAAATATTAGTCTCATTTTACCAGCAACTTCTAAGTTCCCCTATGGATTAGGTCAAGAAGTTAGCAGGTGGCAGGCAGTGATACGACTGTCCTATGGTACTGCTGGAAGGCATTGGTTTCTCTACTAAAAACTCTCTCTCCTTAGACATTCTCAATCAACTCATATCTTACTTCAGTCCCTTGCAATAACCTGAAAATAGTCTTTACCTTCACGTCTGTGTAATCTGTCAAATAATACTCTCTAGTCTTGGAAATATAAACGGATGAGTGTTTTCCTCTTGGACAGCACTTTATTTGTCTGGTCTCACTACCGCTAGGTGACCCAAGTTGTTGAATGAATGTGGAGACCATACTGGACACACATAAAGATGACAGACTCTTATGTGACCGCTTCCCTTCGTGTTCCTTCAATTTTGTGGCTATAGGACCATCTAATGTCAAAAACTCTATGCTAATATTAGTTTTCTGGGGGAAAAAGTTCCTGGAAAAGCAAGGCTTAAGGAGAAAGACCATAAGAAACTTGGCTCTAGTGATCATGTCTTAGAATACAATACAGTCCTCTGAATTTATCACACTTATGCCATAAAGAAAGTTGTTAGATAATGAGGGGATTTTTTTATACCAATGAATGAAATAGACAGTGTTCAGAAAGCCATCAGGTATTGGGTCAGCAGACTCTTTGGGAGTTGAATGTTAAGGCTGTAACTGTGGAGAGTATGTAGGAACATCATGGTATGTGAGAGATTTTTATATTTTGTATCACATCACTTCAACAGACATTAAGGAAAGAAAAGTAGACCCCAGAAAGGCTGTGAGTTTTAAAGCGGAAATTAAAAAAAAGAAGAAGAACGTTTTAAGGAAGAGATGGTTTGCAACATCTACTGTAACATCAAATGTCATACCACTAGAGCAGTTAGAAATAAAGCATCTGGACTCCTACAAAACACTTGTTTTAGGTAATAATTTGTAGGAAATCTTTCATGTGCACTTTAGAAAAAAAAAAAGCTTCAATACAGAGAAGGAAAAGAGATCTTCAACCTGCCTTATTCCAGGTTCTGTCATACAAGAGGGATAAAGACATAAGAGCTGGAAGAATAGAAACAACAGAGGTGAGTGAAGGCCTGAGAGAAGGATGAGATGCTCTTACCTTCAGTTGCTGAAGGTGATATAAAAGTTGTAGAAGGGGTGGCAGAATTAGGTGGAGGATGGAGACAAACTCATCTCCATTTCTAGACAGAGGAGCACGTGAGCTTCTGCTGAATCATAAAGGGCTCATGCTAGACATTAGGACTGCAATCCTGACAGGAGCAGCCATTAGTGCAAAATGGCTTATTAAAGGAGATAATGAAATCTCTCTCTCTCTCTCTCTCTCTCTCTCTCTCTCTCTCTCTCTCTCTCTCAAAATATCAATTAAACAGAGGTAATTCTTCATCCTTCTGAGATAGTTTAAACATGATCTTTCCCAAAGACAAAGGATGGCAGTCTTGTTTTCCAAGGCGACAGCTTTCAATTCTTTAATTACATAGTATCAAACCCAAAATGGTGACATATTTTTGGAGCCAGAAAATCACAAATTAAATTATTTTTAACATTAGTAATTTTAGAAACCATCTAATTCAATTACTTATTCTACACCCTGAGAAGCTGTATAGCCAATTATGGCCCATGAGCCCCATCTACCTCTCACCCCAATTTTTGTAGATCTCACAAACTTAGAATGCTTAATTTTTTAAAAGCAGGGGAAAATAAAAGTGATATCTCATGGTATGTGAAAATCATACAGAACTCAAATTTTGGTATCTATTAAAATTCTGATGGAAGATAGTCACAACCATTCACTTACATACTGTCTACACTACAGTGGCCAAATTGCACAGGTGCCCCTCTTGGCAGTGGTATGGACACAAAACCTAAATTATTATATGGCCTGTTGTTTAGAAAGCTCGCTGAATCCTAGCATGCTGGGAGGCTGAGGCAGGAGGATCACAAATTTGAGCCCAGCCTGGCTTACTTAGCAACTTATGGAGACCCTGTTGCAACTTAGCAATAAAAATGACTGAGTATATAGCACAGAGCCAAGGCTCTTGGTTTAATACCCAGTACAATAACAACAACAAGCAAGTACGTTGATCGTTGGTGCAGTGGATGAACCACAGACACTAAACCATCTGTGTGTGATCCTGGAAAAGAAGGTGCCTCAGTTTCCCGATCTGTAAGCTCAGGACAGTAATGGTACTTATCAATAAGTTTGTTTTGAGAATGCATTAAAGTGTTTAAATCCTACTGCCTGATACAAAGTGAGCATACAAAACAAAACGTTGCTTGTTTTTATTGTTACACAAAGAGAAACTCTAGCCTAAAGAGGTAAAGTGAGTTTACAAGGTTACAGGATTTACTAGAGGAGGGGAGAATTTTCCGATTCTCCTTGCCCAGGTTATGTTGCCTATTTTATTTTCAATATTTCCTGACAAAGAAAAGATTCTTGTATTTTTGCTTCTGGTTTTTAAACTACCTTATGGTTACTCTAAGTGAGAACTTGTTTCCTCAGACTCTTTTCCTGTCTCTCCTGTGACCTACTGTCACCCAAAGCCAATTTGTGATCCATTGGAGATTTCCAAGGATTCCATTTCAAACTTCTAAAAATTAAGATTTTTCTTTATTCTTTCTAAAACTGTGCAATAGAAGCTCCTACAACAAAAGCTCAAAAAATTAAAAAAAAAACTTTGTTGTAAAAACTTCAGAAACAACTGACACACGTGTACAGACCCCAAGATACAAAAAGCTAGTGGACTATGCCATAAGCAGCCAAGGTTATCTGTCACTCTCAGTGCAATGATGCCTCTTGTCTCTAGTCTCCTTAAAAACAAACAAACAAACAAAAAACAAAACAAAAACAAAAACAAAAACAAAAAACCCTGGCCCTTACACATCACCACCACCACCCCAGGTTTTGCTTATCGTAGGAAACCTCGCAGACCAAGAACGTCTGCTATTGGCCCTATATAATCACCTTTCCGACTCCTTGTTCCTAAAAGGTGTTTCTTTATTGAATCCACTCCCAGTTGGTCACTCCATTGTGCCATGCTTCCTTATCAGTTGTTAGACAATTTTAAACAATTATACATTTGTTCTTACTGTCTAATTGTTGTCTGGTTTTTCCCTTTCCACGCAATAGTACTATCTTGCCATAAGCTAATTTCTTAAGACCAGTCACATACCTTTTGGTAACTGTTACCCCACATCACTTAGTTGATGTTTACACAGCAGGTCTTTAACGAATGTTTCTTGAATTAATGAGTTCATAGCCGCAAATGAAACAAATCCTGTACACAGAATCTTAACTTTTAAAATGAATAAATAATACCTTTGAACAACTACCAAGATTGTGAAAATGATAATTTGGTAGTACACAGACTTAAAAATCAATCATCTAAATTAAAACAAATCAGAAGGGTAAAAGTGGCTAATTAAAATGAAGTCTACAACTTAGCATAGAGAAATTCACTATAGATCCCTTAAGCTTACCCTTTCAGATAAATTAGCTCTAAGTCTCTGGAAAATATGAGATCTTATATGGATACTGAGAGCAGTGGTAAAACCTTATCTAAGTTTTTAAATCCATCTAGTAAGAATTATGTTGAAGTCCCACATGAGTAAAAATTTCATCTGCACATGTATCACACCTACAGCAACATTACTTAATATGTGAGTACATGAAGAATATTTTATTACAATGGTAGACAGGCTAACTGAATGGGTCCCAGGAAGGGGTCTTTTCCATTAACTTTTATAAAGGCTTTCATTTCAAACTTTCATTAACATCTGACAAGCAAGCTGAAAAACCTTTGCTTAGAGCTTGGGTTAGGGGCAAAATGCATTTTGGTAAAACTATTCCAAGATTACGCTGACTGACTGTGCGAGAATATACTAATTTGTTTTGTTTTGTTTTGTTTTGTTTGGAGTGTGGAGAAAAGAGAGAGAAAGGGAGAGAGGAGTCATGGACCCTACTTTATCGTTGCCATGGACGCAAGGTCAGCCTTACACACTTGGATCTACCAGCAGAGTTCAGACAGGTCAACATGTGACCGGCCCAGGCCCTGGGGTTAAAAGTTCAAGCAGTGATGGAAAAACCAATATGTCCACGCAGAGTATGCTGTACAATTTATTTCAATTTACATCAAGCCATGCATATAAAATTTAGATAAATTCCATTCAAATCTGATGTTGCCTGACACACAATGTATGCAAACAGATGTCTGTGGGGCTTTTTCTGTGCTTTAGAAAACAACATTAAATTTAAAAATATGTCTATGGGATTTCTTTATTGAATTACAAAATGAACATAATTTTAACTTAAATGTTTTCATTCTTTCTTCCATTTTTTTTTCCATGGGAGTCTTAATAATTTCTCAGTTCTCAATCTACTCTATGTCATATTAAAGAGGATAATGTATATTTACAACTACAGTTTCGGTGTTATTGTAGTTATAGATTCTATTTATATCTCTTACCACTTTCCACAAATATTTAGTGATTGATATTTCTGATTTATCTCTGGCCACTATGCTCATCTCCCTGCTGAGAAAGAGCAACGGTCCTGGAAGCTGCTGGGTCGTCTTCCAGCCACAAGGTGGCTCCCCCAACCCCTTCTCTACACCCAACAGGGCAGGCACACACTAGCTGAGCGCACTAGACACACTAGGATTCAGAGGCTAATTATGACCTACTGCTGGTATTATTTTCATTGTGAATTGAATGGATAAAAACTCAGCTCCGGACACATTAAGACATGACGCAAAATTTCTAGGAAGAGAAAAATAAAGATCTTTATGCTCTACCTAATTTCTCTTCACTCATCTTTCCAAAGGTTCAACTGAGTTAACACTAGAACAAGAATTGGCAGATAATGAAATGCTCCAGAGAAACCTAATTTTGCTGCCCAAAAACAGAGTTGTAGACCCAGCAAGGTCAAATTTAGGAAAAATAAACAACTTCCTTTTTCAGCCTGGACCTGTGCTCCAGTTCTCCCCAACAGGGAAGTTTTTATGAGGACTTTGCAGCACTTTCTTAGAAGTCCTGCACAATGACATAGGCGGAAAGGGGCAATCTCTAAACCGGTGAAGATCTAGGAAGAGGAGGAACATTACATACATTCTTCTTATAGCTTATGAAAAAGGTTGCATATTTCATAATTGTTATTCTTACAGAATACATCATAATTTTCTAGAGACAAAATAGGCATAGGGACACGAATCATCTGACTCATTACATGGAAGGTCTTTCCAAAAATCTGAGTCCTTATTTCTCACATATTGCAGAGAGAAGCTATTTGGGGAAGTTTCATTTTCCTCATCTGTTACATGAAGCTACAGATAGGACATTTTCCTCTTGGGATCTTTGTCGGAATTAAATGAGTTAATGTATGCAAAGCATTTACCAGAGTCTTTGGTACCTAATAAGAACTATATAAATGTTTGCTATTATGATTAGTATTTATTTCAGCTCAGTGCCTCCTTGTTTACAAGTATTCTGTGACACAATCATTTGAACAAAACGAGCTTTCATGGATTTTGTGATGGCAGGAAGAGTTTCATCTTTGAGATATTTGAAGGCTTTTATCAGGGGTAATGGATGGTATTTGGGCTCTTCTTCCTCAGGCCCTTAAAAATTATAAGCATTGTTCTCCTAATTCATAGTATTGCTTTTAATATGATAAATATATTTTTAAAACCTGGTGATTTCCAAATCTCAAGCTTGTCTTGGCTAATAGTTCAGAAAGACACATCATCTTACTAACATAAATAGCGATTAGTCATGGTTCTAATAACTTGGTTACAATATTCATGTTGCTAATATGTTTATTTTTCTTTTCACTATGTTAAAAAAAAGTCTCTGGGATCTTACTCATGCCAGAAGATAACTTTGTTAAGCCTCTTGTTACACTTAGAACATATGAGTTCCTTGCTTCTAATGTAAATAAACATTTTGAATTCCCTGGTAAGGACTGCTTTGACAATTCTCAAGTAAATTTTCTAAGGGTATAAATGATATCTTTAACTTAAGGTGGCCTCTCATAATTCAACCATGAGCTGAGGTTTATGTGGACACAAAATCCTGCATTCACATTAATCCTTGTTTGTATAAGGGAGGATCTATCCATAGAGGTATAAATACTTGCATATGTCGGTATGTATACATACATGTGTGTCCACATATGCAGTATCTTAAAACCTTCCATCTATTTTGAAATACATATTCAGAGACAAGGCAAGATAATCAACTCAATTTTCAATAGCTAAGGGGAGTGGTATGACATTTTTTAATGCCTACTCTACTGTCATGCAACTCTTTATTGTTTATTATCTCTGTCAGCTACTACTGGATGCCTTGTAGAAAAATGTTCATTTTTGTCTTGTCCATTTATTTCTATTTGTAATTATCTTGAGCCCAAGTTTCTAGAACTGCTTGGGAACACTGTCCTGATCTGTTGGCCTTTCATCTCGGAGTGATGATTAGAATAAAGGGAAGTGGAGTGAAATTTGACACAGAGAAAATCTGGCACCTTTTTTTTTTTTTTTTTTTTTGAAGGAAGCCTATCTTGATTTTGCCTGCACTCACAGAAATACAACTTCAAAAAAGCCCTCTATCCATTCTGAGCCATGCATACGTGGTGGCAGAAGTGGTGTATTTTGTTGCCAGAAGCAGTTTTTGCTGCATGCATCAACTTTCACTACACTCTTAGAGACTCTTTTCCGCCGGTTCCAGACATCAGTTAACAGAACCCCCGAAAGAACAGACGTACGGAAGAAATGCATCAATTTGTTATTTGTTACAGTTTGGGGGTGTCTGTCCTATGGGTTTTCTAGCCAAAGGCTTTTATGTTTCCCAAGAGAAATTTACTTTCATGAAAGAAGAAATTGAGGCAAATCACTGCTGCTAGACCCTGAAGCCAGAGACACTGGCTTGTTGTCCTGTACATGTGAAGAAAAAGCCCACAGTTACAGAAACATTCGTGGTTCCAATCCATCTCTCATTCTTTCCCAATGTGAAAAATCACAAATGAAACCAAATTTTTCTCTGTCAATAGAATGTGTATGATTACAGCTGTTCGTATTTTCACTTTAATGAAGGGCTGCGCATTTAATTGTAAGATTTATTAGAGACTGTACATTGCTGTGTACATGCAACACAGTTAATCGACATCTAAAATGCTGGTTGTTTATTCTGACACTAATGATCATCTTTCTTAATTTGAAACAAAAGGCATTTGGGGAAATGCATTTTACTTTCTCCAAATAAGAAATTAATAAATTCAATGTAAGAAATTTTTAAAAAGCTGGAGAAAAATATTGATTTATGGATGGGAGGCAGGGGGAAAAATAAAGATGTTTTATTTATTTCTTTTAAAGTCTATAATCCCCAATTCTGCTGGAAACAAGAGAGTTGATTGCCAGCTTTGTTTGATTTCGCAGAGATCCCATACGAGGCTGGGTTCATAAACAGGTGAAATGATGGAGTTTATTGCAACGCACATCAACACTGAAACTAAATAACTGTGTTGCCATCTCAGTCCCGCTGAAAGACGGATGGTAAACTTGACCTGCCGCTGGTACTATCCGATTGCCATTTTTTATTCCCCCTTCGCCGCCCCCCCAGGCTGAGCCGCGTTGAGTAAATGCATGTGCACGGTCAGGTCAGACCCCGCGATCGGGTGAAACTCCGTTCACATTTGCATACAGGCGGAGTCTCACAATGAAAGCCCATCTGTTCCCGTCTCGGAGTACAAATCGAGTGTCACCCAACTCACTGCGAACGACGGCAGCATGGCCATTAGATGGAGGAACACTCAGCTCAGGTTACGGATATGGAACTGCTGATTTGGGTTTAAATACCTGATAACTGAAGACATTTCATTATATGTGAACAAAGCGTGAACTCTGAACTGCTCAGGAGATACCCTCTCCCTACACTGGGCACTCCCAGTTCTAGCCATTATTAATACTTAAATGCTATATTTCCCACTGTCTTTATTTTTGTATAAAAATTAGCCAGGCTGAATGTCCTAAATGATTGCTTTTTTTTTTTTTTTTTTTTTTTGGAAGGGGGAAGGGTAGAAGGCGGAGCAGCAGGGGCGTTGTAAATAGAAAATGAACTCTGAACTCTCTACGCCCTCAGAGGTCATTAATACCAAGGCTATGTTGTTCCTTGAACTTCTAAATTTTACCGGGATGGAAATTTTAGTTGCTAGCATTTAACCAAAGAGTGAACTGCCCCAACCTCTTCTCCCTCCCTCTCACCCCCATTCAGCCGAGTGAGGCACCTGCCTCCCCGAACCTTCTTCACTCACGGGCCTGTTTATTCCAAAATAGTTTATCAATCACAATCTGTGTCAGAGAGGTTTTTCTTTTTGCCTTTTTTTTTTGTTGTTGTTAAAATTCAGCAAGTACTTTAAAGTTTACTGACAGAAATCACATACATCCTGACACAAAAAGACAATGTTATTCAAGAAGAAACCCCAAGATAATAAGCCCATCCAAGCCACCAGACATGATAAACACAAGGAAATTCCTGAGCAAAAATATGGGTAGGCTTACATAAATACCTTCTTGTCCTGCTTTATGGCTAGAGTTTATTTCTATGAAAATGTTTCTAAGGAAAGTATAAGCAACTGGGGTTTTGTTACTTGTGTTTATATTTGAAATATTTCTGCGTTGTGTTTCATGAATCAAATTTAACATTAAAAGTACTATGTCAGCTACCAGTCCAGTTTGGTTGAGCCCCACTATATACGTGGTTGCATATCCACAAGCACAAACTCCACTGCAGAGTAAAGAGGCTGGCCACTGGATGTCCGTTACCAGTTATGCTTCTTGGTTTTCAATCAGTAATAATGGCCCCATGTGAATGGCAAATGCAATACTTGATGAGATGACAAAAATTTTAGAAATCTGCAAGAACTTTCTCAGTTTGCTTTGAGCAATTATGTAATATTCTCACACACATTTCTCTTTCACAAAACTCTTAGTAAAACAATTTTATAGAGTATGATATATTGGGATGACACATGGAACCCAGAATATTTGAAGGCCACTGGGCCTTCAAGGCTATGTCTCCCCAGTCAGGTTTTCTTTACCACTATGTGAAACTATGTTCTTATTGTTTGTCCTTTAAAAATTATACCAGGGCAAAGAAAAGATTTGAGGGCTTTTTCTTTCTTTCTTTCTTCTTTTTTAATCCCATGCAAGAGCTTACGGTCAACCTTAATGGAAGTTCTACAAGCATTAAAAGGGAGAATAGACCCTTTGTTTCAGAAGAATAACCAAGACAAGGCTGAATTTTGGTTCCACTTTGTCAAGTTTAAAGGGAAAATGAATCCAGGAAAGGGAGAGAGAAAGAGAGAGAGAGAACCCCAAACAACTTCAGCTGTTTCCCATTGCTTTCCATCTTAAACTTACAATATTGTATGGTTGTTTTATAAACAAGTCAGGAATTTCCAGTAGGGGACATGTGGCCATGTGGTATCTTGTTTATTTGCATTCCATGAAGCAGGGTGTTTTCTGTGTGACCAGTAACAAAGCAGAAGAAGTTCACAAGAAGGAAACATAATACCAGGAGCTTTCTTTTTGTCCACATCAGGAGAAAATGCCCCTACAGACGGTGTAACTTCTTTAATTCAATATTCCTAAAGGAATATGAATGAGATAAACTCTTTTTGTTCCAAAAAGATAACTTGTTTATAGAAATAGTGACTGTTTGGTTTCTTGTTATGCACTGTTAGTAGTGGGGAGGGGGGAGTGAACAGGAACCGAACCTTGAACTTCATTTCCCCTTTGAACTCATGACCTTTGACAAGATTCCCCATGCGTTCCCCTTCAGACAAATTTCATCACAATTACAGTCCCTTCCACTTGAGTTAGAGATATATAATCATTGATTTGACCTAATTACCTGATACATCCCTTTCTTTGCAAGGTGAAAGCTAAATGTGTGAACAGAAGCTGACCCGTGAAGTTCTGATACCAATTTTTATTCTAATTATCATAAAACACTTTCAGTCTTACTCTATTTTTCTCAAGTTTTCTTTTGGCCCCTTCCCTGAACTCACTTTTCCTTCAGATTCAACAATGCCCCCCTAGGCTTCAAGCTGCTTGGCAACAGACCTTCAAATGCATTGTGCACTACATGTTCCAAGTGTCATTTTTAAACAAAAAAAACCCTAAAGGCTAACTCTGCATTAGAAAGTCATCACAAATACTCGTCTTTCATGAAAAAGTCATCTGAGGAGACAAAAGAGTGGAAACTAGAAAGTTCCCACAAGATTCTGAAATTACCTGACTTCTTTGTATCAATCTATTATGATTCAAACTCTTTCCTAATAATTTACAAACTTCAGGTTATAAAGCAGACACAGGCAATTATCAATAGTCAGCATAATCAATTTAAACTATAGGGAATCATCTTTTTTTTTTTTACAGGAGTTTGTGGAAGGATGGGGTTTTGCTAAGTTTAGTATGACAAATCCATAGCAAAGACCTTTCTATGAAAGCTTAAAGCATGGAATACATTTTTTAAAAGTATTTGATCTAAAAACAAAACTAAGATTTATTTTAAAAATACTATGTAAATTGACTTCAAAGTGAATTTGTGAATATTTCTCTTCACCTGAAGTTATTTCTTTCTTTAAAGAAATAAGTGGAAACTACAGTTTTCATTATCTTGTCTCTGACTGCTGAAAAATGAAGATAGATGACAAAAAGTTAAAAAACAAAGAGTAAACCCAAAGGAGATTGTTTTTATTTCTACACACACGCACACACACACACACACACACACACACACACACACACACACACACACACATGGGCATCTTCTCTCACAAATGACACGACAGCCAATTTTTCTTTATATTACTTTGCTTCATCTCACCACTGTCTCCAATAGTAACAGGCATTTTAGGTAAAATGTAGCAAGAAGGTCTGAGAAGAGCACATCTATGAAGTCACATCCGCATCTTTTCCCCCTAGAGCTCTTTCTGTCTTTTCTTACAAAAATCCAACACTGGAAAAAAAAAAAAAAGTAATTCTCCTTCTGACCACCACGGTAGACCAGAATCCTGAATTTTCTCCTCAGCAATTAGTTCTAACTATAATTTGAAACCAAAGTCCTAAGGAAACAGGAAAGAAAATTATGTGGCCAAATTCTCTATGTAGGAAATTGTCGCAGTGTGCACTGAGGCGAATCATTAAAAGATTAACATTTATGGTGTCAACTGTAACTCGGGTTGGGTCAGACACCACAAAATAGGTTGGAAAGTTCCCACATACAGGGCTATTAGGTAAAGTTTCTAAAGATGGCAGGTTAAATCTGCTGTTTTTTTTTTTCTCTTAGAAAGTACAAAAATTATAGAGAATTCCAAGGAATCGGTGAAAATGTCTGCTCTCTACCTCTACCTGGGGGCCTGTGGTATAATCAAGGAAGTGCAGGGGAGCTTCCTATTGCAGCACATAGCCTGATGGCTGGGATCCCTGCTAAAAACACATCATCAATTACAAAAATATTGTTTTCCATTCTTGTCTGATTACCATAAGGACCTTTATCAATATATATTAATATTGGTATACCAGGCAACACTCCAGGAGACAGAAATAGGTTGCCTATTCTGAGAGAAATACTGCATTTGCATTGTTGGTTTTGAGCCCCAAGATAGTTCAAGGACACGTAGGCAGACATCACAATGCAACTGATATAAACTGCCTTCGCTTGCTGTTCATAATTCTAGGCTTAAGCAATAAATGAAAAAGTTGTGCTCACCTATTAAATAATAATTAGGATTGATTCAAATAGGGACTGAAATGCTGAAACAGAGTATTCCAGCATTTCCAGATGGGGGATGCTGTGAAACAATCCTCTAGAGTTGAGATTCCTTAATGTGGTATCTGTGAACATCCTGAAATTATATGCAAATATGCACGTGTGCTCGCCTCCTATGCTCATTTTTATGGCAAGAAGAACCACTGCTACACAGTGATAAGAAAAGGAATAAAAGCCCCCAAAATAATGATTGCCATTCCCAAAGGAAAGATGCTAGAAGCAAGCTAACAGTGCCCACCATCTCTCATGTAAAACATTAATTTATTCTTAACTTTTAGAAATTGATTGTCTCAATTATAAATTACTAGGCATGCTTAAATATATATACATAAATGTATGCAGAAGTTATATACACTAGTAATATTTAATTAGCAAGGCTTTCTTATATTACACATATTCTAATATTTTTCTTTCCATACACTGGGGATCACTCAGCACACTTCTTTCTAGTCTTTCCCTCCTAATCCTTTAAAAAGTCATTTCTACAATGAAAACTTTGAAAAAAGGCATCTTTTAGAAATGTACATTTTATTGGGATAGGTTCCTGCTTAGTTAAAACTCACGAGTTGCTTCTCATAATAGTCAAAAAATCAAATTCAGATACCTTATGAGAGCCCTTCCTTACAAGGCCCTCCAAGATCCTTTCTTTCTTCTTCAGCCTCACTTGTTAACCCTTTATCTCACTTATGGAACTCTCCCACACAGGTTTCTTGATTATTCCTTGAATGCCCTGGGGTGACCTCTCTCCCTCAGGAACTTTGTACCTACTTTTCCCTTTGCCTAGAAAGCTCCTCAGAACCATGCGTGGCTTGGTCAGTGCTCTGCTCAGAGGCCTCATCTGAGTGTCCTATCTTCAAGCATCTCATCCTTATTCCTTCTAGTCACCCCCATCACCATGACCCTTAACCTTTTGTGTTCTGTTCCATGTTGGAATTTGCCTGATGCTATACTGTATATCTCGTTCTCTGCAAAATGTAAATTCTCTATGGATAGAGATTTTGTCACTTTTCAGGTCGGTACTCTCAATGGCTAGTGTTAGGACAGACACAGAGTAGATCCTCAAATAATAACTAGAAGAATGGAGAAGAGTCAAAGCAACTGACAGATACCCCACTTGAGATGAACCTCAAAAGAACATTCATAGAATAGAAGGCACCCCCAGAGATGAATTACCAAACACAGCTAAACATCAGCTCTCTCTTTTCTCAACTCTTCTAACAGTTGAAACCATACCTTCCTTATGCTACCTATCACCTTTTGGGGCACCATACTTATTTTTATACAGATAATCTCTCCTCTCCTAGTCTTTGTGGGAAAAAAGTCCCAGTCTGATCCTTTTTTCCCCTCCTTCATCACATCTTCATGTGCCAGGCCACCTGTGCTGTAGGTGGGGCTGACGGTCACAACCCAGTAGGGACAAACCAACGCCAGACTTTTCATGTGGGAGTGAGGAGTCAGGCTCCTCAGAGCCCCGTGAATGATGGCTCTCGACTCCACACTCAGACGATGCTCGCGGCACTTGTCTGTTGAGAAGGCTGAAGGAAGAGAAAAGCCTCTCACTGGAAACAAATCCGTGAAAAATCACCAAATCCTTGTTTGGTGATGGGGGTGACTATTGTGGTTTGGATCTGGAAAGTTCCCCAAAGGTCTTAAGTATTTGAATGTTATGAACTGTCTATGGTACTGTGTGCTGTTGGGAGATCGGGGCCTAGTCTGGAGGGGGGGATTACAACCATGTAAACTGGATTATAGGCATGTAGTGGGGGCTTACCACACCTTCCACACCTGGCTCCAGGAGGGGCTGACCACTGGGATGAGACCTGGAAGGATATATTAAGCTGCTATCTGCCTTCCTTGGAGGACTAGTCTCAACTTGTTTTGATCTATGATGTCATGAGGAGCTGCCTCCGCCTCTGCCTCTACCATGTACTTCCACTACTGCTGGCCGCCCCCTAGGTGGACTGTGACCTTCTGAAACTAAAACTAAAAACTAAAATAAACTTTTTCTCTCCTAAATTTGTGGATGTCGAGTATTGAGTCACAGCAACGAAAAAGTAACTAAGACAGTAACGTAAGGGAAAATGATTTCAATGTTGATAGGATAAAAGGATGATGGAACACAAAAACTAAACCTACGAGGTGACTTTCATTTCTTTTTTTTTGTAGATAATTTCCCTCTAATGTAGAAATGTTAAAACATGTCATTTAAACCATAATTTTAATACACATACTGTATTGTATTGAATTGAAATCAAATCAGGCAACAACCTTTTTATTCCCTCAAATTATTCTTTTTATTAGTATGCATTTGCAATAATGTAATAATAACATTTGGCTTGAGGAATTGATGCACATACACATCGCATCTTGGTCATCTTTGCTTCTCTTACTGCCTCCCATTTCCCATATCCACTTTCTATCTCCAAAAAATACATCTTCCTATTTTCTTCCATCACTCCTTCACTTTGCTCTTTGACTTTACTTAAAATTTGGTTTTCTCATAGTAAAGAAACCATGCAGTATTTAACCTTCTGTATCTGACTCATTCTGCCAAGCATGCTGGTCTTGAAGTACATCCGTTTTCCTAAAAATTGCTCAAATTTATCCTTCTTTATGGCACAGTTATACTCCATTGTGCATATATACCATATCTTCTTTATCCATTCATTTGTTTATGGACATATTGGCTGTTTCCAAGATTAACTGTTAAGAGTTGTGTTACTATAAACACAGGTATGCATGTATCACTTTTGAATGATGACTTTAAGTCTTTTAGGGAGATACCAGAAAGAATATAACGGGGTCAAATGAGATATCTATTTTTCAGTTTAAAAAAGAATATCAATACTGCTTTCCATAATGGTTGTACCAGTTAATAGTGCCATCAACAATGCAGAAGGCTTCCTTTTCTCCACAACCTCATGAGTATTTGGTGTTTTTTTGGGTCCTCAATACCAGCTATTCTTACTAGAGTTAGATGGACTTCATTGTTATTTTGATTTTCATTTCTCTTATGGCTAAAGATGATGAACATCTTTTCATGTATTTATTAGCCACTTGTACTTCATCTGAGAACTGTCTATTCATTTCAAGTGCCCATTTTTTGATTGGATTTTTTATTCTTAGGCATCATTTTTTTTCAGTTTTTTTGTAGATTTTAGATAATAGCTCTCTGTCTGAGAAGTAGCTGGCAACAATTTTTTTCCCCTTTCTGTCGGTTCTCTCCTGACTCTATTAATCATTTCTTTTGCCACCCAGAAGCTTTTTAATTTGATATAATCCTATTTGTTGATTCTTGGTGTTATGTCATGTGCAATAGATGGATCATTGAGAAAGTCCTTGCCTGAAGGGATGGGAACAATTTTAAGGACAATAAAAGTTCTCAAAGGGTTGAATGAGCAACACGTGCTTCTGAACCTAGATTAGTAGGCAGGCATATGGACACATTAAATGTCCTTAAAATTCCTTTTTCAAAGAAACTCACATATACTTGAACATGAATATTTTAGGTACCAAAAATTAAATAAAACTTGCAAAAGTGGTAACAGTCAAGTCACTGAAACATTTCTGTGTAGCTTGGTATCCTTATCGATAAACAGAGAACTGAAGTAAACAGCCTCTCCAGGTCCCTTCAGAGTCTGAAATAATTAAAATAAACATCTAGCTGGGTTTCCTGGATACTTCCCATGTGTTTTTTGATTACTAACAACTGATATCAGATCAAATATTGAACCCTCATGAGATATTACCTTAGTGAGTATTAAAGAAGTCAACAAAAACAGAGAAGCAATCAAAGGGTAGAAGTAGAAATGAAAATACTTCAAAAATAAAATTAAATGGAATTCAATCAGTAAAACAATGGCTATCAACAAGTTGAGGACAAAGATAACCCAATGTACAAGAATCAACAAAAAGGAGAGGCTTAGCAAGCATCATACTGAAAAGATAAGGCAACAAAGGGCGAATGAGCTTGTAATATGACACACCAGCAAAAACAACATCTTTGGATCTCATACGCAGCACCCTAACTGAAAAGGACTCAGGAAGGGAGTCATGGTTTCATAATCTTTGTGCAGAAATTGCCACAGTAAAACAGACCACTGGTCCATCCCTTCTGCCATGCTGCCCTGACACTGAACAGATGTTTTAGAGAAAAGCTCTACTCTCATCAGCCCAAATCCAATAATACACCTAATGGTGCAATACTATATCAAGAACATCATTTCTTGTTAGCCTCGGATGGCAGTTATCTTCTGCCCAGTGCAGGAGGCCGGCTCACTGTGATCTCATGTGGGTGGCCTACTTCAGAGGCCTCGCTTACAGCATCAAGCAACTGTCTACATTCAGTTGGCTTTCCTGACACACTGAGGTGCTTACATGATTCGTTGTCACTACTACCACTATTAGACAACCATGGGCTTGGAATTAGGCATGACCCAGAGGATTGTATCTGTACTAGCAACTGTCCTTGAAAGACACATGGCTTTCTCAAAAATTAAAGTTTTCTATCAGTAGCTTCAATGCATCCAAAATCTTGTAATATAATATAATATAGATAATATTTTTCTTATGACCTATTTTAAATTATAATTATTAACACATAGTAATTGTATAAATTAATGGGCTCACTGTACCATTTCCATACTGATTATGGACAGCTTGTGTTCCCCTCCTTTTGACAACTTTCCCCATACTGCCAAACCTTTTCTCAGATTCTAAAAATCCCTCTTCTACACTCAGGCCACGTTATTATTATTATTATTATTATTATTATTATTATTGATCACACCCATAGGCATGCTGCCATTAAGCTATGCCCTCAGTCCCTTTTATTTATGTTAGGACAGGATCGTGCTAAAGTGCTCAGGCCACACTAGAACTTGTGATCCTCCTGCCTCAGCCTCTCAAAGAGCTAGAATTATAGGTATGCACCCCAGGCTTGGCTTCTTTTAAGGTTTTTGTTTGTTTTGTTTTCCCACATGAGAGAAAACACATGATACTTGTCATTCTGTCTCTGGCTAAACACAATACCCTCCCATTCTAACAATTTTCCTAAAAATGACAGGATTTCATTCTTCTTTATGGCTGAATACTACTCCATTGTCCATATAAATCATATTTTTAATGTGTCCCATGATGTCCAAGAATGATATCATGGAGGAAGGCAGTGTAGAATAGCAGGTCTTTATTTAGAAACAAAGGATAGAAGGGTTAAAGTTTCTGCTATCAGGGAGGAGGTCCCAAGTAAGCTGCCCCTAAATTGTATTTTCTTTATACATTCATCTACTGATGGGCATGGAGGCTAAATTTCATATTGTTAATTTTGATGAAATAAACATGGGCATACAGGGTTTTTCATATATATATAATATATATATATTATATATATATATATGCTGACTTCATTTCCTACAGCTCTACCTCTAGGACAGCCATAGCTGGATTGTGTGGTGGCTCTGTTTTTAGTTGGTTTTTGTTTGTTTGTTGCTTCCCATAGTGGCTATACTAACTTATACCCCTACTAATAGTACATAAGGTTTTCTTTTTCTCCACAACCATGCCAGCATTTGTTATTTTTCTAGATAAATACTACTTTTATTTGTATATGTCTGTGAGACTTACTTTTTCTATTGGCCATTTTAACTGGGGTGTGATGGAATCTCAATGTGTTTCAACTTACACCGACTTGATGGTTTAAAAAAATTGAACGTTTTTCATATATTTATTGGCTATTCATACTTCCTTTTTGTGAAATGTCTATTTAGGTCATTTATTCAATAAATAATCATCTTGAGGGAGAAGCAGCTAGGAGACATGAATCTCGGAAGTCTGAGTGAAGCTGTGAGTACACGTGGGGTTAAGAAGATTCTCTTAACAGAAATTATCTAAACCAAATGAGATCCTGGGCTTCATTGCTGATGGTTCTCTGGCAGAGCAAACAAAATAAAAGAAATGTTTATTGCAAAAGCTCTCTGGGCACAAACCCAAGTTCCTCTACCTTCTAGGGGAATCTTCTTTGGGGGGAAGATCTTCACCTGCTGTACCCTCTTCATAGCCTTGGGTCAGATGATTTAAGAATGACATGTAATTAAATCTAAAAAGAACAAGGGAAGCCTTTTCCCAAATGAGAAAATAAGAACAGGTTTGGAGAACCCAATCGTTTCTTCTATCAGTATCTTTCAGACATGAGAGTCAGCAGTAGATCCTGGCAGTCAGAGAGGCTCCCGCATAGCTTGATTGGACCAGCAACATTGCACTTCTAAATATTAAATTTGAAATGACTCTTTTTTTAAAAAAAATAAAACATTTGAAGCAACACTAATGGAAGTTCATGACTAAGTATCTAAAATATCAGTGTATGAAAACCATCTACAAAATGCACAAATGAATCCATGTTCTTGTGTTGATTAGCTTTCTGTTATTATAATAAATACCCGAGGTTTTGGCTCATGGTTTTGAAAGCTTCAGTTCGTGGTCAGTTCGTTGCATTGCTTAGGTCTGTGGCAGCTTATCGCGTCAGGGGCATGTGGCAGAGCAAAATTTCTCACCTCATGGCCAGGGTCCAAAGACCTCCCAAAAGGTCCCACCTCTTCCATGTTCAGCCATTTCTAACAGTACCACAAGTTTAGCACCTGGACCTTTATGAATTATTTCAGATCAAAATGATACCAGTTGTTTTAGTAATTAGCAAATTAAAAAGATCCAAGGAACAAAATTACCAGATATATCATGAGGTAAGAAGAGATCCAAAGGTACACACGATAATCCGGAAATAACAATAAAGCCAAAAGAAAAAAAGCATGAGTTGCTTATCAATGTCTGTTATGCTAAGAAACAGCCTGTCATGATCCACAAGTAACTAAGTAATAATTCAACATGTTACCAGAAATACCTCAGCCTTAAGTATGAATAAATAAATAATCTCATTGATTCTTTGTATACCGTAAGAAACCTCTAAATCAATTCTGGAAGCTATAATAAATCAATGATATTATCTTAAGACTAAACTGATATTTTTAGACAAGTGTGTTTTCAAAAGTAAAATCTTTCTTTGCCATTCTGGAAACAAGATTGCTATAAAAGCCTTATGACATGATAGAAACTCCTAGTGCCCAGTATATTTAAAGTGTTAAAGAAAAACAAGTTATCTGGGCTAAATTTTGTGAACTCCTGAAATTAATAATTGTATTGTGGCATAAAAATAAGGCTTTTCATAAAAATTCCACTAACTTAAAGGACATATGGAAAAAATAATGTAAAAAATTTTATCAAAAGTAAAACATTTATTGTAATATGAGTAGTTAAAAGAGAAATAATAAGTGAAATGTAGAGATAATCAAAACTCTCATTAGCTGTTATCGCCCTGGTGAGGGAAGTACAAGGCAGTGATTACCAGACTTATCACAGGTGCAGTGCTTTCTGTCTTGAGTGGAGATCTAGGACTAAGTCACCCAAACAAATGGCAGGCATCTGCATAATGAGAATCAGGGCATGCGAGGCTTTGGATTTTAGGTGACCCAGTTATCAATGCATAACAGAATGGAGAGAGGAAAAAAAAGTAAAAGAATCAGATAATCAATAATTCAACTGGAGTGTAGAAGAAGCTACTCAGTTGTATGCTTTCCATTTACTGAAAAGCAGAGAACAGCCCCTTAAAAAACTATTTGGGCTGAATCTTTACCTCCACAGATATAACATGTAACTTGTTCATGATAGAGGTTGTGAGCCACCCCATTTAAGAAGATTTTTAGGGAACAATATTCCACAATGGTCTCTGGTATCCAACTCATCCTCGTTACAGTATTTTAGGTAAAATACTCTCATCAGGTTATTCCTCTCCATTCTTCTTGTCAAAGGCATAGAAGGTCCTTGCCGTTGCTCACTAACACCATAGCAAGGGCCTCCTAACCTTACCTCTAGGTTCTCTTCCTCCCACAATGTAGACCTGACCATGCCAATCCATTGTTTCCCCCACCATTTTTATTCATATACTTGCAATACATAATGTTTACAATGAACCTGAGTATTTTGTGCACATACACATCACATCAATATTACGATCCCTTTCCCTCCCCATTTTTTGGCCTTTCCCACACCCTCCTCATCCCCCCTAATTCCCACTATTACACTCATTTGGTTCTATAGAATGCCTGTGTTCTGGGTTTCCCAAATGAGAGAAACCATGTGATATTTAACATATTTAATGTTCTGTGTCTGACTCACTTTACCACTCAAATCGCCACTTATTAGTTCAGTTTCCCACCCCTAGAATAGGCTGCAGTGTACATATCTTGATGCCTCTTCTCTGGGTTCAGTAGAGCCCTTTACTGGGGTGATTTGCCAAAAGGTCTTTTTTTCTGCATCTTACTACATCTTTGTTGAGATACTTTAATATGGCTTCACCCACCAGTCTACATAAGAGAACTGTAACAGTGAAATTCATAAGGCTAGAAAATATGACAAAGAAAAAGAGAGAAGGTAAATTTCAAATTCCTTAGCTGAGTACTGAAAGGTAAATATTTGTACATTCAAAAGACATTCAGGTTGTCATTGCATCAATCAGTTTTCTTATGACAAACTTACATCCAAGTCCAAATGAGTGGATCACTACATTAGATGAGCTTAAGTCTATATGGAATTGCTACATTAAATGAACTTAAATCTATATCACGTAAGTATACCACACTTAAAGCAATAGATAAAGTGGCATGCTTAGGCATTTCAGAATTTTTTAGGTGAAATTCAGGATATAAAAATATATGTCAAAGCAGGGGAAGATAGCTCAAATATTGGGAGGACAGAATTTCAAACCTTGAAAATAAGGCTGAGGAAACAATTGCTTTAAGTAGGCACAACTCCAAAATTAGAAAGGAGCAAAGTAGCTGGATACACCAGCTGATAGATTATTCAAAGAAAACCAGAATTATGGGTGTGAGAGAAACAGCAGAAGACAACATCAAAGGTATAAAGAATTTATTCATTGAAATAGTGCAAGAAAATTTCCCAAATCTAGAAAAAGAAATTTTCAAGTACAAGAAGCTTATGGAACATCAAATAACCTCAACCAGGAATGAGACTCACCATGACACATCATAATCAATACCTCAGAAATAAAATATAAGGAGGATATTAAAAGCAGCAAGAGAAAAACTGGCATTATTCTACCAAGGCAAACCCATCTGAATTACTGCAGATATATCAATGCAAACTTTAAAGGCTAGGAGAGCCAGGAGCAAGATCTTTCAAGCTTTAAAAGACAGCAAGTGTCAACCCAGGTTGTTGTATCCAGCGAAATTATCCATGAAAATGGAAGGAGAAGTAAAAATTTTTCATGACTAAGAATCCTAGAAGAAATTTGTGATCACTAGCCCAGCACTGCAGAAAATCCTTGAAGGAATATTTAGAGAGACAGAGAGACAAGCAGCATCAAAAATCATGGTGGAAAGGAAGCATCTAAAGAGAAAGTGTAACAGAAGAATAGATTGGTATTTGAATCATTTGATTGGCAGCCTTCTAAAATAGTACCAACTGTCTCATAAAATCTGTGAATCTTTCCCCATAACTATTGTTTTTAATAGTATTTAAGTTTGCAAAACATAATAATTATACTCAACATAGGGACTTGGCATAAAATCTTTTAAAATATGTATGCATGAAGTTAGGGATGGATAGGTAGGTAAAATGATAAACCAAATCTGGCAAAATGTTAGTAGTGAGTGAAATGTGGATAAATAATTTATGAAAGTTAAAAAAATCTGAAATACCTAAGCATACCACTCAAAGCATTATTTAAAAAAAAACAGCTGCTTACTACCTGCAAAATATAGAGCAAACACAGTCTTCACAATGGGTACCCCAACTTATTTCCACCTTTATCTCCTGCCCTGACCCGTGTTGCGCATGCTCCAGACTTAACCACACTTAGTTACCCAAGTGTGCCCGAGAAAACTCTTTGCTTGTTCCCTTTCATTGCTTCACTTGTGTTTTATTATCTGTCCGACGTTACTTTTCCTTCATTTTTTAACTACTGACTACTTTCCAAGGCCTACTACCTTCTGGAAGCTTCCATAAGAGGTCCCACCTATTATGAATCTTACATTTTTCTGTACTCTTACCACACTATAGTATGATCAAATTTCACATTCCTTACTTTTGCACATATTTTCTAAGCCAGTAGTGGAGGACAGGGACAACTCTACTCTCTTTTATTTTACTTCTAAGCATACGATCGGACATTTAGGGACTCAATTGTTAGTTGAACTGTATTAGGCATATTTGTGCATGCAACTTTATTTAGAACCATTTCATTGATATTTGATTCCTCTAGGGGAACAAATTAGTAAAATCTACAAAATGGTAAATTCACTGCTATTTACATTCAAAGTAACCGTATAACAAGGTAAGGCCAAGATCTGGTCTCCATGGTATAGACCTGTAATCCCAGCACTCAGGGAAGTTGAGGCAAGAGGATAGCAAATTCAAGCCTAGTCTGGGTAACTTAGCAATTTATTGAGATTATTTCAAAATAAAAATTGGGAGAAAAAAAGGGTTGGGGATGTAGCTCAGTGTGAAGGTTCTGGCCTCAATCCCCAGTACCACAATAAATAAAGTGTGGCCCAGATTATTATGTCTTGTAGTTTTTTGCTATTGATTGACTGTTGCCATGAGGAAGTCATGATATCTGAGCAAAAGGCAGTTACATTTAAGGTAGCAAGTCTGCATAAATTCCATGCAGAAAAAAAGGAAAGAAAGAAAAGAAAATGTAATAACATGAAGGGCAAAGGGCTTTTTCAGCTTTCTTATTTTACAAGGAACACTGTATTTCTCGATGCCAGAATTGTGTCCCACACCCACCTTTGTGAAAATTCGTCTTAAAATGCAGTTACCTTCAGTTGGGCACAAAATCAAGGTTCTGTGAACGAGAAATATGGTGGGGTGGGCGCTAACAGACAGCTAGAGCCCGTCACAGTTTAGAGGAGGGAGATGGTGAAACACGGAGTTTTCAGACAACAACAAAACAAAGCCAGGGAAAAAGAAGCCAAGTTAACGTGGACCGATGGAGGAAAAGTCTCAGAAAGCAGAATCAATTACTGGGAAAAGAAACAGCAGGTGAACTCCAGCATAGCTTCTGTAGTTTTAGAACTGGGAAAGTGTACAATAAATTTTACTCCTACAATGCAAGTTATACTTAATGGTTTATGAGCACTCAATAAGGAAAACAAAGGAAAAGTTTCTCACTTAGATCATTAGAAAGAGATTCCGGAAGACATTATTAAAATGAGCTGCTCCGGACAAACAGGACACAAAACTCAAGGCATTATAATAGAAAGCAGCCCAATCTTTACTTATTTATTTTCAACTTTATTTAACAACTACATATTAATAATAATATACACATATAATAGTGATAAATACATTTATTGAGATTTCCTATGTGAAAAGTAACATGCCAGATGCTACAGACTGAGAGAGAAGAACACGAAGTTGAATCACTATCTTCAAAAGAGATCATGGCCTGGTTGTGGTGGCACAGGTCTATAATCCTAGCACCCTGGATGGCTGAGGCAGGAGGATCACAAGTTAGAACACAACCTGGGAAACTTAGCAACTTCATGAGAGCTTGTCTCAAAAGAATAAAACAGAGGTGAGGAAAGCTGGGGATATAGCTCAGTGTGAAGTCCTTGGGGTCAATCTCCATGAGAGAGGAGCACTTAGCTAGCATGCACAAGACCCTCAGTTTAATCCTCAGCACAGAAGAGAGAGAGAGAGAGAGAGAGAGAGAGAGAGAGAGAGAGAGAGAGAGAGATTGAATACTGAAAAGGGAAATATATATGAAGATCCAGACCAAAAGAGGGATGAGAGGATAAGGCCAAAGAAGGGAAGATTCCAAATGAGATCACATGCTGGGAGGTTTGCTACCCTGACACTCCTCCAGGAATACGACTGGGAGTCTCACTGACATATTTTAAGAGCATCGAGACCTTTACCAACACATACTGTGTCTGCCATGTGCGCGTCCTGTGTACTTACGTGACTGTGAGCTCTCCCATCTCCTCAAATGTCAGCATTTACCTAACATCACAACCTCAAGCATACCTATTTAAACACACACACACACACACACACACACACACACACACACACACACACACAAATCAATAATCTTTCATTTGAAAAAAGCAACAAGCTAAAAATAGAAAACCCTGGAAATGCAGAAGTGAACAAAGAAACACCCCACAATCCTAACATTTTAGTATAGTTCTTTTCCATACTGTTTTGTATCCTGCATTTTCTCAATATATCAGGAACATTTTCTTCTGACAATAATGACTCCTCTACTGACAATGTGATTTTTAATGGCTGAACCCTATTCCATCATGTGAATGGACTATAATTTATTAAACCGATCCCATGTAATTAGACAGTTAGGTTGTTTCCAATTACTTGATGTTCTAGGAACTACCCCGGCTATTTCCTTAGAATATACCCCTAGAACTGAAATTTCTGGGTGTAAAGTTGTGCACATTTTCAAGATTTTAGAAAAATATATTTCCTTGTTTTTAATTATAAGTAATACAAAATCACAGTACAAAAATCCACAAATAAAACATGCTAAAATACGTTGGTGGAGAAAATTAGCCATTTTTCTACACACATATATTCAGATTTCATAGTGTTGCTCACCCTATGTGCTGCTTTATAACATTATATTTTCACTTAACAAAACATGACTATCCTTGCATAATTACTCAGTAAATACTACTCTACAAATACCAGTTCTAATGGTTGCATATATTGCATTGTAGCTTAGACGTTTCTCCTTATTTTCAACTTTTTTGGTAAACAGGTCTGCAATGAACATCTTTAAACATTACACATTTATTTTCTTAAAGTATATTCTTAAAAGTTGACTTGCTAAGTGCTAAGGTTATTACCATTTGAGACTTCCATTAAATTTTTCTCACTTCTAGGGACGTGTGCCAAGCTCTGTGTCCCTCTACTATGTGTGGCTACCTTCAATACTTTTGCCCAGCACTGAGCCTTTTCACATACTGCCATCCAATCCTGGTCAGCTGGACATATTTCTATTGCTCTTTTAAGACATAATTCAAACATTATTTACTTTGAGAGGCCTTCCCTGATCTCCAGGTTCTTTCCAGGTGGTGTTCTTGCTGCTTCTACTGCAGCTTTTCCCACGGTAGCCCAGGCTGGTCCTGAACTCACCATGTAGCCCAGGCTGGCCTCAAATTCATGGCAAACCTTCTGCTTCATGCTCCCCAGTGTTGAAATTTCAGGTGTGTGCCACCACACCCTGCTTATGTGGTTCTGGGAAATTGAACCCAGGGCCTTGTGCTTGCTAGGCAAGCACTCTAACCACTGAGCCACGCCACTAGCCCTTCTACTATACTCTTACAGCATCGCTTAAGTTCTCTATTTTTAGCACTTACTACTTAGTAGTAGTGAGGCTATTCATCCCCATATTATCTTTCATATTATCTGTACACTTCATGGAGGTGAGGGTCAAGTCCCATTTGCTGCTGTTGTCCCAGTGCCTGACTCTCTGACACATACCAGATATCAACAAATGTTTGCTTGCTGATGAATGCATAGATTAGTGTTCCCTCAGAAAATGCTGCAAGTGGAGTTTGGATTTCAGCTCTTGACTTGATGTACACTTAACCCGTAAGTATTAAACAAGACTAAAAAGTTTCCAGGAGTGAGTGGTTGACTTACAATTTTCCAAATTTAGGTTCATGTGAAAATGACCCATATTTGGTAGAAATATAATTTTGAATTGTGATCTTTTCCTGGGCAGCTATTGTGCAATATGATCCCCTTTTGTAATGCTGGGCAGCGGAGCAAGATTCAACCCAGTCCACTGTATCATCAGGAGAGTAAAAATCCCATGCTCTACGGTGTACGACAGTGCAGTCATATTTGGTATATTAGTGTACTGAATGGACTTTGACTTACACTGTTTCAATTTATGATGTGTTTATTGGGACATAACTCCACCATAATTCAAGGAGCATCTGTAACCTAGAGGGGAGTGGTCATTAGTAATCTTTCTGAAAGGAGGACCAAGTCATAATCTTTTCAAACTTTGACATTCTTCTAATTCTTTGACATTCAGAATCCTTAATTTTTTAAAAAAGCTTTGCCGTATATTTATAAGCAAAAAGTACTATAAGCAGCTTAATGTTAAAATAAATTTATTAATCCACACAAACACACATTGTCAAACTCAAACACACACACACACACACACACACACACACACACACACACACACATTATTGAATAAAAAGCCCTAAAACCCTAGGATATACTATAGTCCAGTAGGATATAGGGAAATATAAAAGTAGTTATATTAACTTTATAACACTTTGTGATCCTCCCCTGGACACAAAGAGTCAATAATTCAAACTTGATAAATAACCTGATGGTGAACATATTTTACACACATTTTGCTCTTTGCTAGAACTGTCCTGATAAAGGAGGGAAACACATTTGTTTATTTTAGTATGGGCCAAACTAATTAAAAGGCCTGTCAAAATGATCCTGTCCCCATATTAGTCTTGAAACCCAAAGAGTTCATTTGTTTCAAGCTAGGGAAATGATGACGATAAAAACACAAGAAAGAAGTGGCCAGCCTTGGGAGAATCCTTGGGTCAAAGGGTGCAATCTCCAGGAGCTTCACAGTTGACTGGAAATAGCGTCTGCAGGGTCTCCTGTGAAGTCCTTCCATCCCCGCACACTCAGCACCTCTCTAAGATTAAAAACTGGTTTTGTTTAAAATGGTTTATCCAGACTACTTGTGGAGTTCAACATCGCAGCTCACTGTACAAGTGTACACTTTCCATATTTCAATCTTAAATATTTGTAAAATGTCTGCTTTCATTTTTACATTGATTATAGATCAGAATCCAGAGACCAGGACATCAGTAACATTCCTATTGATTTTCACCTATTGTTTTTTCTAGATCGTTTTCTATTCTGATGATGATAGAGCTTTATTTCTAAAATTGTTATCTTCTCCATAATTGTTATTAGTATGTATTTTGATATACAATAATTACATTCAACTTGGTGAGTTGGTATATACAAATATATATACATATATATATCACATACCTATAATATTTACTTCCCTTTCATATCTCCACAAAAATCTACCTTCCTGTTTCCTTTAATTTCTTATTTTATTCTTTTAATTATTTGTATTTTGGGAGCTTTTCTCATAAGAGAAACCATGTGATATTTAACCTTTCTGTGTTTATTTTTGTTTAGCATAATGATCCCCTAGTGCATCCATTTTCCTACAAATGACTCAAATTTATCCTTTTTTAATGACAGAGCAGTACTCTATCATGTATGTGTGTGCGTATATGTATACATATAGCACATCTTCTATTTCCATTCCTAATGATGGACATATAAGCTACTTCCAAAACAGTTTTAATTTGGATTTTTATCAAGCTTTACACAACGCTGGAAAGGTAAATAAAGAGTTTCAATCTAAAATGTTGTATTTTCAAAAAAGCATTTTAGGTGATGATTATGAGGTGTGTGGTAAGAAAACTGAATGGGCAAGAAATTTATGGTCAGTTTAAAGGGACCATATCAGTCGACAAGTAGACAGCAACCACCACTTTTTTTTTTTTTAAAAAAAAGGTCTATAATGTATTTTCTAGACCGCTAACCATGAAACTGGTGGAACACTGTCAACTTCAGTACAGAAAGTTATAAAGTTCAAGAGATCAAGTGACAAAACAGAAAACAAAAATTTTCAGATCGGGGCTCACTACATCAGGGCCTTATAATTTCTCTTTTTAAAATTTGCTCATGCAAAAACTCTTGTTAAGTTTCCAATATCTCTTTTAATCTACATATTGCCCTTCATCCCCTTTTGGTGCCTTTATAATCTATCTTTGGAAGATCTGGGATGCATGATTGGTAGCATCTCCCGCTGTCTACATGTTGCTAACTACATTCTCACAGAGCACCCGGTTTTTCTGTCCTGTTTTTCCTACAGCTTGGTAGTTGGACCCAGAGACTTGATAACTCATGTTTGACCCTTTTGTGTCTCAGTTTCTTAATCTGAAAAATGAGTACCTACATATTAAAGCATTACCTCTCACTAATGAAGTGTGTACTAATTACCACAGAGGGATCAGCAGGCTAAGAAACAGCTGTAGCAAACATGTGACAGAAAGCCCAGTTTGTCTGGGTTCTACCTCTGCTACTTATGCTCTGCATGGTCGCAGGTGGGTCTCAAGGTCAGTGTCCTCATCAATGGGGCAAAGATGGTATTCACTTCAGCAGGTTGCGGTGTGGCTAAATGGGCTGATACATTCAAACTATTTTTACACTGTGAAGTGTTACGAGTTGTAAAGTGCGGGAGAAGGCAAGTGTACAGATCAGACTTTAATCTATGTTTTACTCACTAGTAGGACTTAAATAGTTCTATAGCAAAAAAAAAAAAAAACCTCTTTTAATGTGTTGGAAAATCTATCTCTTGAGAAAGACAAGCTTTGGCACTGATTCTAAGCAAGGACGTGATCTGTATGACCTGATGAATACTTGTGAAAAAATAAATGACACCCCACCCCAAGAAACTTACAACCCTGTGTCTCGAGCTCTGGGTGCCCAAGGACGGGAGAAAGCTTTGTAAGCTTCTGCCCTATACAAACATCACAGAACCATTCAGACAACATATCCCAAAGCCACTCATCAAAATGTCGAGTAATGATTTACAGCGGGTGAATACCCCAAAAGTGCTGATTTTTATTTACCTTTCGATGTGTGCAAATCCATTAACTATGGATTCTAATGCTCTTCTTCAAAGCATCTGCCAGGTCACTTCCCTTCTCCCCCTCCACATCCTGTTTTCTCTGGGCTTCTCACATAAATTTCCTGGAGGCCGTTGTGCCTTCTCACCTACTGCACACCTCTGACCTCCCCTGCGCCTTCCTCCTGTCTCTCTCTTGCCCACCACCCTTGCATCCTGTCTATCTTCCAAGTGGTTTCTGAAGAGCACTTCCCCGGTATTCTTGATTCTCTAGTTAGTAAGTAGCTACTCTCTTCACTATGGTAGCCACTAGTTACTTAGAGTTACTTAAATGCATATTCAATGTTTTAAAAGCTTAGTTTCTCAGCTTCATCAGCCATATTTCAAGTGCTCAATACCTCCAATGGTGCAAATCCACTCTACCAGACAGTGCAGGTGATACTGAGGACATTTCTGTCATTGCAGCAAGTTCTGTGGGGCGGTAGAGGCCTCTTTGTTCCCTCTCCCCTCTCCAGTCCTGGACGGCAGTGTATTGCAGTGGAAAAGAAGTGAGCTCTGATATGAGATGCCACTTCGATTTTGAACACTGGATTTAAAAGGAGCAACAATGAATTGCCTCAGTGTACAGGACACTGCTTGCCAAAGAGCATGGCTCAATTCAAACATCATTGCTTTCTTCTTGGGCACCTCCAGAGTCTGTGCTCAGGTATTTAGAAGAGTAACAGTGAATGTCACTTCCTTTCCCATGAGGCAGTGTGGCCTACTGGAAAAAGCATGATGTCTGGAACTCTAAAAATAAGCTCAAATATACCTCTGCCACCTTGGGTGGACCTTGCGCAAGTTCATCTCTCTGATGCTCGATGTCTGTATCTGTAATATGGGGGTAAAAATACTTGTGTTGTATAGCAGTAATAATGATTAGAGGTAAAGTGTGCGTTATACTATTTCTGATATGTGGTAGGCATTCAATTCATTTATTGTAGAAAGCAGGTTCTATTAATTTACCTTATAGAGCGTCATGTGTTCAGCACAGCGATGTGCTAAGTAAGTGCTCTTGTTGGAAATGAAGGTCAGGCTAATATATCTCTTGTAGAATTGTGTTTATTCATTTGTTTAAACACTTCTCCCTAAATAGGGCTTTCTCTGCTATTCCTAGAATGCAGTTAAACTAAAGTTTTTCTCTATGGTGCCATCAATTCCACTTATAAGGGTTCTCTTAAATTTATATGATACAGGAGGAAAAAAATGAGTGCTCGCAATCCTTCAGACAGGCTTTAATTTACCATTACTTGGTAGTTTTTACTACTATGACGGCATTTATGGAGTGGTACGCTGGATGGGAACTGCAGAGATTGGCATAAAGAACTGCCACCGTCACTGTCCCCGCGAAGACGGCAGCTTAAAATTCTGCCTGGACAGCAAGTCTGAAACTTCTGCCAGTAGAGCATAATTCAAAAGTCATAATTCTGAAGAGAGAGGAGGAAGAGGAGAAGGAGGAACACTGCTCCCCTCCCCCAGATTAAATGTATGCACAAGACACATGATGAGCTGGGGGAAGGAGAAAGCATTTTGCAAGCTCAGCCCCTTACACATATGCCCTGGAGAAGAGCAACAAGAGAGCAGAGGCCCTCTTGCTCCTCGTGGTTGGTGCCCACCAGCCCACAGCACTTTTTAAGGAGTTGTACTACTTGTTTGAGTTGTCTTTTTCCCTCAACTACTAAAATACTGTGCATCTTTCAAAATATCTTTGAGGGAAGGAAGAGTGCGGAGTAGCAAATCACAGATTTAGTAACCAGTCATTTCCCAGGAAAACCAAACCAAACCAAAACAACAACATTAAAAAAAAAAAAAAAAAAGAAAACCAGTAACCAAATTAAGACAGCTAGGAGTTCAATAACCAGCAGGATCCCATGGCAAGGATTCTGTTATTATTGAGGACAATTCCTTTATCGCTCAGAGAAAATCAACCTTCAGCCAGAGGAGTGTAACCTTAAAACCTCATAATTCAACTTAACATAGTACTAAAGTTTGGGGGGCTATTTGTCAGTGCTGAGGCTGATATAATCAGTCTGAGGGACTCTAGAACAAAGAGGAGTGGGTGAAGAACGTGTCACCTTCGCACACATTCGTTTCCTTGATGAACAAGGAGCTATTAGCTGTAGAAGAGGCATTATCTAGGTGAAGAATGACACCGATTGTTTTAGCTGCTTCTCCTGAGATTGTGGGGAAAAAAAACTGCCGGGGTCCCCGTGGGTTAAGAAGCAGTTTTTGTTACTGTGGAATTTTTAAAATTAAGTTTAATTTGGCAAAAATACTTGAACAAAACTATTTTTCAACTGCAACTAGAAATCAATTTAACACGTAGGTCTCCTTAAACCTCTGCTCCTACCTCATTAGGTAAAAAAGTTTAAAAATCCTGTGACGCTTCAAAAAATTATAGTTGGATTAAACATTATATTTTATGCAAAATTCAAGAATGGCTACTTACAGTTTTTTGATAATAAGCTTCCTAATAAAATTTTGAGGAAGGATATTATGTATTTTCTGAGCATGTGATTTTTTTTTGAAGCAGCAGCATTATCTTCAAAATTTTTCCACAAATTACAAACATAGGGGGTAATTGCTAGGCATTGACCCCGGGGTTTTGTGCATGCTGAGCACATGCCCTGCCACTGAACTACACCTGTGCACCAAATTATAAACTTCAACTGTGAACTTTTATATAAAATATTATTTCAAAGTTCATCTTCCCAATAAAAATGTTTATCATGTCACCTACCTCAGAACATTCTGTTCTAAATTAATCATTGTTTTTACTGACTGTAAGTGGAAACATAGCCTGCAATTAATTTTCTAAAAAGTGCTTTATTATTTTGGTTTGCTAGAAACTACACTTTTTTAAATTAACATTTGTATTTAAGATTCTCTGTAACTTGTCAGCATAGCTTATGTTATTATCAGAGCTTTAAATTACTTATAACACTTGCAAAAGAAAAACAATAATATCTCCTCTCTGAATGCAGGATTTCTGATTTAGTGTAGGATTTTATTCTTTTTTTTTTTGCTGAATAGGCTGACTCTTACTGTTTCTTTTTTACATGCTGTCTGGTTGTGCTGGACTATGAACCAATAATTTAAGCTGGCATCTTAGAAATCCAGAAACTTTCATATAACAAACTCATTAAAATCTATTTCAGGAACTGAGATGCAGACAATAACATAAAATACCTACTTTTTATAATTTAAAAAATGACTAACATATTTCATTTTTAAGGGATAGTAAAAGTTTCTTAATCAAAAACTTCTCAAGGATTTTTTACCACATGGATTTACTGTGACCCTGCTGCATCTACCAGGCTAATAAAGGTGCCAAGCAAACTTTAGTCAATATTTTGCACCAAGAGGTCACATTTTAAAAAATAAAAATCTTCCTGCTCATGTAAATAATGTAGGATATATATTCTTTTCTAACTCTACAGATACAGCATTCATGGAGACATTTATGAGATCTGATGGGATTGAAGGACAAATAACCCATCCTGCTTTTGAAAAAAATCTTTATTGGAATTCCAATAATTCATTTAGTAAAGTGCGCAAAATATTTCATGGAAACCTTTTCTTAATTTTACACTTTGGCCATATATTGAAGATCATACCCAGTATGCTCTTCTATCACTTAGACTGAAAAATGTAATGTGCTAAAATTCTTATGAGTGATAAGTTGGGCAAGAGATTAGAGAAGATTATAACTAAATCAGACAGAAGTCAGTTTTGCCTATTTTATATAAGAAAAATAAACTCAAAGTTGTAAAACATATTTTTACTGAGGTGGTGACTTCTGCAGTTTGAGATAAGATCTCTGCAAGGTTCTAGTAAAGGATTCATGCCCAACAGTCAAACTTTCAATACATAGTAATCACACTGTAACAATCACAAGGGAAGCACAGTACTACGGTTACCTACCCAATCGCCAGAATTACTAAACAAACTATCTAGCTATTTCTCTTAATTAACTTCTTAAAAACAAACAAAAAGTAACAAAATATAAGCATTTAAGAAAGAATACAGAATGAAAGAAAGAAATGTTGCAGGCAGGCCAGCTTTAAATACAAAATATAAATAAACAAAAGTTTCTAATGACTGTGCATTCCCAAGCGGGTCTCCATTGATTTTTGCTAGACCTAGTGGGTAGGGTAATCTCGTTGCAAAATCATTATCCTTAACTATAACTTTCTCAATTAGACAAACACGGGACATCTTATGGAGCTGAAAAATGTTTTTATAAGCAAGTCTCTGTATTGCCTCTTATCACCGAATGGAACATACCTAAATAAGTTAATATATTTAGAATTTGAAATTTTGTCCATGGAACAATAAAAGCAGTAAGAAGTTCTTGCTGCTTGGCTCCTTTTAAGCATCTCACTCCAAGCAAATGGGGAATTTTAATGAATTCAAATTAATGGGAAAACTCTTAAATGTAACGTTAAGAAATTTGTCGGTTTTGGAGAAGCAAACATGCAAAAATATTCCACACGAATTGAAGTGTCCTTGAATTGTCCCAGCATTCCTTAGGAAAATTCAGAAGGATGTGTGGATGAAAGTATTTGCACACACAGACCAAGAAAGTAAGACAGATACAAGTAAATTCCCTTGCTTTCCACTTCAACAATCAGATAAGGAAACCAATTATCACTTATAATATGGTACAAAAACTCAGATATAGTTTTCTAGAAAAAAAATCTCTTCTCCCCACGTACTTAGACATCTACCAACTGTCACACCCAAACAGATCCTGATCTGTCTATGTAGCCACAAAAATCAAACTTTTACAAATAATTTCCCTATTAAACCATTACTGATTGTAATAACCCAGGAAATCATTATTCTTTCCCTAATTATAATGCTAAAAGAATGTACACAAAATCTTAAGCTTATCAGTAAATTTTGTTTCAAATGTAAGTATTTCTGAAAGAAAAATTTCCCATTAGCCAAATGAAGAGATCTCTAAAGTGGGAAACATGCTTCAGGGAACTTTGTGAAAATACATGTAAGTAATTTTGAATCAATAGTCATAGAATGTGTATTCAAGAGCATTTGTAATTTTTAGTAGCCAAATAAACTGAAATATATTTATATATTAATATTTAGCACAAGAATAACTAAAGGACATTTTCAGTTTCTGTACTCAGATAAGAATGTTGTGGAATTTTTATGAAAAAGCATAATGTAGTCTGTTTTACGAAAAGTGCTAACTTCACATGAAAAAAAGTCAAGCCTGAAGGTGTCTGAGAAACCTGACTCAGATCAAAAAATTGAGGTAATAAGATCACCTAAATTGATTACAGGTAAATCTCAAAAATGTTGCATCTAATTACTGTTTTTCAAAGGCATAAAATTATTTTATTGCTATGAACATCCACAAGTGTTTTCTTATATTTCATATGTTGGTTTGTTAAATTTTCTCTTCTGAAGGTCACAAGAATGTTAATGCTCAAAATAAATAAACAGTTGCAAAATAAGTAGTTGAGATTAAAATTTTTATTCACACCTTTTTAGGAGATGCACATCATTGGATAAGAATGAATTGATTTGTGTATTTTTTAAAAAGAAAATCTGTCTGTTCTAGTAGGGGGAAAAAGGGAAGAAATTAGTCAAATTACTGGTTCCCTCTGTAGTATTCAATCTCTGTATATCCCCACCCATTTTCCAGGACCAGATCCTTTTCATTTTGGGCTGCTAAGGTCATGCTGTTCTTCACTTGCAATTTTTAAATTAGCCTAATAACTAATATTTTGTTTTGGAAAATGGTAATATTTAATATTAAAAAGCATAGTCTTATAGAGTTTCCAGGATTGCTAACATGGAACCCATATTTTCATCAGAATATGCTTTGAACATAAAGGTCATCTACCTTATCCATTACTCAAGTTTTTGGGTAGGCTCCCCCACCTCAAAAAAGAAAAAACAAATTTAGGAATAGTGCCTAGTTTTAATCCTTTTACTTTCCTGGACTGCTATGTAAGGCATGTTGACAGCAATTTTTCATTGGTCTTTGTCTGGAGATTAACTATTATAAAGGAGAGGATTATTTTTAGTGGTCTCTTCGCAGGCACATATAATTTTATGCTACCTGTAGAAATTTATTTCCTAGGCAATACACATAAACTCATTTGCTCACCAGTTCAGATTCCCCTGTAGCTATTTTCTATTCGCTACGATGTTGTGAATATCTGAAACATGTCTACCATAGAAGGAACACTACAATAATAAATTATAAAGCTGATAAAAATTACTATGTTATAGGAGATATAGCAAATCTGATTGAATGAATTAGAACTGCTAACCACATTCTTTTATAATTAATAAAGAGAAAAGTATTGTAAATTTGGCCTAAAATCATACTTAAGCCCATCCTTATTTATCTGCTTAGGGATATAAACCCTCAAGATTATGGTTTTGTTTTATTTATCCTCTCCCTAATTTGTGTTATAAGAACAAAGTGAAATGATGGTTATATTTTTTAAAAGTAATATCTTTGAGGTTTTAAGGCATTAACAAAGAACAGTAATCTATCAGATGGGAATATATATAAACATATACACAATTTTTAATCCTTGAATTAATTCTTTATGCTCATATATTGAGAATTTACAGATCATATCATCCACTTTACTAAAACAAGACAGAACAAATCCAGGAATGCTCAAAAAAGTAGTATTGCATTTTACCACAAGAGGGAGCTCGAGAATTCTGATCTCTTCCAAGGTCTATAAAACCTTTTTAACTGCTACTTTATAGACATTCAATTACAACAGGCCATAATACATTAAGGCATTAAAATACACATATATTCCCAGCATATGCCAAAGCAAGCAGTACACTCACGCGCCCACCAGATGATCACCAATGCTAACGTCAAATAAACACTCAGGCATCTTCTAGTGGTTTACATAAGATTGTCCTCTTTAGCGCTTCCCCTCCCCCAAAGGGAGGCTCTCCTGGCTAGGAGATCCCCTGCAATGGAAAATATCAAGGAACGTGATAAAGTACCCAAGGACTGGAGAATGCGACAGGGGGCAGAGGAAGGTAAGGATGAAGAGAACGGAAATTTATGTAGTTTGGGAAAGTGAAGACTCTGGGGATAAATGTTCACAGCCTTTAATAACCTTTTAAAGGTAACAATATAAATGAATTAGAGGCATGATTCAGTCTCAGAAGATGGTGTGGATAAGAGCAATGGCCTGAAACTAAGGAAGGAAAAGTTTAGGTTAGACACGAAGAATAAATTAATAATAATAGTTGGGCGGGAAAGATGTCTGTCTTACAAAGGAAGGATCCATAGCACAATTGCTGAATTTGATAATTAATTAAATGAGATATTAGTAAGAATGATGTGAATTTATTAGAAGAGCTAGATTAGATCACTCAAGTAATTTTTTCCCAGGCTCTGACAATCTCCAAGTCTCACGATGTTCTTGGGCATTCACAAATGTCGTGCAACAAGAACGGGCATTTGTAGAGAGGCGAACTCATGATCCAGTTAACCTTATGTTTTATTAATATAATGAAAGCTAAGGTATTATTATAAAATAGCATAATTATCAAATTATGCCTACTTTTTAGAGCATTTCATGAAAATATACTATACCATAGATGCTATATTCTAACAGCTTCCAAAATTGGGTCTGCAAATTGGATAAGGGCTCCTGTAAGTGAAAATTTCCCATGAAAGAAAAATTCTCCCATAAATCTCAATCTTTTACAAGCCATGGAGTTCATTCTGCACAATCTTTCTTTCTTCATAGACTAATGTATCTGGGTTTAATCTACTTAAGACCCAACATTTAAAAAAAAAAAAAGGCTGTCATCAAATCCTCAAAGGCAGTCTGGAGCAGACGTGTAATATGTGTGTAAGTTCTACAATCTTTTCCCAGTAGACGGTAACATTCTAGAGATCAACAGGCACTTCGGCAGTGCTTTAAACAGCATTATAAGCATTTCCTTTTTACTTGAAAAGACAGAATTATATGTTAGGACAAAAGAATTGATGGAAAGTGAAAAAATAAAACTCCCAAACTGTAAGTAGTTGAGCACATATAAACATATATATGAATAATACAAATACGTGCATAATTGGCCCAAGAGATACATTACACTTAAAAAAAATTCAGTCAAATTTAAGTCAATTCGAGTTTGAGGTAAAAATGGTCAATGACTTTGGAACCCGGGGGAGGACTGCCAAGTGGTGAAAAGCACACCAAGAATCCAGAGCTCTAAAACTGTAAACTAGATTGTCCTGGGTAAAATAGCATCTTCGGGTGACTCAGTGTCCAAAGAAAATGCTATATTTAATTATAAAGCATTTATAGAATTTAATAAAATAAGGCAACTAAGCACGGTGTGTACAACTTTCCTATCAATAGCACAAAACACATAAAATCCCTTCCTACTTCTGACTATCTGACAATATCTGTCACGTTAAAATCAAGATGCTGCACATTGTTCTGACACCCCTGAAGTCAGACCACACGGACATTTATAATAATCACACACTAGAACACATTACCCTTCAACTCGTTCACTAGTTTAGATTTGGAGAGAAACGAGGCATATTCAACGCATTATACAAAAACTAATCTCATCTGCCAACCACCCTTTTAAAACATCAACTATGTTCACTTAAAAGTTGCCACTGTTATCTCACTACTAATTATATAGCAGAAGCTCAGTAAATGTTTGGCCTTTCAAAGAATGAGCCTTTACTTATACTCCCAGGCTGGAAATGACTTCCAAAACTGTTTGGCCGGAAGCCAGGTCAAATATTAGTTTAACTTGCTTCCAAACTACTACAAGTCCAACCAATTGGTCTTCAAAGTTGGTCCCTGATGATTGGTATTCGCTTCTGCACCAGAAGCTTTATGGTGGGGATGTTCTCTCTCCAGCTAGATCCTCTGCTCACTAAGGAAAAGAATCGTATCACTCCCTTTTTGTACCCCACAGCGACTACATTTGTGATTGAATAAATACAATCAATATAGATATTCAATAATGAACTCTTCATTAACAGTATTTCAAAATCTATAATATAGACAAAAAGGTCCAAAAATTAGCTAATGAGTTTTATGTCAAATCAACTCAAGGATGAATTGTTTCTTATTCATAATTGTACCAGCATATGTGGAGTCTTTTGAAATTCTTTATAAAATTCACTGTTTCCAAATCATCCTGGGAAAAAGCTAAGAACTGACATGGGCAGGGGAGACACGTGTCTGAAGAATTTGATAGAGTTTTGCAAGAAATAAGCGTAAGAGCCAGCACAGTGCTCCTTCCTGCAAGGCTGTGTGGGGGCCACACTGGAAAGCATGCTGAGGTCATGGAGGTGAGGGGACACAAGAGTGTAAAATGCAGGGGCCATGTCCACTAGGTGATCCCGGGTGCAGCACTAGTTGGGGGAACCAAGCTACTTACTGATAGCATCTTTAAAATTAGGTTTCTTCTTTCCTCTTTGATAAAACAAACTGGATTAGGGGATTGCCAAGTTGCTTCTGCTTCTAAGATTCCATGATTTTATGTACACACTTGGGTTAAGTTTGCAAAAGTTTGTTTTAGTGGAAGAAGCATTATGAAAGAGATCTGGCATTTGACACATGTGAAAGTGCTTTACCGGACAGAATGTTACAGTTAAAACACACACCCACAGCCAAATATGATGGGCTACAGAATGAAAAATGGGTCATTCATAGACAGATAATGGTTATTGTTTTTTAATTCTTTACAAAACATGTATAATCCTTGGTAATCATTTGTTTAAGTTATATAAATTGCTGTCAATTTTGAAACCCAGTTTGTCATCTTCAGCTGTGATTTATACCAGACTATATAAACGACATGATGTTTTAGATCTAATAAGACATTTATCTTCATGAAGGAGGCCACTGTGATCCTGAGTGACAGTTTACTTACCCTTATCACAGTTAACTCAACACTGAGCCCTTAATTTCTCACAATGATCTGAAATCTGATGGACTCACCTGAAGTCAACAAAAACTTGTTCTGAAACCCATCCTGTGTATGAATTTGGATGTTTTACCATAGAATTTGTTCTTGTGGCTCCAAAAACAGTTGTGGAGACAAGTTTTATGTTTCTCTGCAATATGAGCCTCTACACATGTACACGTAACTCCGCTAGTGCCAAAAGGAGTCATGTGCCTTTATTAAAGAAGAATGTATCTTCTAGCTAACAACAAAGGTGAAAACTACTGTCTGGAGATAAAAAAAAAAAGAGGATGGTTTAAGGGCTGGTGGAATATAAGCACGTATGTGTATCTATTTGTAGATTTACAGAGACTGTTAAGTCATATTCATTACCTTCACATTAGAATAAAAAGGAACTAAAAAAACTAAATTGGCTCACAGAATTTATGTAATTAAAAAATCCACACTGGGCTGGAGAAATAGCACAGTGGTGACAATACTTGCCTAGCAAGCACAAGGCCCTAGGTTTGATTCCCTACTATCGTATAAGCCAGATGTGGTGGTGCATACTCATAATCCCAGCATTTGGGAGGCTGAGACAATTGCATTGCAATGTGTTTGAAGCTGGCCTGGGCTCCATAAAGAGTTCAGGACCAGCCTGGACAACAGAGCAAGATCTTGTATAAAAAGAAAATTATACATTAAGGGAGTAATGGGCCTCACTCCATCCATGAGAAGGAAGCAAGTGGGTGGTTTTAGGCTACTAATTCATTCTGATAGGATACTATCAGTACTAGGGTACTAGGTGTTACTGGTATTGGGATACCAGTCACTGAACTAAGAGTAGATTTCTACCATTCCACATAACACAGATGGAAGTGTTCCCTCCAAAACTGTCAGCCTGATTTCACCTAAGATTTATCCTGATCAATGAGGTCATTCTCCTCTAATCCCTGTATCATTAATTCACATACCTCAGCAAACACTGTAAAATGTTCCTTGGTTACTCTGAAACAATGCAATTTATGCACTAAAATCAGGCCTTAAAAGTGACAACAGTGGGGAATCCCAAATGGCTCATGAACAAACACTTTCTCTATTCACTGAGTCCAAGTCTACAGGAGGTGGCCTCCTGAATTTAGACAAGAGCACTAGCATCATACATAGAAATTTTAGAGGTAGAATTTCAGCTCATTGAAAGTAAACGTTTTTAAACAGTTAGAGCTCTAAGTACATCATAACATGACCATGAAAATGTAAAAGAAAAACACACCAAAACGACTAAACATAGCAAGAGTATTCAATACCTCTGGTGAACACCTAGCATGTGGACATGAGATAATCATTACTAAGCTATAATGAAGGTGTCAACAAAATCCACAGAATCAAAATAATACAGGCTGTGACTTTACACTATACTCTATAAAAATTAGAGCTCAATAATAAAAGGGAAGGTTTCAAAGTTCCTAAAAATTACAACAACACAAATAAACTTAAAGACCAGAAGAAAACCACCAAAAATGTTTCTAAATAACACAGTTTGTTAAAAAGAGTTTGTACAGAAAGTTATAAACATTTCAAGTGGAATTAGGAACTATAATAAATGCAGTGCAATTTAGTGGGATGGCAGCAAAGTCATAGGTAGAGAAGGATTTTCAGCTCTGGGTGCATTTATCTAAATAGCACCATTATATTCAGCAGAGAACTCCAACAAGGAGAATGAGATGGGAAGCCTGGAGAATGGGTAGCCACAGAGCAGATGCAAAGGACCAGGGGTGTAGGCTCAGTGGGTAAAGTGCTTGCCCAGCAAGCTCAAGGCCCTGAGTTTCATTCCCCAGGACCACATAAACTGGGCATGGTGGCACACGTCTGAAATTCTAGCACTCAGGAGGCTGAAGCAGGAGGATTGCCAAGAGTTTATGGCCAGCCTGGGCTACATAGTGAGTTCAGGACCAGCCTGGCTACAGAGCAAGACCTTGTCTCAAAAACAAACAAAAAACCGAAGACTTTGGAATCTGCTGGGACTCCAATCTTGCATATAAATTAGATGTGTCATCTATAGCCAAATCACTTAATTTCTCTAAGCCCTCATTTCTTTTTTCTTTAATCTGTAAAGTGGGATAACAGTACCTTTCTTTGTGGGCTGGCAGAAGAATTAAATGAGATAATCCATGAAAATCACTTTGCTATCCTGCCAATTCTCAGATTCCATGACTCTAACTTTGGCACAATAAAACTTATTACAATTTTGAATCTCAGCCACAAAAATCTAATTGATAAACTAAACCTTAATTTTCATCTCACAATACCAAAATTGTTTAAAATACATTAAGATCCAATATCCCCTCAAAGGAATGATTAACAATGATTAACATAATGATTAACAATGATTAACAAAAGTAGGTCTACTGGTTTTTTTTTTTTTCTAATCTTCTCTCACCCTCCACACTAGAGCTGGAATCTAGAGTCTGAGCATGTTAGGTAAGTGCTTTACCAGTGGGCTACAACCCCAGTCCCATTAGTCATAATCTCCAATCCAAAACTGGTGTATTTCAGAACTAAACTGAAAGCAGAATGATATTAAAAAGAAAGGTTTTAAAACTAATGCTATAAAATCAATTATCTTTAATTTCAGAATATTCTATATATTTTTAGTGTATCTTTTTATTATTCCTCAAACAGAGCTATGGGTCTTTATTTTTTCTAATTTGTTTCTTATTTTACTGAAGAATAAGAACCTTCTTCAACCTTCAATAGCTTGATGTAAAAATAAACTCTAAGTAAATTCTTACTTCTTTCCAAAAGTATCTGTCTAATATCTTCCTTCCCTTTAACTGGACTGTAACAATACATAATGAACAGCACATTATTACAGATTTTAGGCTTCCTTCAAAATAATTCTTTCTCTTTCTTCCAGAAGGAGTCACTATACCCTTTATAGAACAACTCATTCCCCAACCCAGTTTTATAAAAGAGTATGTAGAAAGGAATACATCACTGTACTAATGAGATAACTTTATAGACTCATTGCAATTCATTGTTCATTTTGGCCACAAAAACAATCATTTCTTGAACTTCTTAGTAGTCTGGCATTTGTACAGTTATTATATTCAATGTTTCCTACTAAATTGTTTTCTTCTACGTTGATATACTTTTAGTTTAGAAATCTAAATGTTACTGCTTGTTTATAAGTGCCTATTCCCAATGGTGGGGCTATATTTCTGTGGGTGTCTCTTTATAGAATATAAACTACCCTTGGATTGTAGCCATTTACAAAAGAAAGGAGACAGAATTCTGATTAGGTAGCAACCTGTTCTCAGTTTTATGCATGGCTTACTCTGTAACCTTAGCTTTTTTTTTTTTTTTTTTTTTTTTTTTTTTTTTTTTTTTTTTTTTTTTTTTTTTTTTTTTTTTTTTTTTTTTTTTTTTGTAGCTGTGCACCTGGCCAGGATTTGATATTCTTCCAGATTTCTTTGTTGTGTTTGCACAGGCCTAACCCATACACAACAGGCCTCATGGTTATTGCTTCTCTCCACTGAAGTTACGGGCAGATGGATCAGAATGTGGTCATTTCATAATGGAAGTTTAGGATACTTCTGGACAGGAGTCGAAAACAACAAAACTGAAATCCTTTAGCATTTTCTAATAAAAGTAATACCCCAAAAGTCTTAAATGATTGGCAAAACAAAGCAAATCAAAGGAGTATATATCCTCTTACCAAAGAATCACCTTAGCTATTTTACCCGGAAATGAAGACACCAGCTTTGTATTTACTTGGTTCCCTTGTAATAACGTGTTTCCCTGATGAAACGGTGGATCCTGCGGGGACAGGCACCTTGTCACCTGCTCACTGCAGATTTCACTTACAGCTTACACAGTCCCTGGCATTACCTTGAAATCTCTATGAAGTTATTCTTAAATCTAATTAAACAGAGTATAAAGTTTCCTTTATAACTCTTTAACTTCATAGGAAATGCACATATATTTAATTTTCAGGAAGGAAACGAACATTTATTGTGCCTATTAAACATTAAACACTCAGGCACTAGGCTAGAGTCAATGCCTGGCAGAAACTCTTTACTCAGGCATCATCACATCATCCTACAGTCAAGTTCTTAACACATAAATAGATTGAATCCTATCTCTACTACTGAGTCTGCCACTTTGGGAACCTGCATTCATAGAACTAAAAAATATTAAGAATTTAGTATTAGTAATATTGTCTCCTTTTTTATAGAAATCTTTTACAGAGCAAAGATTTCCACTTTGAAATTTTTCAGGTACTAAGTTCACTTTTTTCAATGCGTTCAATTGATATATATCTGTGTGCACACATATGTGTATGTGTATGTGGCATGGGTGATCAAACCCGGGGTCATTTGTACTTTAGGCAGATACTCTACTGTTGAACTACATCTCCAGTCCTATCAACACAAAGTTTTCAATTTCAACTATTTTTAATAAATACACATGAAACATACTACTTTTATAAGTATAATCTTTATCAAAATACCTAGAACATAAATTCATCTTTTTGGATAATTTAAATAAGAATAGTGAAAAGGACAGCAGAATAGTTAAGATCACAGCATCTACAGACAAACCTAGTAGCTGCAAGTGCTGGCATTATTACTTACAAGTCTCATGATTTTAGGTAAATTAACTTCCCTGAGTCTCAGATTCTTCAAGTGTAAAAGACAGAAATCCTACTATTTACATTTTAGAGGTGTTCTGAGGATTAAGTGATAATCAGTACTTACAATACAGATATAACGCATATAGTAAGTGCTCCGTAAATGTTACTTTTAAAAGTTTAAATTTATACCTGGTGTAGTGGCATACACGTGTAATCCCTGCACTCTGGGAGTGTGAGAAAAGAGAATCACAAGTGTGAGCCCCACCTGGATAATTTACTGACTTAGCAAGGATCCTTTCTTAACAAAGAAAGGCCTGGGAGGTGGGGAGATATAGGTCACTGTGAAGGTCCAGGGTTCAATCTCCAGTACTCCCCCACTAAAAAAAAATGTATTATTTATTATTGCAGTACTAAGTTCTTAGGGGAGAATTCAGGTCATTTTTCTCTGTCATGCAAAACAGTCTCAGACTGCTGCTTTTAAAATTCACATTTATAACTCTTATTTATGTTTTCTAAATAAAATTTTAGTTATTTTCTCCAGCCCTTGCCTAAGTGCCATTTGTTAACTGATGCCTTTACATCGAATTTGGGGCTTCTAGTAGGACACTTTAAGCTACTGTAGGCTGAAAACCTGAAACACTATAATGGTTAGAAATTTACTGAAGAACTCCCCCAGTGAGGACCACAGGGGCTCACTCCTTCAAGAATAAACTACTTATTTGCTAAACAGGAGCTTGGAAACAGCTACTTCCACTTAGAAGTCTGAGTGTCTTACTCATTGTGTTCTCAGCTACGTCTGGGAAAGGTGCAGAAACCAAATAAGTGACTTATGGGTTAATGAAACCCTATTGTTCTAATCCTGTCAAGCATTAGATTAATCAAAACCAAATGAGAGGTTAGTTTCTTTATGTTTTGCACTGTTAACTCTGTGCAATCATTAATCGACTACCAAGATAATTATTAACCTTTCAATTCAAACAGTGTTTCTAGTGTAATACCTGTAATGCCTAATTTTTAACATGTGAGTATTACTAATTTTGCCAGTATATAAAGTTCAAGCAAAATAATATGCTTCCGTGTGACCCAAGCCAGAGCTCTGATATGGAGGTTACCCTTCCTATGAAAGGAAGGAAACAGGACTCAACAGAAGGGCTCACTGAAATAGCACTTCATCAGTAAAGCATTAAAGAAAGACAAGGCAGGAGTATGACCTCTTGAAGTTTGGAAGAAAAACAAATGGAATGATGACAAATTAATAAAGAGAAACAAGAAACAATGTATCAACTTTGTTCTCAAGCTCTAGGAGAATGATAACTTTCATGTTCAATATTCAGTTTAGTAGCATCTCTACCTTTTTCCTCCATGGGAAAGGCAGGCGGGACTGATAGGCACATCAGGCACATTCCTACGATCAAACCTTCTGCTCCAGTGGCCAGAAGCCAGGGCAGGTCCAGTGATCTCCCAGCCTTTGGAAATCGGAGCCGGAGCCAGAAACTAGAAGCCACCAGGCCAAAATTTTTATATTCATGTATTTTACCTGAAAAAGCCATGTCTATTTTGCATTCCATTATCATTATCATTAAAAAAATCAGCATAAAATAATGTTGGTAGATAGCAGTAGAATTATTTCACTTTTCCCATTTACAAAAATTCAAGTAAAACTGACGCTCCAGGAAGATTTGCATCACAGTTTTTCCGACTTTCCCTTCCCTTGAATATTAGGTGAGAACCACAGATGACCTGACATCTTAGAATGGCCCAAGGGTCTCAAATGATCCACAATAAATTAATAACTCAATTATCTAGCTAAAAGCTCTGATTCTCAACTCACTTCAGCAAAAGCTAAGAAATCCAAAAGAATAGTAAACTAGACCCGCAGTCTTAAAGTGCCCCCATCCCTTTTGAGCTACCATGGCTATAAAAAGATCAGTGGTGATGTCTTCCTGCTCCCATATGGAATTAATGTTTTCCTAAGTACATTATCCTTAAAAGTACTGAGTTACCCAGGAGAGATCAGGACCACAAGGAAACAAACAGTTGTTCTTTACAAATTAGTGATTAGAGAACCCACAACGCCATTGGATACAAGTTGTCAAGGCAAGGACGGTAGGACAGAAGATACCAAACACGGTCACCCCAAATCCACAAAGTCGACACTCACCCTCATCTTGATAATCAGACAAAAAGGGAGCATCTGATGTGAGAGAAGGGCCATGAGTCCCACTGTGGTTGTCGTCAGAGCTGTCCTGTCCAAGGTCTCCTGCTAAGGAACAAAAAAGAAAATAAGGTCACCCTTTTGGGCATTTTTACAAACATGCTTGTAGGTAGATCTCTTCCAGTAGTCAGAAAGGTGCACCTTTTATTTGATGTACATAGCCAATCTTCATTAACATATGAGAAATGGGAAGATAAGTTCAAGAACCAACCTACCCGGATGGGAAATTTTTCATCTGAGAAACTCTTTCAATAGATCTTAGGAACTGTTACATAAGCATGGGACGACCTCGTGCCACCAGAGAGGTATTTCTCCATTACACTTAAAATAAAAACGTAGCTATATAACTTTGTATTCATTTATACTCTGTCTTCTTTAGCAAGAATTTTTACCCTGGATGGTTCTTTCTCTTTGTATTTCCAAGTGAAATACAAGGGATAGCACAAAGAGTTAATCTGTAGAGGATATAGCATAACAAGATCAACATTCTTTCTTTTTCTGAAAAGTAAGAGGCCTAAGTAAACATAGGAAGAACTTGGCCTTTGCTGGATTCGATTCCTATTTAAATCACTACTTGTTTTGAAATCTTTGGTTCTCTCTGTAATTCTAGATTATAACCTATGCCACCAACCTCTTAGGAATTCTAAAAGCCACAAGAAGGTAATATTTACCCTGAAAAATGACTTTGATATAAGGTAATGTATATACACTACTGAATTAGGCAATTAAAACAATGCTAATCTCTTTTGGGTGTTTTCAATCTACATTGAATTGTATTTTGTAGAAGCAGCCGATGATATTATGATACTTTAAAAGGTTCAGACGGAAGATGTTAGCTCATTCAGAAACCAGAAGAAAGAGATGCCTTGCAAATGGTTCTCCTTCAAATCCTCTAAACAGAACTACAGCCTGCTGACAAAAGGACACCAACAGCTGCTCAGTTCATTTCACAAACATGAAAAAGGAATTTTCAGTCGAATTTAATATTATCTCAAATAGTAATTTCCAAAGGAAATCACCAATGCTAATCTCAGTAAACATTGTAGAGTTTTGGCCCCGGATTTCAACCAGGGAGCAGTGAAATCAAACGACCTACATAGAATCTGTATTGCCTCACTTTAAAGGTTTATTTCCTACAATTAAACTAGAAGGATAGGGAGGATATAAAATGATTTAAAAAAAGAGAAAGGGAATAGCTGCTGCCTTGCTTTTCCATAAATGAGATGATTACATCAGACTCTTCTTTTTATACTCAATGGTAACTAGGTGTTCGCAAGCAAACCGAACACCTGAAGACATGTGACTTTAGAAATAAACTAGAGTTTCTTGTAGAAAAAACAATTTTTTAAAAAAAAAAATCTCATGCAAAAGTCACTGGCTCATGTCACCAAAAAGGCTCTCCTTTATTAGTTCACTGATTAGGATACAAAGTCTATAATTATGCTTAGAACATCATTGTGCAATTTCCATAATAACCAGAAAAATTCTCAAATGCTAAAAGGAGAGTTAGAAAACTTACACTCTACATCAATTCAAATCCACCGGAATTAAATTATCAACACAAACCTGAACATGAGCTGCAAGATGTATAGAACCAAATAAAAGTCCTTTACAAAAATAAGTTGCCAAGAAAAATTTGACATTTGTAGGATATGTTGAACGTTTCTTATTAACTATCATTCTGGACTTGAAGTTTTCTGCTTGCTTCAGAAATCTGGCAAACCTGCCATAAAAACAATACAAAGCAAAAAGAACTGACTTTTACACATTCTAGCATTTGAAATCTTTTTTTTAAAGTATGCAGATCAGAAGAGGGGTTTTGTTTTGGTTTGGTTTTAGATGAATTTTTTATGTTGGAGTAATCTTAGGTTCATGTTAGTGTTACAGAGATAGTACAGAAAGTTCCTATCTACTTCTCACCCGGGTTCTCCCAAAGTCATTTTCTTCTATAACTAAAGTATATCTTTCAAAACCAAGGGATTAGCATAGCTACATTGTTAATAACTAAACCACAGATTTGCATTTCATTGTTTTTCCCATTAATGTCCCTTAGATGTTCCAAGATCTAACCGAGGACATCACATTGCATGCATAGCTCCCTTCTTAAGTCTCACTCAAAATACTTGCCTGAATTTGGCACCTGATTTACTAATGACATAGAAGAGTCACATCCACAAATCACTATGGTTTACCCGAGGTGAGGATTTAACAGCCACCCCATGCCAAATGCTACACTGTGCCCTGGAAAGTCTGCGACAATGGAGAATACAATCCAAGGTGGGGAAAACAGAGCCTAGATCAGTACTGTGCACAGTTGTGGTGGAAGAAACATTCAAAAACGTGCCTTACACTCAAGCACAATTAGTTCCCGATGATGATGTTGCTCTAAGTGTTTTTAATGTCATATCAAGTGTCCTAACTCCCTTGGGCTCACACAGAAACTAGCCCATAACCATGTATAAATAGACACTCCCGTGTAATTAAAATGATTACTACTACTCAAGATGCATGGGTGAAAAGTTTTATAGAAGAACTGGCAATTACTACGGTCATTCTGGACTTGTTTAAGTTCAGAGCTTTATTTTTTCCTTAAAACACAGCCGCGCTTGTTCTCTGGGCTCATCTATGGCTCTGACAGCCTCAGTTCCAAGTGACCATGTCTGTAGTCCAGTGGGACTGGACATAAATGATCACAAACTATAGTGACAGACATTTGCACTCAGCAGCTCTACAATTAGGGCATTGAACTCCATCTGCTTAGAGTGGCTTTCTCACAAGCAAGACTCTCAGCCGCTGGAGACACACTTCCCACTGCACCTCGTGCAGAATCAATATATTTCTATACAGATATATATTCTAACACACCGTATCTCCATTAATCACATCCACTAGCTCCAGCCTTTCTCTTTGTATTTCTCAACAAGACCTGGAGGAACTCTATCAAGGGTTCACCTGCTATTAGCTGGTAATTTGCTCTTCCATTTGAAGTGTCATAAGAATTGGGCACGAGATACACTCCTTAGTATATTCAATGGCAGGTTCTCCACCGAGTAGTGCTGAGGGGCCCATAAGGGGGATGGTTTCCCCATTGTTCTTTTCTGAGAGTCCAACTCAATTTCATTCATGTTCCACAGAGTGATAAGTTGGGAATTTCTGAGGATTGGAACAGAAAGATAAGGCAGCTTTGTGTCAGGTGTAAAGTAATTATTTGCCAGGGTTTCTGTGCTATTTGTTTTTATTCCCTGTGTTTTCATTAAGAGTTAATGAGTTTTCCTCCTTAATTCTGAAATGATAGGTTGGCCACTAGAAGTTGGCTTTCTCTGCCACGAATTCAACCAGCTGTTGCTGCTCCATAAACTTTATGGGGAAGTGAATTAAACTGCTAAAAACTTTCATTTCCTAATTCGCTTCCAAATAAAACAGGGGAAAAATGAACCATGATGTTCTCTGTGTAACTCTTTTGATTCACAGAAAACTCATCTGGTTCTGAACTTGCAGATACTATTTAGGGACAAAAGAGAGAGCATAATGACAATTTATCAAAGAAATGAAAGAAACATGAAAAAAGACAGAAAGCAGTTCATGCATTTTAAAAACCAAAGTGTAAGATAAAGCCTCTAAGTATACACTTGTTTATTCAACGTGTAAAGGCTCAATGTTACTAAAAGTCTTCATCTCCAACCTCTCTTTTAATTAATTGTGATCTCTATTAGGAAGACTTTAAATCTGCAACCAACCATTTGTATGGTGTGATTAGAAACTTTCCAGGGTTTCTTGTTACTTTACTACATTTCTTTGGATAATATAAATTAAAAGCAATGTAACATTGTCTGCATTTTTGCTTTTTTCATTATTGGTACTTGCTGCTGGAAGAGAACACAAGGTTTCCTAACCTATTTAATATTTAAGGGCCCATGAGACACAAAGCTCCCTCTTTAAGCTAATAAATCCTTACTAAAATACTATAAATAAAGTTCTCTGATCCAAATCCAGTTAGTTTTCATGCTCACTAGCATGAATATTGCCACACTGTCATGGACCAATTTACTAGTAATGCAGTTCCCAAAGCCAAACTGCAGCAAGATTAGCAAAATGACAGCTTATTGTTCCTTATTCTAACCAGTAATCTAAGTTACTGAATTGAACCCCAACTAAAAACACATGTTAGGTAAGTCGTGACCATAGATGTGCAATGTTACTCACATGTAAATATATTACAGAGCACATTTGCAACATCAAAGCTAAAGTTCTATCGATACTTCTGTGATAAATTACCCACCATTTTGCACACACTCATGCATTAGAAAATGTATGGTGTCTCCAACAGAACATCTTAGAGGCTTCACCGGTTTCTAAATACCCATTTGGACTTGCGTGGCTAGTTCTCATGATTAATCCGTGTACAGTGAAGGACTCAAATTCTTCTCTGTTCCATACAGTCTGATTTCCTGCCCATCTTTTCCCCCCTCCTTCCTAGATCTATCCATAACTCAATATATAAATATTCTCTTTTTCCCCCAAGGCCCTGGCAGTGAGCGTAATAGTACTGAATGTCATTAAGTCTACAGAACAGATGATAGGCCAGGTAAAGAAAGTGACTATTTATCACTCTTTTCAAAAGTTGTTTCAACTAGATACTATATGTACAAGAAACAAGCTGAGCCCAACCACACTTTCTAGCTGAAGATAACTGATTATGTGATTGTGCTTCTTGGACTTTTGGCTAAGACCAAGTGTGATTACATAACCATTCTAAAAATAATAGATGTCTTAAGAACCTTCAGAGATAACATTTGCAGAGAGAAGCACAGTCTACATGATTAGATACTCATAGTATAGTTATCACAACAGCATCTTTAAATCCAACTAACACAGGGCAGCATAGCTTGATGATGTTCTCAAATGAACTACATCTGTACTTGATGGATTGGACAGGTTAATGCCAACAGGAGCCTATAGAAAATGCCTCTCCCCGCCTTCTTCAGGAAAACGGTTCCGCGTGGTGCAGTTTTTCATTTTGACCAGTAGGGTGAGCTGCAGTGTGTAGCATCACCCTAGCTCTTTAAAATCTGAAGTAAAAAGAAGCCTCTGTGTGCACTCTTGGGCTCCAACTCTTCGTCTTGGGGAAATGCTGAGATTTTTAACCCTTCTTAGGTTTCATCTAAAGGTACAACTCCTAGATATCAGCACACTGGAGGGTGGGCAACAGCAAACACAAACCATACAATTGCATATGTGACAACACACACTTTGGAAAGCAAATCACAGACTGTCAGCAGTCGTTTCCGCTCTGCACTCACACATTCCATCTACCACGTTATTGTTCAGCTAGTACTAAAATGAAACATGCTGAGTTAGAATATTTTCAATAGCAATGAGATTGTGACATAATCCAAAACCTGTAAATCTAGGCACTTGGTAGTATGTGGATAAATACATTGCAAAATGAACACATTTACCACAGGGCAAACATGCAACTTTAACCTAGAAATATTGGTTCGTGGTTCTGTTTACTTGTATTTCACAAGATTTTTTCAGTACTCGCACAGTAGTCTTAATTCTTATTACGAAGCTATTCAAGTGAGTTTTCCGCATGTTTTTACTAGCAGGAGAAAATCAGCTATAACAACAAAAACATAACATCATCCTAAGTTCTTCCTCGGCAAAGTCACTGGGGTAGGGCTCTTCATGCACAATCACATTTAACCCTAAAAACATTCCTGGGATATGTCACTATCCCAAAGATGCAGATGAAGACAGGGAGTCACAGAGATGAACTATTCGACCCAAAGTCATCAAAGGGACTTGGAAGTGGCAGGCCAGGCTTCGACTCCACCTTGCATGTTTACTAAGCTCTTGTCCTAATCCACTGAGCTGCACAGACACTTTAAATCTGAACGTCTCATAAATAAAAATCATTATTCAAAGGCAAAGACCAATAAATTATAGCCAATGATTTGAATTTATGGTATTTGATAGTATTTTTATTTCAGTAAAGCAAAACTATAATCAAATATAAATCGTCAGTAGTAGTAGCGTCACATGAGGTACAAACACCAGGACAGACAGACAAAGCCTCATGTGGTCAAAAAGAACTAGTCTAATTCTCAGTTCAAATTTATTATAGTAGTTCTGTTGCTGTGAGTTTGAAAGTTATTTCTTTTTGCTATGACCTTTGTGCTTATAAATTTTAATACAACTACTTTGGGCTTAGTCAAATCAACATATTGAATTTTTTCCAGCATTTTCTGTTTGATTTGGCTGGGTCCTGGGTGTTTTGACCTTGCTTCACAAAAGATGAACAAAAACATTCCATACCTAAGTACAATTTGGACCTTGCTTAATTAAAGAATGCAGTTCCTTTCTGGCACCACCATGCTTTAAGCCTCCGAGTAGAAAAATCCTTTGAAAAGTATTCAATGCATGATGCCACATAAATGCGGCAATGTTATCACTATGTGTTCATCTTTCTCTCTCTTCCCCCTCTTTCCCTTTCTTTTCTCACAAACAACAAACTGTAGCCAACCTCAGCATCCATTTACAATCTTGCTGCATTCTGGGGTCTGCAATGCTCTACCTGGTGGGACAACACGATTTAGGAAAATTCTTGAGAAATTACAAGGTTAGCTGGATTCCAATATATTCTCTTGCGAAGATGAGACTCTTGTCTGCAAAATTCAAGGAGTAAAACTAAAACAAAACATAATAAAGAATGAATTATGGATGAGACTAACAGCTATGAAATGCATGCTACCCTTTAACACACTGTGGAAAAGGTGAGTTTTCTTTGAAACTCAGACTTTCAAAACTACTATTGCTACAGTGGCAAAGGGTGACAAGATCCTGCGTCCCCCTCCCCTAAATAGGATTCCTGTCTTATGAATGGAATGACATGTGTGCGATACCATTATCAATAGCCAAAACCTCTCCTGGTAAGCCCTGTCAGTTCAATGCTTAGCTCTTTGGAAGAGAAGTTTCACATGGAAAAATCTCCTTATTTTTAAAATTTTATTTTTCCTTTTTTTATTGAAGCATTATTAACCCACATAAAATGCATAAATCTTAAGGGCAAAGAGCATCACTTTCGAGTCTGGGAAAATACCTTTTCGAGATGAATTGTGATCAATAACTTTTTCAAGCTGACAAGAGTGTGTGTTAAATTTACATCACCTGACAAGGGCACACACGGTTCACAAGATTGGTTCTTCTCCTGTTTGCCTCACTTGAGTCAGCAGTAACTGGATGCTTTATTTTATGTATCATATAAATCCTTTTGCCTGGAACTAAAAAGCCTCTGTTCTGTGTTAGGGATACTTGAGCCATTCTGAGAACAAGTTTCTGAGAGAAGTATGTGTTGATGAGAAGCAAAATGAAAAATTACTACTTTCTAAGGACTGGGCCTCACCATAACATTATGTAGCTTTCAAATATTATGCAAATTTACTAAGCTTGATGTTCAGAGTTTTAACTAACTTACTCACAAACAAAGAATTTTAAGCAGAAGAACCAAAAAAGTTTATATTCAAATTAGCTTCACTTTTCTCTCAGTATTTTGTACTCTGAACATAAAATTTTGTTTAGAGGTAGAATTCTTTTATTTTATTTTTCAGATGAGGTCTTGTTATGTAGCTAGGCTTGGACTTGAACTCACAATTCTCATGCCTTAGGTTTTGGAGTACTGGGATTACAGGCAATATGTCACCATGTCGGGCTTTGAACATTAATATTTATGCCTACATTCTGTATTCAGAAACTTCTCCTCACTTGATTTTCTGTGTTGGACCAGGGATAATACTATCCATAAGAAATAGTTTGTAAGTTTCCCAATCACAAAGTCCCAGGCAAATCAAATAAATAATGCACATAATTAATTTAATCAGTTCTTTGATTTTCCTTGTCATTTACATGAATGCAAAACCCAAAAATCTATGAACTTCTACATGTGAAGAAAAGGACACTAGGTAAGACACTGTATTTGTCAGTTATTATGGATATAACACAATACGACAGTATTTATAACTTATTTTAAAATTCATTCTCAAATGATCAGTCAAAGCAACATGTCTATACGCGCTGCTGGTTCTCAAATATTAAACATAGAATGCTGCTGTTTTATCTCATCATCAGAACCTTGCCAATCAATCAAGATTTAAAAACAAAAAAAGAAAACCCAAAGGGACAAAAATTTGAATGGATAACAAGTTACCAAATCATGATTCTACTGCAAAAAAAAAAAAAGGTCGCTACCATGGTAACTATTTTTTTAAGTTTCGTTATTAAATTTAAAAAAAATTAAGCATGCCTGGGACAAAAAAGAAGATACATAATGGAAGCTCTTTTTCCCATCCCTTAGCTTGGTGCCTCTCTCCAGGCAACTACTGGGAATTTTACATCTAAAAACAACGAACGTCTGCAAATCATGTCTCCTCTCTCCTTCTCTTCCTTTTTTCCTTCTCTTTCTTCTGGTGCTGGGACATTCTACCACTGGGGGTAAACAAGACACCTCAGAGGCCACTGAACTGTTAGGTCCTCCTTCACTGCCTACTCTCAGCACAGAATTCAGAGGAATTTGGGCTCCCCACCCTCACACTCTCATAGCTGGTCCAACAAACCTCTCAGAGAGGCCTTTAAAGTGAAGTCCTTCAACAACAGAAACATGGGAAGAAGACAAGGTAACAGGACACACAGAGAAATGCATGAGACCCCAGAAATTAATATCATGGGCCCTAAAATAGTGGAAGTCAAAGAGTAAATAAATGAGTCAAACAACCAGTTCAAACAAGGTATCTTCAGAGAAATGCAAGCAATAATCAGTGAGCTTAAAGAGAAACTTACTAAACAAATAGTGGTCCTAATAGATACAAAGCTTATTGAGCATATAGAAGCCAAAAAAAAAAAAAAAAAAAAAAGCTGCCTGAAGTAAATAAGGAAATGCAATATATGAAGGAACATTTTGATAGATAAGTGGAAATTTTAAAAAGAAATCTTGTTGAAATCCAGGATATGAAATTTGAAAGCAGGGGAAGTTGACTCTAACATTGTGAGGACAGAATCTTGAAGACAAGGCTGAGGAAACAAATGCTATAATTAGGCATGACTCAAAAATAGAAATGAGCAAAGTAACTGTATATTACAGCCGATGGATGATTCTCAGAGAACCAACCTCAGAATTAGGGGTATGGGAGAAAGAGGAGAAGACAGCACCAAAGGTATAAAGAATGTATTCACTGAAATCTTGCAAGAAAATTTTCCTAATCTAGGAAAAGAAATTAATTTTCAGGTACAATGAGCTTATAGAAACCAAATAACCTCAACCAGCAATGAGACTTGCCATGACATATCATAATCAAAACCTCAGAAATAATAACATAAGGAGAGAATATTAAAAGCAGCAAGAGAAAAACACACATTATTCTACCAAGGCAAACTCATTTGAATTACCACAGATTTCTCAATGCAAACTTTAAAGGGTAGGACAGCCTAGAGCTAAATCTTTCAAGCTTTAAAAGGTAGCAAGTGTCAACCCAGGTTGTTGTATACAGAGAAATTATCCCTGCAAATTAAAGGAGAAGTAAAAAATTTTCATGATCAATAATACCTAAAGAAATTTGTGACTGCTAGCCCAGCATTGCAGAAAATACTTAAAGGAATCTTTGAGTGAGACAGGGAGACATGCAGCATCAAAGAACATGGTGGAAAGGAAACATCTAAAGAGAAAGTGTAACAAAAAATAGATTGGTATTTAAATTATTTGATTGATATCCTACTAAAACAGTACCAGCTTTCTCATAAAATCTCTGAATCTTTCCCCATGATTATTATTTTTAATAGTATATTAATTTGCAAAGCATAATAATTATACTCAACATGGGGAATTTGTATAAAATCTTTTAAAATATGTATATGAATTTATGGATAGATAGGTAGATAAAATGATAAACCAAATTTGGCACCATGTTAGTAATTAGCAAAATGTGAGTAAATAATTTGTGAAAGTTTTAAAAATTCTGAAATAACTAAGTATGCTGTTATATCTATTGCTTTATGTGTAATATACTTTTATGATATAGACTTAAGTTCATTTAATGTAGCAATTTGCTTGATCTGTCTTTGATGTAAGTTTATCCTAAGAAAACTGAATGATGTAATGATTAAGAAAAAGCATGTGCATATTCACACACACACACACACACACACACACATGTACAAGCACAGACACAGAAACAAACTGTACATTCTTTGGCCAAATTGCCCTTTCACCTAATAATAGTCCTGGAGAACATTACATGTTAGACATTTATATAATACATATCCTCTTCTTCTTTCTTTTTGTTTTTGAGACAGGGTCTCACTCTGTAATTCAGGCTGGTCCTGAACTCACTACATAGCTCAGGCTGCCTCAAACTCAGGACAATCCTGCCTCAGCCTCTCAAGTGCTGGGATTACAGGCATGCGCCACCACGTCAAGTTAATGTGGTGCTGGGGAATTGAACCCAGGACCTTGAGCTGGCTAGGCAAGTGCTTTAACCACACAGCTACTCCCTTGGCCTCCTTTTATTTAAACTCCATGGAAGTCAAACCACAAAAGCAGCTAACATCAAAGAGAGCCATATTGGTCCTGTGTATAGTAATTCTCAAAAAAAAAAACATAGAAAATATGCTGGTAGATTCCTTTTTTAAAAAATCAGTATATGATAGGATATTCTAGGCTCATAACCAATGCTAGTGTTTATAAAATATTAGCATTCCAGAAATAGTGATAGAAAGATACTTAACAATAAATTACAAATATTATAAATTCAGACTTTTTCTTACATTTGCAAACACATCATAAATTTGGGCTGTGTTTCTTTGTATAAATCCAACTTAGAACTGTGCTAAAACCTCCTGGCATGAATGCAAAGAGTATTTTCATAAATAAGACAACTTAGGAAAATCACTCTACACTCCATTAACTCAAAAACACTCCTCTTCAAGTTCAAAGGAAACCCCTCTGTCTGTCTCTCTCTCTTTTTAAGTGTAAAGATGGTGTTTCTTTGCTGCTTTAATGTTCTGCTTCTTGTAGCTGTCATAACTACATGCTTCAAGTATGTGATTGTAAGGGATGAGAAGTTAGGCGACATTCAGGCTTCCATTGAATGTGACGTAGACACTAGAGAGCAACAAGGTCATAAGATCTAACTCCTGAGGTGCTCACTAATAAAAATGTTGCATATTCACCCTACATGTAAGCCTTAAAGCATATGTATGGGAATTAAATGGTCCTATGTAAGGGTTCAGCCGGGATGGATTTATTTATTTATTTAGAGATGAGGTCATGCTCAGTAGTCCAAGCTGATCTTGAACTCACTATGTAGGCTAGGCTGGCCTCAAACTCAGGGCAATCTTCCTGCCTCAGCTTCCAGAGTTTTGGGATTATAGGCAGTGGAATGGATGAATTTTATGGAGAGATATGTGAAATGTACATTATAAAAGTTCTACATGTGCCGTTAGCTGCTTATTCCTACTTTAAGACATAAAAATAATACTGAAGGTAACTTTAGTGTCACTTGCTAGCACTCCTCATGAGTTATTGAGTCGTTGCAACTCATTGCAAACTCATAATTACTGTGAAGTAGATGCCAATGGGACTTCATAGTTCAGGAAAGTAACACTTCTGGGGGTGACATCACAATCTGAAGTTAACAAAGTTCCTAGGAAGAGAAACTGGGATTCCGGCTCAGGTTGATTCCAAAGCTGATGCTCAATCTATCATAAAATACCAACCTTAAAAAAAGAAGCTGGAGGAATAGCACAGTAGTTAGAGGGCTTGCCTAGCCGGTACAAGACCTTGGGTTCAACTCCCCAGCACCACATTAGCTGAGCATTTGGCTCATGTCTGAAATCCCAGTACTCAGGAGGCTGAAGCAGGAGGATTGCTGTGAGTTCAAGGCCAGCCTGAACTATGTAGTGAGTTCAGGACCAGCTTAGACAGAGCAAGACCCTGTCTTCAAAAAATAAACAAATAAATAAATAATAACCCAGCTCTCTCTCTATTCTATGTATTTTTCATCCAAACACAGAAACTACCCTATGCATTAATGTACTAGTTCTCGTCATAGATATGAAATATTTTCTCATTTTTTAATCAAGTTTAACCTGAATGTATTTGTCTCTTATCTCTGTATTATGGAGAACTTTAAACATGCACTAGAGTAGGAAAAGCAACGTAGGAAAGTCCACGTATACACAGTCAGCTTCAACTAACGTCAATTTGTGATCCATCTTTGTTAGTCTACATTCTACCTTGTTTCTTTCTTTTCTCCCTTATTATTTTTCAGGCTTTATTTTAAATATCACCTCCCTAAGGGTTCTTAAAAAAAAACCCAACCAACTGCAATACCAATTAGTGCTACTGCCACACCTAAAACAACTAACAGTGGCAATTTCTTAATAACATACACTAACCAGTCAGTGTTTAAATTCCTAATTCTCTCACAGATGCCATCTTTTATAGTTTGTTTAACTTGGATGCACATAAAACTCACTAATTCACTCAGAAGCCTTTTAAATCTCTTAATCCTCAGTCAAAGTGGCTTTATGATAAAAACAGGTGAAAAACTCACTTGGCACTATTCGCTTTTCCCAAGCTGTATTTATACATATCAACTTACTCTGATGTGGATAAAAGTTTGTCAATTCAAAATTAAATTTTTAAGTTTCATGAAGCAGGTTTGTTTTCTATATTGAAATATACTACCTAATTTTCTCAGAATCCCTCGGTACAGCCCATGTGAATATTTGAAGAAACTTAAAGCTTAAAGAAATTTCACTGGCCCATATTTATCACTACCACAAATGTAATAGAAGTGACCACTGGATAAAATACGTGGCTTTGTTATGTTATTTATAATAGTCTCATGGTCTTTCCTAAATTTTTATTTAATTATTGTGTCTTCTATTTTAGATTCTGGGGTACATGCTGGGAAATTCTACCTAATATCCATGATTATGTTTTATAGCTATAAATTTTGAACTATAAATTTTATACCTTATAAGTGAATTTTTTGATTTCATCAACTCATATTGTGCATAATTTACTCATTTTATAAAGGGGGAAACTGAAACAAAATGAAGGAAATTAGTTTGCTTCACGACTTAAATCGATCTCAACAAACTGAAAGAGTAAAACTGATACTGTTATTTATTTTTCATTTTTAATTTTTTTATTTAGAAAGCAGTGAACATCATCTTTTAAACACGTCATCACTATAATTGCAACAATTTCATGGCAAAGATTCTATTGGCTTTCCTTTGTAACTTCAAGAGAAATATCAATTAGAAAAAGTTTTTAAAGTGAGTAGGAATTGAACCATAAAGGTAATTCTACATAAAATTCTTACTGTACAATACAAATAAGTAAATAAAAGAAAGTTCTTATAAAATAAAAATAAGCCTTTTTCATGATCTCTGATTATATTTAAGGTCATTAAGGAAACTCTTCATTTGTTTCCTCTACATTACAGTAATGCATTCTTGGGACTGTGTCTTATTTTTCCTATGCCTTCTTTTCAAATGGACTCCATCAGCAAGTTGACTGTGAACCAGTGAGAAAACTTGCATGGAAATGAGAGGGAAAGAAGCTGGTAGTATATTGTTATTAAAAATGCAAACTCTATTTTCTTACAGTCTACCATGTTTAGTTGCTGTGTTAGACGCTTACATTCATTGTTACTAATTCCCAACAACTTTGGAAGGAGACAACAGGATACATCGGCGAGGATGGAACGGGCTCTGTCAAGGGCACGCAGTTTCTCGCTGGTGTTATGGAAATGTTTTGTAATTATGCAGTGACTAAGTTGAAAATCACTGACTTCTACACTTTAAAAAGATGAATTTAATGGTTTGTGAATTATATCTCAATAAAGCTGTTATTTTCAAAAAATATGTGCTACTAAAAGAATCTCCAAATAAGGGATCTTTTACTTTAAAGACTATTTTCCTTCAAGGCATCAGAACCGATTTAGTTCAAATATCTTGGGGGGAAAAAAAGCCAAAGTGTGTACTTAGGCAAATTCGCCAAGTTAATGAAACCCATCCCATCATTCTCCCATAGAGAGAATTCCGTCAGAGGTAAAGATGCTGGGGAAATTGAAGGCTCTCTCTTCCGTCCTCTTTCCTTCCCATCCCCATGTTACTGAGCTTTCGAGGCACTGCAAATCCTTATGCCCGTTTTTCTTTCTTGAATATTCATGTTGTTTTCAGCATCCTAAACTGTCCAGTAGAACCCTGTAGGGACCAGTTATTCTCCCACTCATCCCACCAGCTTCTGAAGCGGTATCAGCTAGGACCTGATCAAAATGACAAAATGTGTTTAAAGAGAAGGGCGGAGTGGGGGTGAGAATATGGGCCTTTATGTTTGACCTCTCCTAAGGCAGGCTTCCAGCCAGATGGGCAAGGAGCTTGCTACTTCTCTGCGGTCATCACTGAAAAACAAATTCAATTTTCTGACCTAACAAAACCATTTCCAGTTGTCCCTCCGGCTGCTCTACCTGTGCCATCCAAGAGAGAAAGAGACTGCATCTTCTCCTGTGTTGGACGATGACAGCTGTGACATCATTGCAAGTCTCTGGTAAGGTGTGACCTTTGCCCTTTTATTCTCATGTACCCTTTGATGTTGAGCTCTGCAATTATTTTCCCTTCTCGACACATTACTACACCATATCTTTGACAGGAATTCTTTATTTCTTCTTAGGTGGTTAATTCTATTCTCATTGTGGCATTCATTTCTGTCAGTTCACAATCACGTTCTGCCCCCTCTGGATTTTGGTTAACATCTATTAACCCCTGAACCACAGGCCGTTCTCCGAATAGGGCATTTCACATTTTTGCAAAGCAAACTGCTACATTATTATGTATAATTCTCCCCTGCTCAGTCTAGGTTGTCAGCCCTAAATGCTTTAAACACTGAAGTAGGCAGTAATACCACAACACCTTATTAAAAATACTATGAACTGCTCAGATTTTAACATACCAACCAAAAAAACTCCTTAAAAATATAACATTTTTATTTTCTAAAGTAAACTTTTTAAAGAAATCCTTTTAAAGAAAGACTTCTTTAAAGACTTGAAATGCATTAAAAAATGTTAGGAAAATAAAAAATATAAAAATAGTATCATTGCTCATGATTTTAAGTGCTTTAAAATCTAATTGCTTACCAAGACTGGGTATATTGACAACAGTAAGAAAATAAAAAGTATCAATGTAAACATTATGTATCACAAATATACATATCAATAAAAGGGGGAAAGAAAGCAAAAGTATTGAAAAAGTTTACAATTGCTTTCAAAATGTCACAGAGCAAAACAGCTCATAAAGCTCTATGATAAAGCTGTATGCAAGTTTGATCTAAATCTGTGATTCTGAAAAAATGACTCCATTTTGGTAACTTTAGATAATTAATATTCAGGACGATGTTTCTGACATTCTCAGAGTTAGCTGATTTAGTTAACATACAGTACCTAGATACCCCTTCCAGCTGCTTGAATTTTTAAAAACTTCTAATTTTGAACCTTTAAAAATGTGTTATGATTTTGCTTCTCTCTTTTTTTAATTTCACACACAGCTGTCTGTTGTACTTTTTAGAATCATGCCAGATGCTAGGTTCATCAAGCAAAATCAGGAAAACAATGGTTTGAAAGCAATTAGAAGTACCATGGCTGCAGTAAGACTCATATTAAAATGTGATACCACTGTTCTTGTGGGAATTTCAGCAATATTCTGTTTCTGACATTTCTCTGCTTCCAGATAGGAAGGCTGCATAGAAGGGCAATGTGATCGAGGAGGTAACACACTGGAATTTATTTCTGGAGCAAATGAAAGATGAGCTACATTGGAACTCACCCAAGGTTTTTATTATGGACTTGGCCACCATTTTGTTTGAATGCTACTGGATCCTACTGGCATTTAACAAAGCTCAAGGGGAAAAAAAGGCATATTATAGTTTTGGTTCAGGAAAATAATTTAGCAACTATCTACTTAGAAGTCAGAAGCATAGAGCCTCTTGTTGCTAAAAATCAGGGGTGGCGCAGCAAGGTACAGATTAATTGAATTCTCTACTAACTTTCCTCAAAAATAGCGAATGCCACTCTAAGGAAAACAGAAAGGTGAAGGTAAGTAATACTATCTATGCATTTTTAGTATAAAGCCATAAATGATCAAAAGGTACTCACCTTGGGGCTGAAAATCCCAACAGTACCTGAAATATAAGGGAGAAAGTGAAGATAAATCCACAATTTTAGTTGACATATGGTTACACAAAGCATTTAGTACAAAAAGCTTGCTGAATAATCAATTATAGCCAATGTCTAGGTTTGTTTGAGAAAAACAAGAAATATCCTCAAGAAATGAAAGATTTTTTTTTTCAATACTAGAGATTTAACCCAGTGCCTTTACACTAAATTATAATCCCAGGCCTTTTTTTATTTTGAGACAGAATCTCACTAAATCACTAAATTGTCCACACTGGGCTCCAACTTAAAATCCTCCTGCTTCAGCTTTCCGGAGTGCTGGGATTACAGGAAAGTACCTCCATGTCCAACTTTGAAAGGTTCTTAATGACTTGAAAGCTGCATTAACATATTGTAAATCCGAGGTAACTGTGACTTTACAGCTGGAAAAATGTTAGAAGGAAACCTTGCAGTGGCCCATAGTTTCTCATCAGGAGTGCTACAGGCTTTGGACAGGGCAGTTCTTTGCTAAAACAGCTTTCAGTTATTATGACAATTAACCTGCTGCCTCCAACACACCCTAAAATGCCTCTTACACCTAAATTCTTCATTTTATAGGTGAGGCATAAGCAATTGACTCAGCAATGTCTAATATTTTAGGTCTCAGCCAAGAATGGAGCCCTGCAGTCCACTGCACCATTGTTCCTCCATTTATTCTGGGTAAAGCCTGTGTGTGTGTGTGTGTGTGTGTGTGTGTGTGTGTGTGTGTGTGTGTGTGTGTGTGTGTGTGTGTTCCTGACATCAAGAGTGTTGTCCACTCTTGTTCCCTCATTTTCTCCCCTCCCACTCAGTCCTTAACAAAGTATAATCAGGTCCACGATCACTGCACCTTAATTTTGCCGTAAAAACCTCCATTACACTAAATAGAATGGATATTTTTCTGTCCTCATCTTGGATCCCTCAAGAATGCAATTCCAAGCTCTCACTGTCCTGGGAAAGAGTCCATAATTTTTATCAAATTCGTAAAAGGGCCCATAACCCACAGAAGGTTCAGAAAAAGGCCACACATAAGTGACAATGATGTGCCATCGAGTACATATGTGATTGAAATTAAGTTTGGCTGTGTTAGGGAGGATTATCAGCCCAGGAGTACCCAGGTTATTTATTTACGGTGTAAAATAAATTTCAGACAACAAAGAAGAGAGCGTTCATGGGAAGGTGTTGCCACAATCCATAGATAAATTTTGGAGAAATTATCAGAGGAAGAGAAGATAAAAAAGAAGCTTGATTATCTTTCCTCGTTCCTCTCCTCTCCCAGAACAGTTCTGGGCTGGCAATTAGATGACAAGAAATGTAAGATAATTTGGGTTTAGGGCAGGAAAAGGCTAGGCAGTTTGGATATCTGCAGTGGAAAGGGACAGAAGAGAGGGAAGGAAGAGAGGAAGAAATGCGAGATGGGAGCTGGAGGAATGGCTCAGCGGTAAAGCACTTGCCTAGCAAGCGCTAAGTCAAGCGCTTAGTTCCTGAGTTTGATTCCCCAGCAACACATAAGCCAGGTGTCGTTGTGCACGCCTGTAATCCCAGCACTTGGAGGCTGAGGCAGGAGGACAGTCGTGAGTCCAAGGCCAGCTGGACTCCATAGTGAGTTTCAGGACCAGCTTGGGCTACAGAGTGAGACCCTGTCTCATAAAAAGAAAAAACAGAGGGGGCGGGGAATGGAAGGCTTCAGCCTGCTAGAAAGAACAGCATCCATGTCAATGTGAGGACATATGTCAATTAGAACTGGCTGAAAAACAAGCTGTGGTGACACAGGCCAGTCTCCACCTTGCAGATGGCGCAGACACACACCATACAAAACTCCTTTCTGTAAAACGCACCTAATTAAGCAGGTCACCCAGTGGCTGAGCTTCCACCTTCCCCGACTATCTTCCATCTTCTCTCAAGGCAGTGCCCTACCCTCAGTTCTTACCCAACTTCTAATTAAACAAATAAAAACAAAGGGGCTAGCACATGCATGCATTCAAGTATCCAGAGTCACATGCTCCTTTTTCCAAAATGTCAATGATAACAACAGCAGGAGCTCCACTAACCTGTGTTAATTTCATTTACTGACTCATCAAAAAAAAAAAAAAAAAAAATCTAGCCATGCAGCTAAAATGGCAACTCTAGGTAAATTATGTATGTAAAGTTACTTATTGATGATCTCATCCTCTCCTGTGCTTCCCTCTCCCACAATCCCCTATTTTCAGTTCCCTTCTTGACCGTGGCCTAGTTTCCTGGTTTCTGTTATTACTCTAGAAGAAAAATGATGTTATAAGTCCACATATACTTAGCATATTGCTCATGCCAGAGTACTGGTATCTTATGAAGGCTGATTAAAAAGAAATAACCTGGTTTAACAGTATTAAATAAGGTAGCAGGTCTATCTAATTAGTATTAAATAACACAATCTACTTCATTCTTGATAATATTGCAATTAAATATCTCTGCCAAGCTTTAAGTTATAAGATGAACAAGTTCTAAGGATATTCTGGACAGCACAGTGACTGTAGCTTATAATACTGTATTAATACATGAAATTTTGAAAAAGAGTGGGCCTTAGCATTCTCATAAAAAATAACTGTGAGGCAATGAGTGTACTAATCATCTGACAATTATTTCATAATGTATATGTATACTGAATTATCATATTGTGTAGTTTAAATATATGTAATGTTGTTTTTCAAAAACATCTGCTAATATAAATAGTATGTTGAACTTGATGAGGAGCAGCATAAAGTGGAATGTTGGTTCTATCTTTTTTCAGAAAAGAAATTAGATATAAACAAGGTCTAAACCTATTTTACCCTACCATTTCTCACTCTTGTCTTACTCCAAGTATTAATTAATGTAGTAATTAGTTTGCTTTTGTAGTAATTAAGTTTGCTTTTAAAATAAATAAAAACAACAGCAAAATCACACTTCTATCCCATGGAGCTCCCAGAGGATACTTCTAAAATAAAGGTACAAAAGTTGAGCAGTCTCCTCCCTCACTAAAGGTACCACAGATAATTCTCTGCTGAACACTTTTAAGGTCTTGATCTTGTCATATCCAGTGGCTGGTCTTCATCACGTTCTCTGGAAAGATGACTCCACACCAGTGAATTCTATGCATTTCGAGAAACATGTAGTCAAATCCTGCCAACATCTTCCAATTCTTACCTTTGCTCTGAAAATAATTTTGCTACAGCCAGAGTCCAAGAACTCTGGAAATAGAAATCTCAACCAAAATACAAAGACTGAAAAAGTGGACCAAAGAAAAAGCATATATATAAATGCACACATTCAGAGTTGCGTTTATCCTAAAATCCTCAGAGGATTTCCTATCAGGCCTGTGCAGACACATAACAAACACTTCTTCAATCTTCTCTTTGAAACTTTGGCTTCAATAGGAACGGGAAACTATCACTCCTCGGCAACACCTGCACTCAGCACCATCAGGTCCATGCAAATGATATTTCCCCCCAGCTACCACTATCCCCCCTTTTAGTTCTATGCAATGACTGTATTCTGGATTTCTCATATTAGAGAAATCATGTGATATCAAAAAACAAAAAGATAAGTACATGATGAACAGGAAAGGAAGTGCTGCTCCACATTGGCGATCGTTACCTTTACATTTGGCCCAAATAAACCCACCTTCACCTGGACCTCCAAAAATGGGAAGACAACAGAACTTCCCAAAGTGTAGGGTGGTAACAGAATAGAATCTTGAAATTTTAGAATTAATTTTTTCTATTTGTGTTTTTAACATAAAGACATTAATTGAAATTTAGCTTGGGAAAGAGTAGAATGAATTAATTGAGTCCATGGTATTGAGAAAAAGATTTTTGTATTGAATTAATGTTATTTTTATTTATTTTATTAGTATGTATCCGTGTGATGTTTACATTGAACTTGAGTATTTTGTGCATATATATATATATATATATCGTGCCAGAATTACAAACCCTTCCCCCTCCCTTTTTGACCCTCTCATTTCTGCCCCTCCCCCCAACTACTACTATCCCCCTTTTTAGTTCTATAAAATGACTATATTCTGGTTTTCTCACATTAGAGAAACTATGTGATATTTAACTTGCTCTGTCTGACTCACTTCACTGAGCATGATGGTCTCAAGTTGCACCCATTTATCTACAAGAGCCTCAGAACTATCTGTCTTTATAGATGAGCAGTACTCAACTGTGTACATATACCACAATTTTTTTATCTACTGGTCTGCGGATGGGTATTTTGGTGTCTTCCACATTTTGGCTATTGTTAGTCATGCTGCTTTGAACATGGGTATACATATATCTCTTTTATGTACTTTAACTCTTTTGGAAAGATTTCCAGAAGAAGTCTCACTGGATTAAAGGGAATATTTAATTTCAGCTCTTTGAGGATTTTCCATACTGCCCTCCAGAGTGGTTGTACCAGTTAATCTTCATATGCAATAGCAACCACAACGGTAGTCATAGTAACAAGTCACAACTATTTGCTAAGACTTGTCGAACGTGTTGTTGGTTATTTTCCTAAGCATGTCCCTCATACTTACTATTCCTTCTCTAACTCCATAATGAAATCCATTTTCTATATGAGGAAACTGAGGCATCAAAAATGAAATAACTTGTCCACGATTACACAGCTACCAAATGAGGCAGACAAGTTTCTCACCCTAGCAACTGTTTTCTGAGTGGACACCTTAATAAGAAGCTAAGAAGGACAGTCTTGAAAAGATACCCTGACACTGAAACACTCATAAAAATTAATAATCTTTCTCTAAGAAATTTTATTAGTGTATAAGAACTCAGGAATTAAGACATTTATTGAGTGTCTTGTAAAATGTGCTTGCTGTCTGTGCCAAGGATGAAATGGTGACTTAGACATGGTCTATCCACAGATATATATATATTCTACTGTTTTTCATACTGCAAATGTACTCTTCTATGTTGCTACTCAAAATCTGCAGAATACGTTATTAGATTTCTGCTGAAAAAAAAAAAAACAAGTTGACCCTAAATTGTTAGATGTGGGGGAGGCTTTAGGGAGGAAGTGGTAATCAAATTCTCAATCGTGGAGTTACCCAATAAACATGGTTATTGAGATTAACGTACTCAAGATTTTATCCTTCAGAGAGATAATTAGATAGATTCTAGTGAAATACCTATTCTAATATTGTTGGGAATACCTACAGAGAAAAAATAATTCCATTTCTTAATTCTGACAAAATAGCTAACATATTCAGCATATAATACATGCTAGACATTGGGTTTTGTCTATATTTCATACATATTATTTTATTTAATCTTCACAACAACCCTGGGATGTCATTCTTCTCATTTTACAGATGAGGGAAAAGAACCTGGAAGGTCAACAACTGGCTAAGCACATAGCTAATAAAGGGCAAAAACAACAACAACAAAAAAGATTGGTGAGCCAAGTCGGCTTGGTTTCAAAACCCAAACTCTTAAATTCCAAGTTAAGTGCCTTCCTGTTGGCTGCAATAGAGAAAACAAAAAACAGGACTTAAGGGGCAGTATAATTGCTCTATTAGACAGCTTATGAGTATTAGGGAATGGTTAGACCATAGGTCTTTAACTTGGAGTCCATAGGGGGGGCTTTAGGGAACTCATAAACAACCTAAAATTGGTGTCTTTTGTTCCCCTGGAAAAGAGACCACAAATTTCACTAGCATCAATAACTCTCCCAACTTCCCTACACCCACCAAAAAATGATAAGACCCACTGGATTAGATGAATAGAGCCATAATGGCATTATAAAACTAGCAATCCAGAAAGGCCAACATCTGCAATGTTATAAATCTAGAATGTTCAGATGATTTTTTTCACAACTCAAGTATTAAAAGTGCTATTTTACCTGTGACTTATGGAAATCTGAAGTATATCATACAGTCCCTGTCTTGGTAAACCAGCTGCTGATAAAAATCAAATCTCTTGATGACTTAAGCATGTCCAAATTTAAACTTCATTTTGGTACCAATACAGTAGCGCCTTTTGAACACACAAGCTACCTGCCATACACAATGTTTAAATGTCTTATTCCTCCCTCTTGATCTCAGCTACCTCCAAACAGATGCAAAGACTAACATCAAAGCATTATTCTGGGATAAAAATGACATCATAAGATTCAAATAAACACCTCGTTGAGCAGGGCTTCCATGGAGAGTTGAGAGGACTAGGAAAACCCTGTCAACTGACCTGGAACCAAGAGCTGCATGTTAAAGACTGATTTATATCCAAAGAAATCACTTGTTGAACAATGCTAAGTCTGTATACTTGATATATTCTGTAACCTCTTTTCTCATTAGGAAAATTCACACTGACTTTGAGTTCTTTTGTACTACCAGTGTCTCATCTCCTTTCCAGAAGGTATGGGCAAGTGGCAAAGGGTAAACTGGCCAGTATCACCCAAGAACAGAAGTAGGAAAAGAGCACCACCTGGTGGAAGTCTCCGGAGGAGGCATCAGAGGTCTGGGACCCAGGGGTCCGAGTGCCAGCCTAGAAACAGTCGGACAGCAAAAGGAAGTCACCTGGAAGGAAGCTGTGGCTCTTCTAACCCTAGTTCCTTCCACTCCACCAAAAGTATAACACCTCGTACCTACCTACAGGGAACATACAATCTCATCCAAAATATGACACAATTGTATAAAGAAATGACAATCTAAGGTAGTAAATAACAAGTATTACAGTAACAACAGTCAATATGCACATAACTCAAGTATAGAAAGTCCTGTCCTAGGAAAGTCTTGGGTACTCTTGAGATGTACAGTTTCTGTAGTCTTGAGTCCATATCCATAAATTTTAGAAACTTGCATTGGGTGACAATGGAATGTTCTCCTACTTTACAAAATACAATCATCATGATTCAACTTTTATTGAATGATAAACATAATCTGACATTGGTGGTATAACTCACAACCCACCAAAAATATTAAACATTTATTCCAAGATAATGAAAGAGAAATTAAATTTTATATAGAAATCAAATAAGGCTTTATCTACCATGCTACGTGAGTCATCACCATGGTCAAGCAAATTGCAAAATGCAGGAGCTCTTCATCACTGGTCACCAATTCAGCTTTTGCACTGCAACACAGGAAATCTACCTTCTGGCATTTCCTTCGCTTCTTTTTCGCATAAGGACTGTTTCTTCAAGAACAAAAGCCTCACCGGTACCTCTACACAAACCTTATAGTCCTCACATATAAGAGGCAACCAAATATGCTCAATGAGCTATTTAAAGAATACTGTTAGTCGGCTACACTGTGGCAAAATAAATGACCCTAACTGTCTTGTCAGAGCTTAGGGGTTTTTTTTTTTTCGTGAGGATAAACAAGAGTCATTTAAATTTCTGTTTGTTTATTTCTCTTTTGTCCGCTCTGGAGATTGCACTCAAGGGCGTGCTACTAAGGAGCTACATCCCCAGTCTCCGTTGTTGCTCAGGCTGGCCCTCGAACTTATGAACTTGCCTCAGCCTCCCAAGTGGCCGGCTGTTCCTCTTCAAAGATAATGCTATCTGCTATGATTAACCCCTGCAGAGAGGTACAGCATGCTGAGGAGGGAGAGATGTTAGGAGGTGGCTGAAAATCTACTTGGAGCAAAAGAACAAAAGAGATTTGACCATTGGCTCAGAAACAGCTGGGAACAGACTGTCAAAAAGAAAAATCAGAGATGCCTTCCGGGTCCAAACTTGTGTACTGGAGAAAACCAGGCACCACTCACACATAAGAAAACACCAGCCGACTGCCACAGATTAAGCTTGCTGTCTCTTCGGCTCCTGTTTTGACATTTGTGTCATAGTTGCTGCGGGAAACCTAATTTTGCTTTATTTATTTATATTCTTTGTGGGCTTCAGGTTAAAGGCTACTCTTCAACCGCTGTGACTCCAAGTTGTCTGGTTAGTAAATGACAGCTTTGTGGCTGTGTGATGGTGGCGCATTCACTCCTTGAGCTTTATGGCTAGAAAGACCGTTTAAGATCATTTAATCTAGGCCATACTTTACAGATGAGAAAAACGAAGCACAGAGTTTATCTGATTAGACCATCAGAGTTTAAAAGTCCACATGTAAAGTCACCACAGTTTCTCTTGTGCACAATCAGGGGCAGGTTTGAAAATGTAGTATGTATTTGAAAATAAGATTATTTCTATGAAGACAACTAAAATTTACTATAATGACAAATGCATCTCAGCTGTCATGCTTTGATAGCCTCTGTGTTATGAATTCTGTTGTATCATTGACCTGATAGTAAATGTTATATAAAATATATTTATTTATGAATTTATTTGTGCCAGGGTCCTGCTCTGTAGTCCAGGATGGTCCTGAACTCACCATAGAGCCCAGGCTGGCCTCAAACTCATGGCAGGAGGATCACAAATTCAGGGTCAGCCTGTGCATCTCTACAAGACCTTGTCTCAAGATGAAAAAAGCAAGAATCAGTGGAAGTTAGCTAAAAAGGTCAAAGCTCACAGCTTCAATCCCTAGTACCACAACAAAACACAAAGCAGAACAACTAGACTAGCCATCATGCCCCCCATCCAGACAAGGCAGATTTCTTTATATCAACATAAAAACACATCTTGGTATCTTGAGTTGTGAATGCTGCATTTGTTCTCTCAGCAATGCTGAAATTAATATACTTCCATGGTTTGTCAGAAACTGTGTGAGGAATCAAGGGCACAGAAAACTGTAACTGTGGACTAGTTGGCTAAAATGGTTAAACAGTATAAAAGCGATATGACTTGCCCAGAACCCATGGTAGAAAAAGCTAGGACTGAAGACCCCGGTCTGGATCATGCCAGAGCATGTCTTATTGCTTGCAAATAAGGGTTGTTGGGGAAGGATCTTGGATCAGATAGAAGAAGCCTGACAGGACAGGTGGGGGGAGGATCACGGACAGGACAGACCCAGGTTACAGAGGGAGGCCAGGCAGGAGCCCAGGTCTCTCACCAGAGGAGATGGAAGAGGCCCAGCTTAGCAACCCAAAGCAGACACTTTCGAGGTTGGGGAAAGACAGGATACTGAGTGGACTCTGACCCAAAACCCTCCATTTTCTCTTGATGTAGTACAAAGAGTAAAAGGTAATATGAGGTAAAGAGGCTGCTAGAAGATTGTATAAGGACATGAAAGACGACTGAGAAGGTTACGACGCAGCGCATGCAAACTCACCTTCAGGCAGCACCAGAGGTCAGCTGCATTGGAAATTAAGATTTACTGTGGTGACAATTTTATGGTGCTATTTTTTCCCCAGCACTTATTAGCTGTTCAGGTATCAGAAGAGAGAAGCTGGACAGTTGAACTGAAACAAGGTTAGGATTTTTCTAAGCTTGTGAGGTAAAAGGACAAGAGATTAAGAGAAGACTGGAGGGATGTCATGAGACTTGGATGGTCCAGGGAAGAAACAGTGGAAACAGACTTGACTATAGTGTCCATACTTACTAAATACTTTCAATAAACTATTAAAATAGTCAGAAGCAGGAGATCGCATTATTTCTTAGGAAATAGTGACACTCTTCTCTCTCAGGAGGAGAACTGGCTTTCAACCCACAATTCCCAAACCTCTACTCCTCCTGTGCTCCCTCTTTTAATAGGTGACATCACCATGTAGCCAACTGAAACTTAGAAGTCACCCTTCACTTATCATTATGTACATCCCATCAGTCACCAAGACCTACTCCCTTTATATACTCCTAATCTTTCTTCCTTGCAGACACTGAATTCATTCAGACCCTCCAAACATCCCACGCAGACTAGCATAACACCACCCTACGTGGCCCACCTGATATCACCTGCTCCTTCTGATCCGGTCTCTTCACTGCTAACTGAAAAGGTAACAGACTGACCATGGAGAGCAAAGGCAAATCTGGGGTGGGGTCCCAGCTCCATCACTAGGCTCTGAGACTTTAGCTGCCGCCTCATCACTAAAACAGAAATCGGAACCATATTTGCTTTGTATGGTTCTTGGAACAATGACCAGAGAATCTATGTATAGTGGGTCTGGCATCTGGTAAGCTAATACACACCAGCTACTTTAGTCATTAGCATCATCACTATTTTAATGCCCTAAAAGGCAAACCTCACCTTACCATTTCCCAGCTCAACGTCCTTCCAGCTTTAGTTCCTGCTCTGACTTACTGTTGCTGCCCTTGCCATCAGCAAACCTCTCCTTTTCTGCCTTCTTCTTCACCTAGAAAACCTCCCATGCTGATGGTGCTTTGAGGCTCAGCCAAGTCTCCCACGCACGTACTTATAATGCAGCATTATAACTTTACTCCTGTCTCTCACTCAATCCTCAGAGAGGTGTAGCACCAAGCTTGTACTCACTGAACTCTTGCTAATCCTGAAACAGCAAGAGTTACCTAACCTCAGAATAAGCAGAATGTAGAGTGAATTTCAGTGAGGGGAGAAGACAATGTCAGGGTCAAGGCACAGGGGAAGGCACTCAGAGAAACACCATGGATTGATTCTGGGTAAGATGCACATGAGATACCTTCATTTACTTTTTAGTTACCCTCAAGAAGGCAAAAGGGGGGAAAAGAGGGAAAGGAAAAAATAAAGAAGAGGAAAATAAAGATAAGAAAGCTTTTGTAAAATTAAAATCTTATCCAAACAAAAAACAATTTTTTTTTGCCAAAGACTAGCCTCAAAGACTCACCACAAGATGACCAGCAAAAATATACTTCAAAAGACACGACTGAATACACATTGCAGTGGCAAGAATCCAATATATAAATACAATCAATTTGCTTCCTCATTAAAAGCTTTCATGAAGAAAATGATTTAATACAAATGCTAAAGCTACTGACACAGATTAATTGAAAAATAACAACAGAATCCTAATTAAAGGCGTAATGTTATTTCACTCATTCACATTGCACCCAAATCTGAATAAATAAATAAAAACAAAGTCTAGAAAGCAGACTTCTACTGGTAACCACTCAAAGAGTTATAATGAATTAGTGAAATTTTCATAAAGATGTCTATTCTTAATGTGTACGCTTTCAGTTAAGTGAGATGTACACAGAAATTCAGAAATCACTTTTAAATTATCTCACATAATTTTTCAAAATTCATATGCATCTATGTATTATATACTGCTACTGTTGCCCTCCCTTTGTAATCAGCCCCTACCTTCCAGTGGCCTCAGCCTTGCTGACAAACACCAAAATGCTGCCCACAGCTCCTTACAGAAGCATCTTTCCTCAGTTTACCTAGCCTTCCTCATACTCTACTCCCTCAAAATACCGGTCTGCCCCTTAAGCCTAGTCAAAGCTCTTCCAGCTCCTTTTTTTTCCCCTAGTAAACACCTTTCTTCCCAAACATGCCCAAATTTTATCTCCTCTCCCTCTTTGCACGTGGTATTTTTCTTTGTAATGTATTTCACCAAAAACCCATCTCTTTTAATCCACCCATGAAAACTTTTCATAGTCCTTCAGCCAGAAGAAAGTTCCTTATTTGGGCTTTCATGGTGCCTTCTATATGGACCTACTATAAGTCTTTTGCACAATATATTTTGAGTGTCAGTTATTTTTGCATGCTTTGTATCCCCCCACCGAATTATAATCTTTTTTTGGAAATATCTGTTGAGTGTCTACTATGTGAGCATGTATTGAGTTAGACATTTTCACGTAGCAACAACCCTATGTTGAGTATATTATACAATCATTTGAATCAGCCTGTATTGTAGTTTGGATCTGGAATGTCCCCCAAAAGTTTCATGTACCTACAGATACTGTATACTGTTGAGAGGTGGGACCTGGCTGGAAGGGGCAGATGCTTAGGGTTACCCCAGTGGGGTATGTGCTGTTTCCACTCTTCCTCCTAGATTGGTCTTGTTCTGCCATAGTGTGAAGATCTTTGTCTCTGGAGCTCTGGCTCCAGCTGTTCCCCACCATGTGATTTTACCATTCCCAACCACCCACCCATCAATGGACTGAGACCTTTTGTAACTGTGAGCTAAAATAAATCTTTCCTCTCTTAAGTTGTAGATCTTGGGTATTCTGTCCCAGCAATAAAAAAGTAACAAAGACAGCTTGTCTAAAATCAGGCTATGGAAAGACTGGACCTATGCTCTGTTTACTACAAAAATGCACCACACATAATGTATGCTCAATATTTTTGCTGGTATTTGCTGAACATGTGAATGAATGAACTGGCATTATTTACTCTTATGAGGTAATCAAGCCTCTATAATAGAGTGCTGGCCTAATAGTCACACAGCCTGGGTTCAAATTCCAATTCCAGAACGTAACAGCTGTGCAACCCTGAGCAAGCTGATTACCCCTCTGAACTTCAATTTTCTCATCTGTTAAATGGAGACTACCCACTGTGAGGATTAAATGAGATAATTTGTATGAAAGCCCTGACACAGGGCCTGGTACATGGTCCATGTGTGACAAATATCAGTGATGACTACAGTCTTTTAAAAAACTTTTTAGTTTATTATTTCTTCTGTGAAAAACTTGCACAACCACTGTAACTAAAACCAATGCAGAATCTTTACTACGGCACCAACACTGGCCCTTGTAGGACCCTTGACTTTCTTCATTTTGTTCTTGCATTTCTTTCACTCTTTTCTCAAGGTTTTTTCTTCTCAACAAGGCCATGTCTTGCAAGTCTATGTTTGGGTTCATTGTCAAGGCCACGCCTAGGCCAGTGGTCTTGCCACTCCAAAAATGGGTTCTGAATCCAAATTCAAAGGTAACGTCTGGTGTAATCTTGTACATTTTGGCAAGTTTTTCCTGAATTTCTGCCTTAGGTGCTATATAGCCTTCCAAGGGTGAGGGACATCAATAGTCACTTGTTTCCTTTGAAGTAGCTGGCTGGCCATCAACTTCCTGGTCTGGATAGTTACTATGTCATTCATGATGGCAGCCAGGGAGGAAAAGAGACTGTGACTGTAATTCTTGAGCTAACTGTATCTAAACCCCACATTCTTTTTGAGGAAAAGGATCCTTTGTTATGTTTAGAACTCTCAGAGTACACAGCACCTACACTATGCTCAGTAGTTTCAACAAACTTACTGGTCACTGAATTTCCTTAATGCTGCCATCTTAACCAAAAGTTAGAAGAAAATCATTGAAAGGGACCAATACATGTGATTGAACAATGGAAATCTCTTCACCTTCCAGGTAAATCTGAATCTTAAAAGAGGATGTTAAACCCAAATAAGTCACTAAATTGTGAAATTCCAGACAGGTAACCAATTGATCTACAAACATTTTGAACCTCCTGGGAAAGCTATCAGTGGGCAAAAGGCTCCATGCTGACCCTGTAATGAGCCAGGCCACTCACTGACTCAGGAACTGCTCAAAGAACAAGGATATGTTTTACTCGACACTGTCTTGATCACCTGGCATGGTGCCGAACATAAACAAATAGCCAATACATATTTGTTAAGTAAATTACCCGCTTCCACTCTGTAATCCTTACCCCGCTTTTAGTTGATTCCATTTCTCTTTATGACTAACATAAAAATCAATCATGGTGACTGATGTTTTGAAAAGGAGGAAGTGAATGGTTTACTCAAGCCCCATCACTTTAGAAAAGTAATCCGACATATACAAATGTTTTACTAAGTAGTCACACGGAGTGCAGATGATCCTTTTCTAATGAAGGATTCATCCTGTGTCAGCTCAGGGCAGCTCAAAGGGGTAACATCTACGAAATGGAAGTTGTTTTCAGTCAGTGATACCTCATCTAATGAAAGCCTTAAGACTGAACTTCCGTTATTTAAAAAAAAAAAGCAAACTTTAAAAAAAAGATCATCATAAAGCACTCAAAGGACTTCAGTATTTTGTGACTCAATAATAATTTCATTTTTGTGTGTATATATTAAAGCCCAGCACAAAACACCTCCAAATACAGCTGCTTATTTGCACAGAAATGATTCCATGCCAAGCTGCACATTTCAATCCTGATTTCCTCTTTCAACATCTCAATATCAACTTCTTCCCCACCTGGAAACCAAATATCCTTTGTCTCTTAAGTCCCTGACCCTTTTTAAAGCAGGAAAGACTCTGGTATTGGTAACTAAAGAGTAAATATGTATTCAGGGTAGGGAGTTAGAAAATGCAAATTAACAAAAAGAAGAAATTAAGAATCATTCAGAATCTACTTGCCAAAAAATCATTACCATTAGTTTTTTTTTTAAAGCAAACAAAAGTTTTATTGAATAAAGCAAAAGGAAAAAGAAAAGATCTTGGCTGAGGAAGGAGGGGAACCCAACCAGTAGCATTTTGCTGTACACTTTTCAGGTATTTTTCTCTCTGATCTATCTATCTATCTATCTATCTATCTATCTATCTATATCTTTTTACTTATAATATTATCTTATTGTTCAACATTAATAAACATATAACATGAATGATTAAATAATCATTTTGTACAGTTTACTATTTATTGATTGATTTATTTATGGTACTGGGGATTGAGTCCAGGGCCTTCTCACTAAGCTACATTCTCAGTGCATTTTTATTTTTGATTTTGAGACAGGGTCTCCCTAAGCCACTGAGCTGTCCAGGTTGGACTCAAACTTGTGATCCTCTTGACTCCGCCTCTCAGAGTGCCAGTGGTACTCCACCCAGAAGTTTATTCTTTCAATAGAACTAACTGGAATGGGAACAGGCTTAGGGCAGTGATCCAGAAGGACAGCATTCTGTAATGCTTGAGTCAAGTGTTATAAAGGCCAATGGTTAGCCAATGACAGAGAAAATAGATACGAGAAGACAGACTAAGGATGAGGAGCATTAGTCCTCAGCTGGGCATGGTGGTGCACACCTGTAACCCCAGCCCTCTGTGAGTCTAGGCAGGAGAATCAGAATTTTTGAACCCAGCCTGGACAATTTAGTAGCTTTGTGAGGGCCTGTCTCAAAAAATTTTGAAAAGGGCTGAGATGTATGTAGCTCCTTGTAAAGGCCCTAGGTTCAATCTCTAGGAATGTAAAAAAACATCACTTGGCCTTCATCATGGTTGGGAAAATGAAAGAGAGAAATCAGAAATGACTCCCAGTATTCTGTCTTGGGCACCTGGACCCCCAAGAGGAAGAGAGCAACTTCAAGGCTGAGTAGAACCTAAGATTATCAGTTGTGGCCTTTGCAGCAGTTAGGATTCTAATAGAAAAATACACTGACAGGGCTTAGATAGGCAAAAACTAATTTTCCCCACAAAACAAAAACCCCACAGACAGATGATTTCAGAGCTGCTAGAGGACCTGACTGTAGTATGAAGAATACAGTCTCTTCCCATAGTTCTGCTCTCATACTGTAGGGTGGAATAATATCTTAAGGTAGTTGTGACATTTCAGTGTATTGCTATCTCCCAATTTAAGACTGTCTGATGAGAAGTTCAAAAACCTCCTTACATTGTGGCCCAAACTGTATCTTGTATAACCCTTAGGCCAACCCCTGGAAAGGCAGAATGGTTTACAGACTGTGCCTCTTCCTTGGGCCAAGAGGGTTCTGCTGTCAAGAACACAGGTGGTCTCTGTGCTGGCATCCATCAGTGTCTCTCCTAGCTTTGTGGAGTTTGAGGTACCACGAGACACTGGGAGGAGTGACCCAATGTACTGTGGGTAACTGTTTCTGACCTACAAGCCTGGGAGTCATGCACAAACAAGGGAAGCATGTGGGTAAATGCCTAAGAAGGCAATATGGGAAGAGACATGCCAAAGGGGTCATGATGAAGAAGACAGAGAAGAAAATGAGCTCAGGCAAGAGCATAAAACACAAGCCCAAGAGAGAGGGAAGTAGGTGGGCCTACAGCAAGGGAATCAATGGAGGAAGAGTCTTTAAGTTTCTGAGAAAAGTTAATGATCAACAGTGTCAAATGTTGCAGAAAGACCAGGTGAGACAAACACAGATATTGTCACCTGGGTATAGCGATCAGAGTGGCTGTGAATTTAGCAAGAGTGACTTGGTAGGAGCAGAAGATAGATATAAGGGGACTGAAGAATGAGTATGGAGTCACCAGAGAACAGGAAATCATCAGTGGCTGGTCATGCTTCTGTTTCAGATTTGTGGAGAGATGTAATGATGACAGAAAAGCTAAATTTTAAAAACGGGGAGTCAAGTCAGGTGTGGTGGTGCACACCTGTAATCCCAGCACTCGGGAAGCTGAGACAGGAGAATTGTCATAAGTTCAAGGCTAGCCTGGGCTACACAGTGAGTTCAGGACCAGCCTGGACTACAGAGCAAAACCTTGTCTTAAAAAAAAAAAAGAGGGAGTCTCTGGGAGGCTGTGGCAGGAATGAAGATGACAACTGTGGGTCAATACTTCGGTCTTCAAATCATGTACAGATGGGCCCCAAAATCCAAAGAAGGAGAGGGAAGAATACTGCAAAGCCACAGTGAGAAACCTCAAAGTCGGAGAGGTTCTGGAAAAGATTAAAGAGTGAAAATTTAGAAATGTCAGCAAGGGGCTTGAAGGATGCCAACAGCATTTCTGGAAACAAGCAAACTCCGTAAAGCATCAGGGTGTCCTCTGAGAGAGCCACGTTTTAGTTAGTCATAGCTGTGCAAAAGAGATCAACAGTCGAATTATAACAGGACACAGGTTCTAGGGAACAACGGGTAAGGGTTCGAAGAGGACCGTCAGGAAAAAAATGAGAGGTGGTAGAGACAAAGGAAGTGCAAATCTGAATAAGGAGGAGGAGGACCAAAGGCAGAGGGCTGGTGACAAGTCACAAAGATGGCCGGAATGACTGGCATCCGTGTTTCCACAGAAGAATCTGACACGTGGTCTGCAGTCTCACAACCTTTTATCACAGTTCCAGTTAGAACGCTAGAGAATGGTTATTACAGGAGACATACGACAAACATAGACAATATACAGGCCTGGTCATGGAACAATAAATTTCCAGGATGGCCTCTTGGTACCGTAAGGTCTAGCCTAGGACCTGAAAACGTATTTATAACACACGTTCACCATTCTTACTGCTTACTTCATTGAATACCTGCCACATGCCAGCATGATGCTAAACCTTTTTAAGCAAAAATTAATATAGGGCCATCCATTGCCTTTGAGGAATTTTTCTCCTGAAATATGTATCTGAGATTTCTGAAATGAGTCTGTATGTCTAACATGTTAAAGCGCTGCACCTCCAATGTTAATGTACTCACCAATGACCTTGAGATTTTTACTAAAATGTGGATTCTGTTAATAATTCTACTCTAATGGAGCCTGACACTGATTTCCTATAAGTTTCCAGAAAATACTTTTGTTGTTGGTACATGTTGAGACTGCACCTGCAGTATCAGGGAGCTAAAAACCACAGAAAAAAAAAAGATTCCTTGCTTCATCTTTTCTATTTACCCAGCCCTTTAAAGTGACAGGACTCTCTTGTCCCTTTCTTGGTAACCCTATTATTATTTGTCCACTTTCTAATTTAAAAATTGCAGAGAGTGGGGGACAGGTGAGGAAAGCCTAAAAAAACCTCCTAAGAGGCTTTTTCTTCTTAGCAACTATTAGCTACAGACACTGCTTTTTGTGAGCAGGTCAAACACTTATCTCACAAGATGAAATATTTCTGCAGAACTTCTGGTATCCAAAAGCAGGGCACCTAAGTATTCAGTAAAAGAATAAGAGATTGAGAATGAACAGCAATTAATTCTAGTTACGCCATATGGCGGCAGAGAACACTGGCTGGAACCTGAAAACTCAATTTCACAAGAGTCTTACTTATTCTGAATTTTAATCATTTGAGGATCAGCAAACATATGCCTACCAACCTGCTTAATTTACACAAAATTCTGAAGCATAATCACACTGCATACTAAAATTGATTGGTTTTTCCCAAATGAACTTAAAAATTTTTCCCTATCAGACTCTCAAAATAAAGTAGTTGCTGACAGCCCAGTTTAAATAAAAAATCTTCAAACAGTCCTTCTTTTAATGAATAGTAGCACTGGCTTCCTCGTCCTTTCAGCAGCAGCTCCCAACACGAAGACAGCATAATTTTCAGTGGTCCTGATTTCTCAGCCCCGTGGCTGGCTCGGGGCTGAGCCCCTGTCCCTGTGCCTTGCCGGCACTACCAAGCCACCTATGCCTCCATACTGTCTCCACTTCACCTCTCCAGGATGAAGAAGTTATCATTTTTCAACACATACTCCGTCCCCTGTCTTCTTGGAGCTAAGACACTTTCATCTCCTGTACATCTAATAATTTCAAGATAAGGACAGAAAAATCAGTTCTTGTTTTGTGAACTTTTGTCTCTGGTGCTTGAGGGACTGTCCTAATATCCCCTGAACATGTTTTAGTGATAACATTTACTGCACTAGGGCCAAAATGATTTTCTGCCACTTTCAATTCTAGTTCAATAAAAGAATAAGAGCTTTGTTTCTAACCTCTGTCATTTTTAATACCATAAAATGATTTTAAAAATGTAAAATTGAGTTCCATTTCCTACTGGACTACCAATCTCATATTAGCTTTCCTTTTATCAAATTTATGAGGAAAGTCAGAAATTGCCTTTCTTTAAAAAAATCAAAATTTCAGGATCTCTTGGGCAGAATGTTTGAATTGAATTTCAGCCTTCAATAATTGCTGGTCTGGAAGTTTTAAAGAAGTATAGAAGTTAGCTACTTTCTGTCAGTTATGTCAGAAATAACAAACTAGAGGATCATTGTTTAGTTTAGTACCATCCAAAAATAACAAGCTTATTTCTAGAAAACTATCATTCTAAAATCTTACAAATATATATATTATGACATTTACAAATTTAAAAAGTCTATAATTTTCTGAGACCACATGAACAAAATCCAGTTTTTAGATTGTGAAGTCCAACAATCATATATCATACATATATATACACATACAAGCCTAGTATTATGAAAATTTTGAAACATGCATAAAACTCAAAAGGAATCCATATCTACCCACAACAAAGGCTCTGTGATTCATATTTTGTTACATTTTCTTTGCCACATATCTACCCACCCATCCGTCCATCTTATTTATTGGATGCACCCCAAAATAAACAGCAAGCCTTGGTATACTCAACCCCAAAACACTGTGGCATGTATATAACTAACTAGGTTCACTATTTGCTTACAGTCCTTTTATACCAGTTGTTTTTTGAAAGATGTCACTTCATTTTTTTTCATGGTTTAGCTAAGTAAAAAAGGTAATTCATTAGAAATTCTAAATCTTACTCATTTATTAATTCTCTTACTTTGCATAATACCTTATCTTTCAGTTCTCTCATCAACAAAAGAACAAAAGCACTGGGTAGACACTTGGTAGACTTGGCAGAAAGTCTCCATTTGCAAAATTTAGAATGGGCCTTGTGGGTATGGGAGGATTTACAAACAAGATTCATCCATAAACATAATGTAGAGAAATAACCAGCTAGAAGTTATGTGGTCATGAAGTTTTCTGTAAATGATAATGAGAACTTCAACAAGGTTCAGGAACTCAAGGGACCTTGAGTTCAAGCATTTAGGTTTAACTATCATGCATTTTTACATTCGCCACACTGTATTTACAATAGAACTGTTTCAAACTCAACTATTTAGGCCGGTCCTGGCAGCACAGGTCTGAAATCCCACTAGTCTGGGAAGCTGAGCCAGGAGGATAGCACACTAGAGCCCAACAACCTAGCAGCTTAGTGAGACCCTGTCTCAAAATAAAATGTAAAAATTTAAAAGGGGTTGGGGGGGGTGGGCTGTGATGTAGCTCATTGCAAAGGCCCTGAATTCAATTCCCAGTACTGAAGGTGGGGAGGGAGGCAGAGAATGAGTCAGTCCAGGGAGGATTTTGTAGCAACAAAACACTGGCATCAAATTGGAATTTTCTTGTTTTCACAACACCATGGTATCACTGGTTGGTAAATTCCCTATTAATTGTCTGATGAAAGTAAGTGCTGCCACAAAAATGGGACAGTTACTCCTTCCTGTACACGGTGTTTGTTTCCCTGCATGAATTATTTTTTCTTTCTTTCAGAAGGCTGACTCTGGAAGGGTCACCCTTTGAAGCCTACAGATTCAAAGCTCCTGCAAAGGACTGCTGAGAGTTTTGAAAGAAATATGAAGAAAAAACATCAGACCTGGGGCCATAGGCTGAGATCTTCCCAAACAGGTCAGCAGTGGGTCCTAAAGTATTCCCATTGCCAAGGCGGTGATGACATCTTGTGTAAATCAAAAACTAAAACCCTCAGACAGCTCATTTCCATTTTAAATGCATGGGGTTACATATGGATATCCAGCACTTGGAAGTTCCTATGGGATTGATTTTTCCCATCTTCTCGGAGCCCTTTGCAGAGCGTGATAAGCAAGGCAGCATTTCATTATCAACCCAGCTAGCATCGCATTCGGGAGACTAGATGAGGCTACACAGTGGGGGAGCAGATCTGGCATCGGAAGAAGAAATGATTCACATGGCGTGATGATAAAAACCCACGTTAGGCTCAGCTCATTTTCAATAAAATCATGAAATAAAAATAAAATCCCAAGGAAATAAAATTTCCTGCATCATTTTCCAAAGTAAAAAAAGAAAAAAGAAATCACAATGACACTATAAAAGAAATCAAATAGAGGTTTTAAGTTCTGGCTGATAATTTACTTTAAAAAACATATAATCAACATCTATTTTTTTTCTATAATAATTTTTGCATTTTTGTAACTTTTTTATATCCAAATAACATTTTAGGGAGGCAAATGAAAAGGAGAACATAAGATAAGCTGTGGGGGGATCTTTGAATGATTCAGTCAGGATTATAGATATGACATCAAGACAAAGAGCTCGGGTCCTGCCAGCTGACCCTTCACTGTTGCTTCTCCCTCCCCTTCGCTCCAGTTTCACTGTAACCCAGTGAGTAGGTACAGAGCATGTCTACACCAGAAACAAGGAGAAACATACAAATTGGAGGAAACCACAATTAGGAAGACTCTGGGCCACAAGGTTCCTGGAAATCCACACGCAGATGAAGATGAGAGGCTTTTTCTCACTGGTTTCCTACAAGCAGAGAAAACAGTACAGCTCTGGGACAAAGAGGAGCTTCAGGTCAAATGAGATTTAAGATCAAGGTCAAAGCAAAGGTGGTAAAACAAAGACAGTCATCCCACAAATAGGTATTTTCATGCAATGTATGAACTAAGAATTTCCATTTACAGACAAGAGAAAAGCTCCAGATATTAAAAAAAAAAAAAAGGAGGCTGAAGATTTTCTGAGACCAAGACAAATTCTTACTCAATAGATAACAGGAATATGTCTAAATGGTAACGATGACTTAATTTCTATGAGAAGTTAATCAAATTTCAGGGACCTAACTGTATGGCTCAAGAATATTACTCAGCTTATTAAAGATATTCTAATGGGTTAGCCCCAACTAGGTCACATTTCAGAATTCCTTTTCACTCTTGATAGACGGTCATGGTCTCTCAAGGGCCTTTGGGAGGAGCTACTGGGAAGAATTACATATGACCTAGCCTTTTGTAAGTGGTCATAAAATGCTCTTACAGTTTCCTGAGCATCAATCTAAAACCTTAGGGATACAAAATTTAAATATCTTAACTACATTAAACATTTATTCTGAGCTACCAAGGACTATTCTCATTATTACACAGAAAAATTATTTAAGACTTTTTAAAATACTTTTTAAGTCAAAGGTCTTAAAAGAAACAAATTTGTTCATTCAAACCTTTTATCAATAAAAAGCCCACCTAGTCACACATGGTGAGGCACACTTGTAGTAATCTCAGCACTCTGGGAGGCTGAAGCAGGAGGACTGCTAGTTTGAGCCCAGCCTGGACAACTTAGTGACTAAGCAGAATATTGTCTCAAAAAAAAAAAAAAGGGATGAATCACAATGTCTTCACTGGGCTCAACCTCAAGTACTGAAAAAAAAGCTCACCTGTTAGTTTGCATAAAAATATTACGCATTAGAATTATTTTATATAAAATATACATATGAATATGTATTTATGGGATGCCAAAGGGAGAAGTGAATCCTACGCAAGCATCCTACTATAGAAGCCACATTAAAAAAAAATCAACTTAATCTTGGAGCTGATACCAAATCTAAGATACACTCACAAGTGAAATGAAAAACAAAAATAGCCATCATAAATTAAGTTGAACAGCCAGCAGGTAATATCGCATTAGTCTCACCTGTACAGTGCTTCAGAATATTGGAGTGCTACATACAACCCCTCAGTCCTAAGAGAGTAAATTCCCCAAAATATCTTAAGCATAATTGGGAAATCTCATTATCTACCCACTGAATATCAGAAAACTAGTACAGAAATTTTGCGTGTATCTAATCAGCTAAGAGGCATCGCTGAATTGATTGTGGGGTTTTTCTTTTCTTTTTTTTTTAAGGATAGGAAGCAGAGATGATGAGACTGAAAAAGAAGGAAATGAGTTATTAACCTTCAAGATGTGATCAAATTATTGCTATGACTTCTGAGACGTTTTAGAGCTATCAACACTTAGATGTCATCTAGTCTTTACTACCTTTTTTCCACATCAATATTAAAATTCCATTATATATAGCAAAATTAATAGGGCCCTGCTGTGCAGGCATGCAATCCTAGCACTCTGGAATGTAGAGTAGGAGGACTGCAAGTTCAAGACCAGTTTGGGCAATTAAGTGAGACTCTGTCTCAAAATTAGAATGAAAAATAGCCTGGGAATATAGCTCAATGTGGAGGCCCTGGGCTTGATCATCAGACCAACACAGAAAAGTTACCAAATTAAAGAGGAGGAAGAGACGTTCTGATCAAATCTCTAAACCTATGAGTAATACAGACGTCCAATTAAATATCAGTTTTCTTCAGAGCACACTGCATTTGAATGTGTTTGGCTTGAGAGGTTTTTAAACTCAATAATCCACACTTACGACAGGTAAAATTCTATATAATTGATGGTAATGACATTTACAGAATACTTGTTCAAAACTTTTGTTCCCTGGAGTTTTACCAGACCAACTCCTTGTCTTTCTTTCCATAATATAGAGATATCAGAATTGCATATTCTTTAGCAAACTTAATTTTAAACTGAAATCCATGATAAGCAGAGAAGAAAATCTAAAATTCCCAGAGAAAGTCTGAAAGATTTTATAAGATTTGTACTGGTGGATCATATTCCATGTAGAACTACAGATAGCCACCCACCATGAGATACGGTCAAGATATTGTCAGTGTGTTCTTCAACTGGCCTGGTTTTTGTGGGGTCTCTGCCATTATCCTGCTGTTCAAAGTTATTTACTTTTTTCCACTTAAATCTCTTATAAATCTACTTATCTCTTTTTTGGAACTCCTTTAGCTTTATTAAGGTTCACAGGGGAAAATAATACTCCCAAGTTTGTTTCCACTGGCTCTGAATTTCACTTTCAACACTGAGTATCAATGACTACTGGTCCCAAAAAGTGTCATCAAAAATGATTTTATCTGTGGCTCAAGAATAAAAATATCCTATTTTCTTTATCCTTCCCCTCTCCCCACTGTCAGTATATCACAGCTGTCAGATATCTCTACTGGATCAAACATTTAAAAAGCATGGAACTATTCCTCCAAATGTGTTAGGATGTCATCAAGTTTCTGAGTGTAGGCTATGCCTGCTTCATTCCAGGTGCCTCCCATCTGGAGCTAATTCTGTAGTGACCACCATCATAAAGTTAGAGGATCCTTTGCCTGCTTTCATCCTAAGCATTCTCCAAAGATCTCAGTGAAAACCTGGACATGGAATGCAAAAGCTGTTAGTTTTTAGGGAGAAGATTTCAGTGAGGAAGAAGTTTTAAGAACAGCAATGAAAAATCACAACTCAAGACATCAAACACCACAATAAGGCTTCATTTCTTTGGAATCATGGAAATTCCCATTCATTTTTTTCTTACATAGAAAACAACCCTCCCTTGTGACACTTTCATCAAGCCATCGTTATAGATACAAATATGACTTTGTTTTGTCTTGTTTTTAAGACTGGGAAGAGAGAGAATGGTTGAAGTATTTATACCGAGAAGCAGCTAAGGACTTGGGGGATGCCTAGGACTCTCAACACTACCATCACTTCCTCTGAGCAATCACTCTAAAGGACAGGAAGGTAGTAAATGGGACATTATAACAGCAATGATGGAGTCAGATGCTTCAATTTACAGCAAGTTCACAACTGTGGTCAATGCCACTGAATGATGAGGTAGCTGTCAGAAACAGGGCCAAACCCTCAGAATTTACCAGGAACAGCAGCAGTTCTGTTTTTACTTTTCTTTCCCCCATTTTCATTCTCTAGCCATGCAACAATGAAAAAAAGAATTAAAGGAACTGAAGCAAGGACACCATAGCCTGTAAAGCTGTAAATGGATATGGCAATTATATTTACCTACTGTCTTTCCAAGATTATCCTGTGATTTCTTATCTTCCAAATAAACTCTGGAATGCCAAATTATCATTCCAGATAGATGGTTGGCCTCTGAATTTTACCAAAATCCTAAAATATTACTGCTTTCTTGTCACTAAAGATAAAAAAATTTTAAATGACTTTCAAAAATTAATTTTATGGTACTCAGCCATAGGCCATAAGTCAACTCTCAGGTTTGATGACTTCCAAATTTCTTTTCACACCCTGCTTTCTGGGGAAATACAACCACCACACGATACAAGTAAACGTGGCTGGCATTTTGCAAGTTTTCAGCACTTTCGAATTAGTTGGCATCAGTATACATGAATGTATAATGTTGAGTAGCCACAGATGTGACATCTGAGGTGATACAACTAAAGAAGAGGACTCAGCAAAACAAGGGTTACATTAACAGGATGGCGATCAGAGCGGGGGGGGGGGGGGTGTCAGGAAATTTCAAACAGCTTGCCAAAGGAAAGTCTCCTCTTTCCATTCTCATATACAGTATCTAATTTCTGGCTCCTCATTTCCTCAGTGAGCTGATAATTATGAAACTCTAAACAAAGTGTCATCTTTCTTGCAACAAATCAATGAGCAGAAAGTTCCCATCAACAATGCAGATATTTCCTAGAGCCGCTGCTGGTTATTTCCTGAGGGTCCGCCTCACAGACCACACGGATGCTCTTCCAGAACAAGGAGCCTTCTCTACTGTGATACAAATATGGGCAGGAAGGATTTCTCCTCCTACATTTATCCCTACATATGCAGTAAAACCGATTTTTACATTCCTTATCACAGATTTATACCAATACAGCCATCGCATCCACAATTATATTTAGGGCTTCTCTCTTTCTGTAATGCAATTTAAAATAATTCCTCCTTTATTCTTCATTCTATCCTTATGCTACAAAGCCAAAGGCAAGTTTGTGAAAATAAAATAATTCTATTGGTTACTAACAAAGTCTTCACACGCATAACCCTAAACTTACCTGTAATTAAGTAGCTCTATTCAGAAGTTTGTTTTCAGCACTCTACCAATTTACCAAAAATTATAGATATCCTCACTTTCCAAAAAGTTCCTTATCTTCTGTATTTTGTGTGTTTCAATTATTCAGGGCCATCCAGGCTGGTAATTACACCGCCCCCAGTTGCTGAGTAAAAGCGATGCTTAATTAGCCAGCAGGAAAGATCGATTAAGATCCTGCAAGGCACCTCATGAAGTCCTCTCACATTCCTGGAGGGAATAGATTCTGGCTGTGCCCTTCCGAAGGATAAAATGCCCTGCTTCTAAGGAGCTTCACCAAGAGTTTTAAAGTAGAAGCTAAAATGGTTGGCCACACAAATTAAATCCCAGCCATAACCCTGCAGATACTGACTGAGTACTCAGTTCTAACGTTCTGAATCATACTTCCAACTGGGTTAGAAAAGGCCAAGGGAACATTCACTTATTCACAGCTTTCATTCAGATTACAAGCAAGAGGTTGTGGTTGTCAGGAAATATACTGCAAAGGAAATGTTTGATTCCTTCTTCCTCAAGAAAGGGTATACATCAATCCAACGCTCACATTCTAAAATGCACAAATTAGATCAGAACCTCTTACTAAAGAGAGTTTAATTGCTCACGACAAACTAGATCAGCCTAAGACTAAAATATTCCAAAATAGAGCCAGGCATGGTGGTACACACTGGTAACTCTATCATTCTGGAAGGCTAAGGTAGGAAGATCTTAAATTCGACCTCAGCCTGGGTAACTTTGCAATTTAGTGAGAGCTTTTCTCAAGATATGCATTTCTAAGAAACAAACAGAAACTAACTCCATAATGAATAGAATTCAATTCCACACATAGTTTGTTCGAGCACACTTAATAAGTAGCCTATTTTTAAATGTCTTTTTAAAATATAAATACTTGGATGAAGCTTTTCTTCATTGTAATATATCCATTTGCTATACACACACACACACACACACACACACACACACACACAAGGCTTGGGACACTGCTAAGTCAGAAGGCTCTTGGTTCAATTCTGAGTACAGAAAAGAGGGAAAAAAAATAAAACCCAAGATCCAATATGATTACAGAATCAACTAGATAGGTCTGTTTTAGGTTTTCTGTTAGAGAAGTAGATATGAAATTTATAATCAGTACCAAAAACATAATTTTAAAAATCTCATACTGCTTAACACTTTCCCATTAGAATTTAGACAAGCACAAATGTTCAGATTTCACCATTGTTTATTAACCAAAAATGTTCAATAAAGTCCAAGACAGAATTCCAAAGCTAAACACAGAGTAATTATTTTAAGATACATAATTATAAAAATATTTTGATTTTAGTAAACTTCACTAGGCTTGCCCACCTCTAAGTCAACTTAGTAACTACTCAAGACTGTACCACATATAAAGTCCCATGATCGGTGTATTTTATTTTATTAATTTATAGACTATTAAAGTATAGCTTGCTGGTTATAAATGTTTTAAAGCTTATGAAGAAACGTAACAGAAGCAGTTCATACACACCTAGCTCTGATTTGCTGGAATCCCCGTAGGATATGGTCCCGGTGGTCCCTTGCACCAGCACTGAGGCTCTCATTCCGCAAACCTTCAGCCAGGAAATCTTCAGTATCTAAAGGAAAAGAAAAGGTAGTCAAGAGAAAAGACGATAAAATTTAGGAGAAGGAGGAAAACTTAAAGGATACAGAAATAAATATTGTCTTTTAATTTTTAAAAATGGATAATAGTACAAATGTCCTTAATGTCACATATGTGAACTTATATTCTTTTGTGCACGTGTGTGTGGTACTGTGCAAGTGAGGCAAACACTGCACCAAGAAGCTATACATCCAATCCTTTTTAAAATCTTATTTTGAGATACAGTCTAACTAAATAGCCCAGGCTGGCTTTGAACTTGCAATACTCCAGCCTCAGCCTCCTGAGTAGCTGGGATTGTGAGCATCATCAGAGCTGGATGAACTGTATACTTAATAATTGTTAAGGTGGCATATTTTACATTATGTATATCTTACATAATTAAAATTTTATCTATGTCTATAAGTGACATGTTCTAATAATCCAAGACCTAGCTATGAATTTAGAAAGCTAATGCATATATTAACCACAAGGAAGAACTAACATTTACATATTAATTATCATTGATGGCAGAGGATGGGCTGTCAATTTCATAAAAGATATAAATATTACAAATAAGTCACAGAAGGTCACTGACCCATAGAAGCTAGAAAAGAAATACCATAATTACAGCTGAAATAAAAAATAGAGCTGAACTGCAAAATCAAGAACAAAAAGGGCAGGCATTCAAAGAGGAGACATTAATTAGCAGATGCATCATCAATGAAAATGACAATGCAGCCAAGTGGAGGAAACCACACGGAAAAGAAAAATGTGTTCATGGGAAGGAAACCGCAATTAATGGGAACATACATTATGAAACAGCGACACGATGGAAATACATAATACGAAACAAATCATGTTATGCTAAACGAAGAAAATGGGGGGGGGACAAAATTTCAAAGACAAAATACATTGATAATGATTACAGTTGTCAGAAAGACTAGCTACACACTTTCATGTGCATGTTTATCATTGCTAAAAAAGCACATAAATAACAGTTAAAGTTTTTGCCTTCAAAAAATTGTGCCTAAAATATGAAACCTTACCATCTGTACTATTAAAATGTTATGAATTGATACCACTGAGTTACACAGCCACACTTAAAAATTTTACACCCACACCATTCAATAATACCAAACAAAAAAATCCTAGATAATCATTACTAGGCATTGTGATGAAATACAAAGTCCTGGAAATTGAAAATTTCACAAAGAACTACCATTAGTATTTCTGTTCTGCACTGCATCTATTGCAGACTTCACTTAATGTGTTCCTCCAGGGTCTTCTGAATACTGAAGAAGAAGAAGAAGAAGAAGAAGAAGAAGAAGAATTAAATGAGAAGTTGAATTAAATAGCAAAAATAAAAAGCACCCAAGATCCAATTAATGAAATACATCATATTAAAAAGGACAAAAAAAACCTCATTATATCTCAATAGGCACTGAAAAACTATTTGGAAAAATTCAACTGCCCTCCATGATTAAAAAAAAAAATACCCATCAAGGCAGCACTAGAAGGAAGTTAAAAGAACATCACCAGAAGTCCCACATCCAGGGCCAGGAGTGTAGCTCAGCAGTAGAGCATATGCTTAGCATACACAGGCCAGGGGTTCAATCCCTAGCACTGAAACAAACAAACCCCAGTGCATTTAATGGTGGGACTGAACACTCTCCCCCTGTTCCTAGTATCAAGAACAAGCCAAGGATATTTGTTCTCACCACTCATACTCAGCACTGTAGTTGTAATGCTAGCCAGGGCAACTAGACAAGAAAATGAAGTATGTGCACACAAAACAGATAGGAAAGAAAGTAGTACAAGTCAGGCATGGTGGTACACACTTGAATCCCAGCACTTGGGAGGCTGAAGCAGGAGGAATACTGTGAGTTCAAGGCCAGCCTGCATACGTAGTGAGTCTGGGACCAGCCTGGAGTATAGAGTGAGATGAGGCTTTAAAAACAAAGCAAAGCATAACAAAACAAAAACAAGAAAGAAAGAAAGAAAGAAAGAAAGAAAGAAAGAAAGAAAGAAAGAAGGAAAGAAAGAACTAAAGCGTCTTTATTTGCAGTTGACATGTTCTTATATGTGGAATATGCTAAGGAGTCCTCTAAAAATCTATTAGAATGAATAGGAGTTCAATAAATTTGTAGGGTACAAATCAATATACAGAAATCAATGTATTTCTATATAGTATCACTAAAATGGCAAAATGAAATTAATTAAATGAATTTAGTATTAAATGTAATTACATATTTAAACATAAATTTGGGCTGAGAGTGTAATTCAGTAGTGCCTGCCTAGCATGTGTGAGACACTATAGATTGAATCCTCCATATCACAAAAGTAACTAATAAACAAATAATAAATAAATGTAACAAAAGGATGTGCAAAATAAACTCTGAAAACTACAAAACACTGCTAAAGAAATTAAAGAAGACTTAGTAAATGCATTGGACAATTTAATATTGTTAAAATGACAATAAACCTCAAACTGATCTAAAGATTCAATGCAACCTCATCAAATTCCTAGCTACCTTCGCTGCAGAAATTCACAAGTTGATCCTAACATTCATTTAGAAATACATGGGGTCCAGAATAGCCAAAAAATGTTGAAAATGCAAAACAAATTTGGCAGACTCACACTTTCTGATTTTAAAATTTACCAAAAAAGAGCACACCTGTAATTCCAGCGTTATGGGAAGCTGAAACAGAGGCTACAAAGTGCAAGGCCAGCTTGGGCAACTTAGCAACTTAGCAAGACCTTCCCTCAAACTCAGAAATTATAAATCACATGGAGTTGTAGCTCAGTGTGAAGATCTGGGCTTGATCTTCAGGAACACACACACACACACACACACACACACACACACACACACACACACACACACACGGAGATTCTGTTTCAAAATAAAAAGGACCGGGGATGTAGCTCAGTGTGAAAGCCCTGGGTTCAATTCCCAGTGCCACAAAACAATACCAAAAGATACAGAACTCAAGACAGTATTCTACAAGCCTAAGGATAGACATACAGATTTTACAAAATGAGATTAAGAATCCAGAAATAAACTGTCAATATGCAAAGTAAAATCATGTACTCAGTTTTTGGCAAAGGATCTGAAACAATTCAACAGAAAAAGAACTATCTTTCAACAAATGGTCTTGGAACAACTGAAGATCCACATGCAAAAGAACGAAGTCAGACCCCTGCCTCACACAACATGCAATAATCAATATAAATCAAAGATCCAAATGTAAGAACTGAAACTATAAAAACTCTCTGAAGAAACAAGCATAAATCTCTACAATCTTGGGTTAAACAATGGTTTCTTTGATTTGACCCAAAAGAACACACATAAAATAAGTAAGTTGGACATCTTCAAAATTAAAACCTATTGAACTCCCAAGGATGACATCTGACAAGCGAAAAGGCAACCCATACAATAGGAGAAAGATTTTGCAACTCAAAGAGCAGATGAGAGATCTGCATGCAGATATACCAAAAAAACTTCTCATGGTTCAAAGATAATAAAATAGTAACTCAATTTAGAAATAAGCAAAGAAATAGAATAAACACTTCTCCAAGAGGTGTTTAAAACCCAGGGAGCAAATCACTTATAAACAAGAATGGCAATGATTCATATCAAAAAATTTAAAGAGGGCTGGAGGAACAGCTCCACTGTTTAAGTGATCAATTCTCCAGCACCACATAAACTGGGCATGATGGCACACGCCTGTAATCCTAGCACTTGGGAGGGAGGCTGAGACAGGAGGATTGTCCTGAGTCCAAACCAAGGTCAGTCTGGGCTCCATAGTGAGTTCAGAATCAGCGTGGACCACAGAGTAAGACCCTGTCTCAAAAAAAAAAAAAAAAAATTCAAGGAACAGTGTAAAATAGACAAAAAGTCATTTTTGGTACAAAGTACAAAGTATAATGTCCAAGAAACATAACCTATGCATTAAATATAATAGTAACAAAATAGGTACACTGAAAAATACAAGCTGAGAAAATTCTACAAAAATTCAAGGGCCACTACTACTTTTTGACAAATCAGATGAAAAATTAAACAGTGTAAGAGTGCTGTCCACAGAAACAGAATATAAGACCTATGTAATTTTAATGTTTTTAAAATTTAAAGTATGAAAAATGTTAAAATGAATGATCCCCAGAGGCAGAATCAGTGTTAATGACTTATCCTAATATTATCCAGTAGATACAAAATAATGTCATTTCAATATGCAATTAATATAAAAATGTTATTGAGATTTTTCTTTTTTGTATTAAATTTTCCGAACTCAGTATGCATTTTACACTTATAAAATATCTCGCATGCTCAACAGCCACTTGTGCTTTGGCTACTCTTTTGCAGACGGCATAGATAGGAGAATAAACAATTAATAGGAGAGATAGCAGAGGCGAATTAGACTTTGTAAACTGAAAACAAGATACACACTTTACAGACTGCCACAGGACATTTATCCAGAATTATTAGACAGTAGATTACAATGAAACATCAATAATTTCTTTAAAACTCAAAATTAAATCTTATGAATTATGTAAAACCAGAACTTATTAAAGGGTAGACAATTTCCTCCATACTTAGATACCAAAAATATAAAATCAAATGTATTCTAGGTCAGAGTAAAACTCAAAAATTACAATTACCTCTAAAGGAGAAAGCAGTCTATGTAAAATACTACAAGATAAAAACACTCTATGTAAAATATTACAAGATATGACCATCATTGTACAGTACAAATTCACAAACTTAAATTTTTCAAAGATAAATAAGACAGACTTGAAGTGAATGCCACAAGCATCAAGCTCAAGAAATCAGAAAATAACAATAAGATAGGCTTATGGAAAACTGGAGGAAGGAAACAATAAAGATAAAAACAGAAATTAATGACTCAGAACCCTAGTTTGCTAATACGTGCTCTCTGGAGTTATAAGACTGATAAGGAAGAGGAGGTGAGTGGGCAGGAAGTAGAACTGGAGGAACTCCCCCTCCTGCATCTGCTTTAATCGCATTTCACATAGGCTTTTATTTTTAGAAAGGTTTCTTGTATAACTTACTGATTAGTAACCATAACCTTAAAAACAGGAAGAAAAGGTATAAAAGTTACACAAAAGGTGAAGTTTTTCAGAGGTGATGGGGAAACCCAACAAACTGACAATTTGCAAAGGTAATGACACACAAAGGACAGAAAGTGCTCATACATAACAATTAGGCAAAACCAAAGAGAACAGCAGAGAATTTTCTTAAAAGTTAAAATATTTCATAAACATCATTAAAATTTTTTTCTTCGCATTTTATGTACAATTTAAGCTTTCTGATAATGATCTTACCCCCTTAACAGGCTATTTTCAAAACCAAAGTGCTATATAAACAAAACAAAATGCCATGCAAGTAAATTTGAAATTCCCAACAAAAAAATATACATTTCTAGGCTGGAGGTGTAGCTCCATGGTAGAGTGTACCCTTAGCACATATGATGGCTTAGGTTCATATATGAATAAATAAATAAATATACACATAAATATGTATCTACATATATATAATATACATCAGTGAAACAAACTGAATTAAGTATAAAGAAAACTAAATATGAACACATTCTAACCAAACTGCCAAAAATTAAGAGAAAATCATTTTGAAGTGGCCTAAAAACATGACCCATTGTGTATAGGAGAGCAGGGACCTATTAAGAGGGGAATGACATATTTAAAGTACTTAGTGAATGGAAAAATAACATAAAACCTGTCTGCCCCAAATTCTACATAGTAACCATAGCCATCACAATATGACGGAAGAATAGAGACATTTTTTAGATAAACAAAAACAGCAGATTTTTTGCTACAAAATTTGCACCAAAAGAAGCCTAAAGGACATTCACTAGCTGAAGGACCAGGCACCCAGGGAAAACAGATATGGAGAAGCACCCACGTGCTGACTTCACAGGAAACACAAAATGCTATCACTCTTCTCCTACGTTTCCTCAAAAAAAAAAAAGCAATGGGAAAATTACAGTGCAGGTTATAACACTGCATTGCACAGTTTATAACGTGTACATCTAAAATACATGACAATAGTACAGAGACTAGAAGGAAGCTAGTAAAGAAGCCTCCTTAGTGGCACCATACTCACTTTAAACAGGTTGTGATATGTAAAAGAACATAGTGTAATTACTGGAGCCATCTTAACAAAGAAAAGAAAGGGTACAGTTTCAAATCGATATGGAAAGTAAAATAAATTTTCTGACAGTACTGAGGAGTGAATCAAGGGCCTTCCCACTGACCTACACTCTCCTAAGTCCTTCTTTATTTTTATTTATTTATTTTTATTTTGAGGAAGGACATCATTAAGTTGCTAGGTTACCCAGACTGGCCTCAAACTTGCAACCTTGCTGCCTCAGCCCTCCAGAATGCTAGGATCACAGGTGTGTGCCTCCACACCCAGCAGGTATCACAAAAAAAAAAATGACAAATGGAAGACAGTAAAGTAACAGACCCTAAGTCCATCCATAACAAGTTATATTAGATGAAAATGAACTAAAGAGTTCAGTTTTAAATCAGAGACTGTTGGAGCTTGAGGAATGGCTCAGTGGTTCAAGCACTTGCCCAAGCGATAAGTAACAGAGTTTAATTCCCCAGCACCACATAAGCCATGCGTCGTGGCACACGCCTGTAATCCCAGCACTCAGGAGCTGAGATAGTATTGTCATGAGTCCAAGGCCAGCCAAGGCTCCACAGTGAGTTCAGGACCAGTCTGGGCTGCAGAGCGAGACCCTGTCTCAAAAGAAAAAAAAAGAAAAGAAAGAAAGAAAAAGGAAAAGGAAAAGTGGAGACTGTTTAAATAAAAGCATGACTAAATTGTATGCAGTCCACAAGAAACATCCTTTAAACATGAAGATACCAATAGGCTGAAAAGAATGGACGATGATGTATGCAAACAATAGGCCCAAGGAAGAGAGAATAGCTATACAAAGTATGTCAGACCAAGTAGACATCAAAAAAGGAGTATTACCAAAGATGAAGAAAGATTATCTTATAATGATAAAAGAGCAAAGTCAAAGTCATTTGGAATGGTGGTACATGCCTGTAATCCCAGCACTTGGGAGGCTGAGGCTGGAGAACTGCCCTGAGTTCTAGGCCAGCCGGGGCTCCACAATGGAGGTCACTGATCTACTTTGATTTAATTTTCGTGTATGGTGATTTTTCTCCATTTACTGTGATATTTATGGTAGGTTTGGCCTATATTGCCTCTTGAGTTTGAGATAAGGCCCTTTTTTTGAGACAGGGTCTTGCTCTGTAGCTCAGTCTGGTCCTGAACTCACTATGGAGCCCAGGCTGGCCTTGGACTCATGGCAACCCTCCTGCCTCAGCCTCCCAAGTGCTGGGATTACAGGCGTGCGCCATCACGCCCGGCTTATGTGGTGCTGGGGAATCGAACTTGGGTACTTAGTGCTCGACTTAGCACTTGCCAGGCAAGCACTTTAACTGCTGAGCCATTCCTCCAGCCTGAGATAAGGTCCTTCTATACCTATTCTTCTCAGAGTTTTTATCATGAAAGGGTGTTGAATTTTATCAAAGGCTTTTTCTGCATCAGTTGAGATGATCATGTGGTTTTTGTTTGCTTTTGTTGATGTGATGTATTACATTGATTGATTTACATATGTTGAACCAAACTTGCATCCCAGGAATGAAGCCTACTTGATCATGGTGTATGATCTTTCTGATTACTTGTTAGATTCTATTTGCCAGGATCTTACTAAGAATTTTTGCATCTTATCAATTAAGGATATTGATCTATAATTTTCCATCCTGGTTAAGTCGTTGTTTGGTTTTGGGACTAGAGAAATGAGTTTGGTAGTATTCCTTTTCTTTCAGCTTCATAGAACAGTTTGATAAGAACTGGAGTTAGCTCTTCCCTGAAGTACTGAAAAAATTCTGCTGTGAATCCATCTGGCCCTGGGCTTTTATTTGTAGGTAGAGCTTTTACTACTGCTTCAATTTCTGTGTATAATGAGGTTGTTCAAGATTTTTATGTCTTCATTCAATTTTGGTATTTTGTATGTATCTAGGAAATCATCCATTTCTTCCCAATTCTCTAACTTGTTAGAATATAGGTGTTCAAAATAATTGGTCATAATATTCTGAATTTCTGCAGAGTCTGTTGTAATTTCACCCTTTTTGTTTCTAAGTGCATTAATCTGTGCTTTTTCTTTCCTTCTTTTGGTGAGTTTAGCTAGAGGTTTGTCTATCTTGTTTATTCTTTCAAAGAATCAGATCTTTTACTCATTAATTTTTTATTATTTTATTAATTTCAATTTCAGATCTGATCTTTATAACTTTTCTTCTACTGCCTTTTGGCTTAGATTGTGCTTGTTTCTTCAGGGCCTTAAGGTGCATCATTAATGTATTTATTTGTGACTGCTCTTTTCTTTTGATGTGTGCACTTATGGCTATGAATTTCCTCTAAGCACTGCTTTCACTGTGCCCCATACATTCTGATATGATGTGCTTCCTTCATCATTTAACTCTATGCAGTTTTTGATTTCTTCTCTGATTTCTTCTGTGACCTATTTTTTGGTCAGTAGTAAGTTGTTTCGTCTCCATGTATTTGTGTTCTTCTGTTTCTTTTGCTGTCATGTTCCAGTTTTATTTCACTATGATCTGAAAGTATACAAGAAATTATTTCTATTCCTTGGTATTTATTTAACAATGACTTATGACCTAGAATATGGTCTATTTTAGAAAATGTTCCATGTGCTGCTAAGAAGACCATGTATTCTGTTGATATTGGGTGGAAAACTCTGTAATCTGTTAGGTCCAAGTTTTCTATAGTGTCATTTAACTGTTGTATCTCTTTGTGGATCTGTTTGGTTGATCTATCTATCTGTGACAGTGGAGTATTAAAGTCCCCCACTATAATTGTATTGGGGCCTATCTGTCCTTTCAGATCTAATAAGTTTTGGTTTACATAACTGAGTGCTCCAGAGTTGGAAGCATATATACTGATAATTGTGAGTTCTTCCTGTTCTATTGTTCTCTTAACCAGTATACAGTGACCATCTTTATCTCTCCTAATCTGTTTTTGTTTTGAAATCTTATGAGTCTGAGACTAATATGGTTACCCCTGCTTGTTTCCTGGGCCCTGTTGCATGAAATATTGAATTCCATCCTTTTATTTTCAGTCTATGGGTTTCCTTGTGGGTGAAGTGTGTCTCTTGTAAGCAGCACATTGTGGGTTTCTGTTTTTAATTCAGTCAGCCAGTCTATGTCTTTTAGTAGGTGAGCTGAGGCCATTCACATTCAGAGTAATTATCGAGTTACATTGGGCATGTCCTGCCATCATTCTAGTTTCTCAGCATTATTTGCTAGACTTACTTTCTTCTCAGCTCATTCTCCTACATCTGTTGTCTCTTTTTCTCTGGGGTCTTTGGTGTCATTAGCCTCTTTTTCACTAAGTTTTCTTTAAGTAGTTTCTGCAGTGCTGGCTTAGTGGCTTCAAATTTCCTTAAGTTTTCTCTGTCATGGAATGCCTTGATTTCTCCCTCTAATTTAAAAGATAATTTTGCTGAATATAGTAGTCTGGGTTGGTATTTGTGTTCTTAGTGCTTAGATAATATTGCTCCATGATCTCCTGGCTTTTAGAGTCTGGGTTGAGAAATCTGCAGTTTTCCTGAGGGGCTTATCTTTGTAAGTCACCCTCCATTTTTCTCTTACAGCTTTTAATATTCTCTCCTTGTGTTGGGTCTCTAATATTTTAATTATGATGTGTCATGATGAGGTTCTCTTCTGATCAAAGTCATTTGGTGTTGTATATTCTTGCAGTACTTCAATGTTCATTTCTTTCCTTAGATTTGGGAAATTTTCTTCCATAATTTCATTGAACGTGGCCTTTATGCCTTTTGTTTTGTCCACAGTTTTCTCCTGCACTCCCATAATTTTGAGGTCGTTTCTCTCTGAGTCTTCCATCAGCTGTTGTAGCCATTGTCTTTCTTCCTTGTTTTGTGTTATTTATGGCCTGTACATTCCAGCTCAACCATTTTATCTTGTAAGTCTGATATTCTATTCTCAAAATGTTCAAACTGGTTACTTATTTTTTCCTTAGTGTTTTTCACATCCTGAATCTCTGATTTCATTATTTTTATATCACTGCTGTATTCTCTAATTTCTTGTATTTCCTTCATTATCTTCTGGTTTATATCATTTGTTTTCCTCTAATTTTCTGTCAATGTTTGCTGATAGTATAGCCAAGCCCCAGTGTAGCTCTTGCACTTCCTGTTTCATTTCCTGCTTCAATTTTAAGTATTTCTGGGCTCAGAAATTATCTTCTTTGCCTTTTTCATCTTTGGGTTCTGCTATTTCAAGATCCCTGCTATTGTTTTCCTGGGGTGTCAGGTCTTTCTGTAGGAGATTTATTACCATGCTTCCTCATGGTTCTATTACAGTGAGTTGAGGCTTTGGTATTATTGGTGGGCTCTGTTTCTTTTCCTGAGGTTCTTAACTTAGATTCTTTCTGTGTTAGTGTTACCTGACAGGGTGCGTGAAGGCCCAGGCCCGCGAGCTCCGAGATGCAGGCGGGGCTCTGGTGGCAGCTCAAAAGTATCAATCTTACACGAACTCTTTCAGTAAATGGAGGAGGAGAAACATCTTCCAACTCATTTGATGAAGACACCATCTCCTGATACTAAAACTTGATAAAGATATTAAGGAAAAAGAAATGAAGACCAAGACATAGTATTTGCTCTTCAACTCAGAAAATAATGGTGTTCAGAGTGAACATAACCTTAGGGTACCTGAGCAATATCACTGCTACTATGAAAAGGTCTACTCAACATTTTCCCCCACTTTTTTGTTTGTTTTAGACAGTTTCACTCGGTAATCCAAGCCAACTGTGAATTTCCTACTCAGCCCAGGATGGCCTCAAACTCCCAATCCTCCTGCTTCAGCCTTCTAAGTGCTGGGATTATATTATCTTCTTATTAGTGACTCTGTTTTATTTTCATTGTTCCTAATATATATAATCATATCAGAATATGTGGGGCTGCCTATGAGGTAGATTCTATTGTGTACTTCCTCAAAAGAAAACTAAATTTTAGATTAATGTGATAACAGAATTATTGGTAAATTAATTATGGAGCATATTTAAATACTATTCAACTTTTAAAGTGTTTAGGTTGAGAGGGGAAAAGGAAAATATTTCTCTGATTTTAGGAAACAAACACAATGTATTTATATTTTCTTCTAAAAGAAGGATAGCTACATATTGTAGAAAATCTGGAAAACAAAAAAATTGGTTAAGAAAGAAAATAAAAATAACTTGCAATACCACTCCTTCAGTTTTTATTCTATGATATATCCTTTTTAATCTTCATTCTCAATAGTAAAACATCAAACATTATGGAGTTTTTCCACTTAATACTGGCCATTGGGCACATCATAAGTCCATATAATAAAATACTATATAGCCACTTAAAATAATATTCATGAAGAAAACTTAAGAAATGCAAAACCTCAGGGCTAGAGAAATGGCTTAGTGGTTAAAGTGCTTGCCTAGTAAGCGATAAATGCCAAGTGCCAAAGTTTGATTCTCCAGCACCACATAAGCTGGGTGTGGTGGCACATGCCTGTAATCCCAGCACTTGGGAGGCTGAGGCAGGAGGACTGCCATGAGCCCAAGGCCATCCTGGGCTCCATACTGAGTTCAGAACCAGCCCGGACTACAGTGAGAACCTGTGTCAAAAAAAGAAAGAAGGAAGGAAGGAAGGAAGGAAGGAAGGAAGGAAGGAAGGAAGGAAGGAAAGAAAGACAGAAAGAAAGAAAGAAAGAAAGAAAGAAAGAAATTCACAACCTCATAGCATTTTACTAAAGAAGAAGAAAGAAGAGGAAGGAGTAAGTTTGGAACTGACACTATTTGACTTCAAGATTTACCATAAAGCTACAGTGATCACAGTAAAATGGAATTGTGGAAAGGACGAACATTGAATCAAGAAGACAGAACAAGGGGCCAGAAACAGACTCACATAAACTCAGCAACTGAACCTTGACAACAGAGCAGGACAATTCAATGGAGAGAGGACAGCCTTTTTCAACAGCTTGTGCTGGAACAACTGGACACTCACATTTGAAGTAGGAAAAACAATAAAAATAAAAAAATCTAGACCTAGCCTTCCAGAAAAAAATTAACTCAAAGTATATCATAGACTTCAGTACAAAATATAAAACTATAAAACCTTAGAAAATAATATAGGAGAAAATCATATGACTATGAGCTTGGAAAGTAGAATATATGGGAAAAAATAGCTAGTGTTCATTAAAATGGAAAACACCTGGTCTGTAAAAGTAGCTGTTAAGAGAATGAAAACACAGGCCACAGACTGGGATAAAATTTACAAAATACATATCTGATAAAGGACTGACCCCCAAAACATGACAACAAGGCTTAAAAATCAATAAGGGAACAAACAACTTAACTAAAAAGTGGGCAAAAGTCCTAAACAAACAGTTTGCAAGAGAAGATATGAAAATGGCAAAGCAGATAAAAAGGTGTTCAGCATCATATCATCAGGGAACAGCAAATTAAAATAATAACGAGGTATGGCGACACATCTACCAGCATGGCTAAATTCCAAAAGTTGATAGTATCAAAAGCTGCTGAAGCTATGAAACAACAGGAACCCTCAGGCATTGCTGATGGAAGCGCAAAATGGCACAGCCACTTTGGAAGACAGCTTGGCACTTTCTTACAAGCTAAACATAGCTTTCCTATGAGATTCAGCAATCAGGCTCCTAAGCATTGAACCAATGTAGTAAAAACTTACATTCCCCTCACACAAAAAAACTTCCTATCAATGTTTATTCTGCTTTATTCAAAATTGCCCAAGACTGGAAACAATGAAAACGACCCTTAATTTGGATAAACATATTGTGCTATATATATATATATATATATATATATATATATATATATATATGAATATTATTCAGTGGCATTTTGCTAAATCAAAAAAGCCAGTCAGAAAAGGCTACATAGAAGAGGATTCCAATTACACGACATCCTGTAAAAGGCAACACTAGAGTTAAAAGGTTAGTGATTGGTAAGAGATTTAAGAGATGAAGAAGGGAAAAATAGGTGAAGTGCAGGGAATTTTTAGGGTAGTAAAAGTACTGTGTACAATCGTATAGTGAAGAATACACATCATGTGTTTATCTAAACCTACATGGCTTTACAAGGCAAAGAGTGAGCCCTTCCTTAATGTGAAATGTGAAATTTTAAATGACCTTAAGAGCCCAGGGAGGGGAGCACTGATGAATATTTCTGGCAATCCCTCTAAACCTTTTCCGCTGTTAAGAAGTTAAAACTCTCTGCCATGCTCGAACTATGAAGAAAGAAAATAGGCTGTTAGAACACACTCTAACTATATTACAAATGCATGAAAAACCTTACTAAAGGAGTTGGAGAAAAGGTGCTGACCTAAGTACCTTTGGAAATAAGTAGTGTCTGTAAGACTAATGGCAAAAGGGAGAGCACATAAATACTAAATTCTAGTCAATAAAGCTGTTTGCCACAAATATGTGCTTAATAATTCTTGTAGTAAACATGTGTTCTCTGATCAAAGAACTAAGTATATGTATGGTGACAGGTAGGTGCTAGACTTCTCACTACTGGAGCAGAAAGGAGAGGACCGAGCAGCAAGAATAGCAAGAAGGATCTAGGATGATCTATGTGACAATGATTTAGAGTTGGAGAAATGTTAAGAACTCACATATAACTTCATTCATATACACTCAGTTATATATAGAAACACTTATAGATGTTAATATATATTATATTATTATACACACACACATCCTTCTTTGTTTTGCCAACTAAGATGTCATAAAGGAAATGACATCCCAGTAACCAGCAGACCTACCACACAGATCTTGGTTTCTTTTTTCTTTGTTTTTGTGCTAGGGTTTGAACCCAGGACTCTATGCATTTTAAAGATGTGCTATTTAACAGAGCTAAACCCCAGCCTCCAAGTCTTGTTTTAAATATCAATCTTCAATAAAGTATGAGTAAGCTGGGAGTGATGGCGAACACCTGTAATCCCAGCACTCAGGAGGCTGAGGCAGAAGGACTACTGTGAGTCTAAGGCCAGCCTGGGCTCCATAGTGTGTGCTCAGGACCAGCCTGGGCTACAGAGCAAGATCCTGTCTCAAAAAAAAAAAAAAAAAAAACTAAAAATAAAGTATGAGTATGGCTGTTTTTAGGATTGGGGCAGAACATACACAAGAGCATACAATAGTTTCAGTAGGTAATGAAATCCTGAAAATACATCCACACAGTACATACGTATGTTAAAGAGAGATACCACCTGAGGTACAGAAACACACTGAAAGAGCTTCCGGTGGTCAAAGCTGAAATAATTTGAACAGCAAAATAAAGTTGCACTGGATAGTAACCCAAAGTATAAAATAAGTATCAATGTCATTGAGTCCATAATCATAATTTCATTGCTTAATAGTTTGTGAGACAAATTCCAGAAATTTTTAATCATTTAAGTAGGTGCTCCACCCTAAAGAGAATATAACTCCCAAAACCTAAGAATGGGCCACACAGATTGACTTCCTTCAGAAGAGGATAGTATGGAAAAGCAGAAAAAGGAATAACACTAGAATGGAGAAAGTTGACAAATACTCCATCAGCCAAGGTTAACATCAAAATGTTGCCAGGATAGACCTTTGATATGATGTGATGAAAACAGTACTTTTCTTCTGTGATTTTCCTTCCTAAAACCCATAACTCTGGTCTCATCATGAGGAAAAGAGTAGATGTATTGTAGTAGCAAATCGTTCTACCATCTTCCTGACTGTACTCTTCAAAACTTCCAGTCATCAAATAAAGGGAAGACTGAAAAGCAGGCACAGACAAGAGCAGCCCAAGGAGACTGAGTTAAATTGTGTCTTGGATAGGAACCTGGAATAGAAAAAGGACATCGAGTAAAAGCAAGACAGTGAAGAAAACTATGGATTTTAGCTCATGCTCCAGTATTGGTTCATTAAGTAGAATAAGAATACCATGCTGGGGCTAGGGGAATGGCACAGTGGTTAAAGTGCTTGCCTTGCAAGAACAAAGCCCTGAGTTGGATTCCCCAGCACCACATAAAGCTGCGCATGGTGGCACACGTCTGTAATCTCATCACTTGGGAGGCTGAGGCAGGCTGATTGTCCTGAGCCCAAGGCCAGCCTGGGCTACACCAGTGAGTTCAGAACCAGCCTGCTGGGCTACAGAGCAAGACCCTGTCTCAAAAAAAATAATAATAACGCTAATGTAAATGCTAATAATAAGGGAAAGTGGGGCAAGAGGAGGAATAGGAAATGCTTTACTATCTGCTCAATTTTCTGTAAATCTAAAACTATGCTTAAAAACTAAAGTATATTAACTTGAAAATACCTATAATCTTACTTTTTCCAAATAAAAATATTACTTCCAATTCATTCATTATTTTAATTACATTGACTCCTTCCTGCACACCAGTCAGGTCCTGTCACAAACATCAAAATATTAAAATGGTCATCTCTACATAGTGAAATCATGGCCATTTTTGTCACCTTCACACTCCTCATGCTTCAAAATGTCCCCACCAAATGTATTTTAGGATTTAAAAAAAGCACAAAAGAAAAATGAGTATGTAAGTTTGAGCAAACTTTAACTTCTATTCCCCATTTTCATTTCAGTCAGTGGCAGTGGGCTAAGCTGGCCTTTGGACAGCTGCGAGCAGGGAAGGATCGCTCCCTTCTCCAGGCCCTGTGCAGAAAGTGCTAATAAAGAAGATTCTATGGCAGGTGTATATGTTATTTCTACAAATAATAAAGATAACTATTATTCTGATTGTCAATGCTCCCTACTACATTCTTCCCCTCACTCAGCTCAACTAAAGTATAACTAACAAATATCCATACTTAATACTGTAAGTAAAATATGTGTATTCTAAATTTGTTAAAAAGGAATTGACAGCACACCATTATCCCCTAATGATGTTACTAAAGACAATTTTATCATGAAGTTTGTTTTTAAGTTTCATTTCAATTTATTGTTATTATTATTATTATTATATTTTGGTACTGAGGATTAAACCCAGGGCCTTTGCTCTGAGCTATATTCCTGGTACTATTTTTTTCTTTTCACTCTGAGACAAGGTCTCATTAAGTCACTAAGTTGTCCAGGCTTGGCTCAAAAATGAAATCCACCTTCTTCTTCAGCCTCCCAAAGTACTAGGATGGCAGGCATGGGCCACCACAGCAGCTCCAATTCATTTTTTAAAGTCATTTTTTCAAAACACCTTGAGAGTTCACATGTTAAGTAACTTCTTGTTTTTTTACTTGCAGGTGGCATCTACTCATGGAATTAAAGGGTCACAAATATAACCTTGTATATCTATTCATTATGTTTTTCAAAATCTGCTCTATAAATATATCTACAAGCTTACTAGAAATGTACAAACAAGAAAACATTGAAAGGTCAAAATAAAAGGCTCAGTGAGAAAGTGTATGGTATTATATACACTTTCCAACTCATTTTTGAAGGCCAATATAACCTTGTTATCAAAACTTGATAAAGACATTCATGAAGGAAATGTACAGATCAATTTGTTTTCTCTTTGATTTAGTAAGTGACGCTTCTTGCAATGGCTATAACGCAAAGTTGCCTGGGTAAGCCTGCTCAGAGCACACTATACACTACTGCAAAGGAAAGACATTTTACAAGGTCCTGCAATACATTATTTTCCACGTGTTTCCATTCAGTCTTGTATTTCCAGTGTCCACTAAGCAATCAACATTTTAGTAACATGAACTCGTCTATTATAAACATCATGTCCTGACATGTCATGATGTTTTGGGCTCCCTGCAACTCCAACACCAAGCAAGAGAAGCATCACTAACTGGGCAAAAATGTTCCTAAGCTGCCTCTGACATCAAAGCATTCACTCCACGGAGGACGGGGCACTCACAGGATCTGCCCACAGTTACCTTCAACAGAGGTGCAAGCAACACTACACAGAATAAATGTCCTCATATCAAAGAGAAAAGACAGTATCAAATACATGTCATGAAAAAGCCTCATTGTCTAAATGCATTTATTCATCAATGTATGTTTATCAAGTATGTATTACACGTTAACACTGTAAAAAATGAACAAGACAGATCTAATCTCTATCTTAAGAGTTCACAAAGAATACAGTTTCAAGTAAAATGATCAGAATAAATCGTGATGTGAAGTATACAAAAAGGAAGCGATAGGTGTGCAGACATATGGTAGAAGCAGCTGTTGAGAGGGGGAGGTAGGTACAGGGAGATGGGAGACCACCAGAGGATTGATAATTCATCTGAAACCCTCAAATTATCAACCCAAGTATATGTGGAGATGGGGAATTGGTGAGATAAGGAAAAGTGGCCCATGTGGAAAGGTCCAGAGGTGAGAGATCCTGGCTAAGTGAGGATAAAGAATTTAGAGAACAGAACACGAAGGTCCGTAATGAGGAAGAAAGTGGTAAAAGGTCAGTCTGGAAGGCAAGCTGATGGCTCAATGTAATATTTTGTACTAAAAAATAATGCACAGTATTTTAAGGCCCATAATTGAAAAGATAAACACAGCGCAGGCAAAGATTCATCTTCCCATTTGTCTTAGTTGCTTTTTCATTGCTGTGACTCAATATCCAACATCCACAAATTTAGGGGAGGAAAGGTTTATTTTCACTCAGTTTCATAAGGTCACAGTCCACTCCGACGGCATGGCAGAAGCAGAGGAAGAGGCAGCTCCTCACGATGTCACAGACAAGAAGGTGGGTCCCATCAAGTCCAGTCTCTTCCCCAGAGGAAAAAGCTGCAACCTTTCTTCTTCCTTCCTTCTATACAGTCCAAGTTCCCAGTTGAGCCTCCCACATCCAGGTGGGTGCTCTTCCCTCATTCACTGGCCCACGAATCACTCACACTCTAATTCAGGCTGTTTCTTTTTTTTCCCACTTTATTGATATGTATAAATACAAATTTTAAGGTTTACAATGAAGTTGAGCATTTTGTGCACATACGTAACTTCTCAAGGTGACAAGGACTTTCCCACTCTCCTTTTGTCCCTCCCTCTTCCCTCCCCTCCCTCCCTCCTCACCGTATCCCCCTGTTTCACTTTGTTTTTTAAGTTTCATGAGATAGTTGTGATCATATCAGAGAGACCATTCGATGTTTCACCTTCTGCTTTTGACTCACTTTACGAAGCATGATGTTCTCAAGTTCCTTCCATTTGCCTGCAAAAGCCTCCACGCTGTTGGACTTTATATATGCATAGTATTCCATTGTGTATAAATACCATAGTTTGTGTATCCACTGGTCTGTTGATGGGTATTTTGGCGACTTCCATATTTTAGCTATTGTTAGTTGTGCTGCTATGAACATGGGTATACATGTACCTCTGTTACGTGTTGTTTTGAACTCTTTTGGAAATATTCCCAGGAGGGGTGTCACTGGATCGAAGGGGATATTTATTTCCAGTCTTTTGAGAAATCTCCATACTGCTTTCCAGAGTGGTTGTACAAATTTACATTCCCACCAACACTGCAGGTGGTTTCCTTTCTCCCCACAGCCTCACCAGCAGTGATTACTATTTGACTATTTTCTCTGGAGTGAGATAGTATGTTAGCATTGTTTTGATTTGCATTTTTGTATTTCTCTTATGGCTAGGGATGTTGAACATCATTTCATGTATCTATTGATCATCTGAACTTCTTCATGAGTGAACTGCCTCTTCATTTCATTTGCCCACTTTTCAATAGGATCCTTTATTTTGATAGGCTTACTTTTCTTCAGCTCCCTGAATATTCTAGTTATGAGCTTCCTATATGAGATGTTGGTGGTGAATATTTTTTCCCAGTCTGTTGGTTCTCTTTTTACAATGTTGGTAGTTTCCTTTGCTGTGCAGAAACTTTTTAATTTGACAAGATCCCATTTGCTAATAATGGGGCTAGTTTCTTTTGCTTGTGGCATCTTATTAAGAAAGTCTTTGCCTACCCCTATGTCTTTTAGATATTTGCCTAATTTGTCTTCTAGGAGGTTCAGTGTTTCACTTTTAATGTCTAGGTCTTTGATCCACTTTGATTTGATTTTGGTGCATGGTGATAGTTGTGTGACTAGTTTCATTCTTCTGCATGTGGATGACCAGTTTTCCCAGCACCATTTGTTGAACAGGCTGTCCTTTTCCCAGTGTATGCACTTGGCCCCTTTGTCGAAGATTAAGTGATGATGGAGGGTATTTGGGTTTGTCTCTGCATCTTCAATTCTGTCCCACTGGTCTGTCTGTTTTTGTGCCAGTACCAAATTGTTTTTACAACTATGGCTTTATAGTACAGCCTGATGTCTGGTATTGTAATGCCTCCTGCCTTGGTCTTGTTGCTCAGGATTGCTTTGGCTATTCTTGGTCTCTTTTGGTTCCATATGAACTTAAGAATTGTTGGTTCAAGTTCTTTGAAGAAATTTGCAGGTATTTTGATAGAAATTGCATTGAATCTATGTATCAGTTTCAGTAGTATAGTCATTTTGACTATATTTATTTTGCCTATCCAAGAACAGGGGATGCCTTTCCATTTTCTAATGTCTCCTATAACTTCTTTCTTCAATATAATGTAGTTTTCTTTATATAGATCCTTCACTACCTTGGTTAGGTATACTCCTAGGTATTTAATTTTTTACTGAGCTATTGAAAATGGAATTGTTTTTCTAAGTTCTTGCTCAATAAGTTCACTGTTAGTGTAGAGAAAAGCTATTGATCTTTTAGTGTTAATTTTGTAGCCTGTGAGTGATTTGGCTAAATTTTTTTTTATTTCCAGGAGTTTCATAGTGGAGTTTTTAGGGTCTTCCATGTAGATAATCATATCATCTGCAAATAAGGATATAAGGATAGTTTGACCTCCTCCTTTCCAATGTAGATTCCCTTTATTTCATTTTACTGTCTGATTGCTATGGCAAGTGTTTCAAGGACTATGTCACATAAGAGTGGTGACAGTGGGCAGCCTTGTCTCGTTCCTGATTTGAGAGGAAACGATTTCAATTTTTCTCCATTTTCTATGATTTTTGCAGTAGGTTTAGCATATATGGCTTCTGTGAGTTTTAGGTAGGGCCCTCCTATATGTATTTTTCTCAGTGTTTTTATTATAAGGGTGCTGGATTTTGTCAAAGGCTCTTTCTGCATCAATAGAAATGATCATGTGGTTTTTGTTTTCACTTTTGTTGATATGGTGTATTACATTGATTGATTTATGTATGTTGAACCAGCCTTGCATCTCAGGGATGAAGCCCACTTGATCGTGGTGTATGATCTTTCCGATTACTTGCTAGATTCTATTTGCCAGAATCTTGTTGAGGATTTTTTCATCTATATTCATTAAGGATACTGGTTTGTAATTTTCCTTCCTAGTTAAGTCTTTGTCTGGTTTTGGGACTAGTGTGATGCTAGCCTCAAGAAATGAGTTAGGTAGTATTCCTTCACTTTCTACTTTATGAAACAGTTCGAGGAGGATTGGAGTTAATTCTTCCCTAAAGGACTGAAAAAATTCTGCTGTGAATCCATCTGGGCCTGGACTTTTATTTGTAGATAGAACTTTTATTACAGCTTCAATTTCTGTGTGCATGATGGGGTTGTTCAAGATTTTTATGTCTTCCTCATTCAATTTTTGTATTTTATATGTATCTAGGAAGTCATCCATTTCTTCCCAATTCTCAAATTTATTAGAGTATAGCTGTTCAAAGTATTTTCTTACAATATTCTGAATTTCTGCAGAGCCCATTGTAATTTCACCCTTTTTGTTTCTAAGTGCGCTAATCTGTGCCTTTTCTTTCCTTTTCTTGGTGAGTTTAGCTAAAGGTTTGTCAATTTTGTTAATTCTTTCAAAGAACCAGCTCTTTGACTCATTAATCTTTTTATTGTCTTTTTAATTTCAATTTCATTTATGTCAGATCTGATCTTTGTAATTTCTTCTCTTCTACTGCCTTTTGGGTTGTCCTTGTTTCTCTAGGTCCTTAAGGTGCATCATTAGTGTATTTATTTGTGATAGTTCTGTTCTTTTAATGTGTGCATTTATGGCTATGAATTTTCCTCTGAGTACTGCTTTCATTGTGTCCCACAGATTTTGATAGGATGTACTTCCATCATCATTTAATTCTATGAAGTTTTTGATTTCTTCTCTGATTTCTTCTGTGAACCACTGTTTGGTCAGTAGTAAGTTGTTAAGTCTCCATGTATTTGTATATTTTCTTCTGTTTCTGCTGCTGTTAATCTCCAGTCTTACTCCACTATCGTCTGAGAGTATACAGGAAATTATTTCTATCCCTTTGTACTTGTTTAAGCATGACTTATGGCCTAGAACATGGTCTCTTTTAGAAAATGTTCCATGTGCTGCTGAGAACTGATAAGTTGATGCTGGGTGGAAAATTCTGTAAACATCTATTATGTTCAAGTTTTATATAGTGTCGTTCAGCAGTTGTATACATTTGTGGATTTTTTTTTTTTTTGGTCTGGTTGATCTATCTATTTGTGATAGTGGAGTATTAAAGTCCCCTACTATAATTGTACTGGGGCCTATGTGTCCTTTCAGGTCTAATAATTTTTGGTTTACATAACTGAGTGTTCTAGAGTTGGGGGCATATATATTGATAATTGTGATTTCTTCATGTTCTAGTGTTCCTTTAACCAGTATATGGTGGCCATCTTTGTCTCTCTTCACCTGTTTTGTTTTGAAATCTGATAAGTCTGAGACTAATATAGCTACCCCTGCTTGTTTCCTGGGCTCTGTTGCATGAAATATTAAATTCTGTCCTTTTATTTTCAGTCTATGAGTTTCCTTGTGGGTGAAGCGTGTCTCTTGTAGGCAGAAAATTGTGGGTTTCTATTTTTTGATCCAGTCAGCTAGTCTATGTCTTTTAATAGGCAAGCCGATGCCATTCATGTTTAGGGAAATTACTGAGGTATGTTTGGTATGTCCTGCCATTGTTGTAGTTTTTCCATGTTGTTTATTGGCCTTACTTTTTTCTCAGCTCATTCCCCTCTAGCTTTTGTCCTTTTTTTCCCTCTGGGGTCACTTGTGTCATTTGCCTCTCTTTTGCTATCCAAGTTTCCTATAAGAACTCTCTGCAGTGATGGCTTAGTGGCTGCAAGTTTCTTTAAACTTTCTATGTCATGAAAAATTTTAATTTCTCCCTCTAGTTTAAAAGATAGTTTTGCTGGATATAGTAGTCTTGGTTGGCATTTGTATTCTTTTAGTGCTTGAATGACATTGCTCCATGATCTCCTGGCTTTTTAAAGTCTGGGTTGAGAAGCTGCCGTTATCCTGTAGGCTTATCTTTGTAGGTCACCTTCTGCTTTTCTCTTACTGCTTTCAGTATTCTCTCCTTGTGTTGGGTTTCTAGTACTTTAATTATTATGTGTTGGGATGAGGTTCTCTTCTGATCAATATTGTTTGGAGTTCTATATGCCTGCAGTAGTTCAGTGTTCATTTCTCTTTTTAGATTCGGGAAATTTTCTTCCATAATTCCATTAAACATGACTTTTAAGCCTTTTGTTTTGTCCTCAGTCTTCTCTTGGACTCCCATAATTCTGAGGTTGCTTCTCTTTGAATCATCTATCAGTTGTTGGAGTGACTCACTTTCTCCTTTTTTTACTTTGCGTTCTTTATGATCTTTCTGTTCCTGCTCCAACATTTTGTCTTCTAGGTCTCATATTCTATTTTGAAATTGTTTGAAATGGTTGTTTATTATGTCCTGTGTGCTTTTCACTTCCTGGATACATGCATTTATTTTTTATGTCTCTGTTGTGTTCTTCTCTCATTTCTTGTACTGCCCTCATTATCTTCTGGTTTATTTCTTCTTTGATCTCCTCTATTTGCTTCTCAAGGCTTGCTTTTAGCTTAGCTAGGTCTGGGTTTAGCTCTTGCTCTATCACTTTCATTTCCTGCTTTAATTCCTGCTTTAATTTGATATATTTCTGGGCCCAGAGGTCACCATTATTTTTGCCATTTTCATCTTTAGATTCTGCATTTTCAGGATTCCTAGTGTCCTCTTCTGGTATGTCAAAACTTTTTGTAGGAGATTTATTTCCACGTTTCCTCATGGTTCTGTTGTCTCTGGTAGTCTCTGGCTGGCTGTCCCTAAATTTCCCCTATGGGCTCTCCCCAGCATGGCTCTGCCCGGCGATGGGAGAACACAGCCTCTGCCCTGACCACCGCTGAGAGGGGAGGGGGAAATGGCACCGAATCTCACCAGGCCTGTCCCTTGAGGCTCTGCCCAGAGGTGGGAAAGCGCAGCCTGCGTGTGGACCTCTGCAGGCCTGTCCGACGTGGCTCTGCCCGGAGCTGTGAGAGCACAGCCTGTGTGTGGACCTCCATGGTCTTGTCTGACGTGGCTCTGTCCGCAACTGGGAAAGCACAGCCTGCATGTGGACCTCTGTAGGCCCATCTGATGCAGCTCTGCCTGGAACTGTGAGAGCACAGCCTGCATGTGGACTTCTGCACGGACCTCTGCGGTCTTGTCCGTCGAGGCTTTGTCTGGAACTGCTTTTCTTCCTTTTTAAAATGGCCTGCTTACATCCTTGCCTGTGATGGCTGCTGAGCCCTGTCATTGATTTGGAGTCTCGGGGCCTTTTCTAGGTGGAGCACACATTGTGTTTGTAGTACACACAACCCACGGGTTGGTTTTTCAGAGGCTGGGCCATCAGCTGCCAACAATTCCCACTTCTCCCAGGTCCGTGCTTACTGCAGACTGAGGTTCTGGCTTTGGACTTCCCTCCATCTGTTATCCGTGGATGCTGGCAGCTCGGGGCCCTGCTGAATTGGCTGCTGTTTTCCTCCACTTTCAATAAGACTTCAGGATTTCTGACCTTCCAGCAGCCTCCTGTCTATTGTTGGGTTCCAGGCTGGTTCTTAATTGTCTAATCTAGGCATAGTTCCTAAACCCTACTCCAGGTGTGGTTCCTGATCGCCTCAAATTGACATAGTCTCACCAAAGGTCACACCATTATAATTCCCAGCTGCCTTAAAAAAAAAAAAGTCTCTGCTTCCAGACAGTTCAAAGACATCAGCAAACAAATCAGAGTAAGAGAAAACTGAAAGACAAGGGACCAGAGCACGTGTGCAGCACTGGAGGTGCATAAGGATTATCATTATTCCTTGCAAGTAACTGCTGAAGAAAGTAAAGCCAGCTGAAAAGATTTTGACCTGGCAAGATGCACCACGGCCACCGGATTTTACATACAGGTGAAAGTTTCTGACATTTTCCCAAATTCTCTGACCTCATCCAATTACAAGGCTTCTTACTATCTCATTTATCTGGAACAGCATTGTGTCTGTTGATGGGATTATGTCAACTTGATGGAATTAGGACCCATACCTCCATTAGGATTAGGATTTGTCAACCACCCTAGACTGGGGCTCAAGAACTTGTTGGGATTAGAGTGTAAGTCATTAGTGGGCTGGCCAATGAGATAAGAACACCCACCCAGATGTGGGAGGGCCAACTGAAACTCCAACAGTATAAAAGGGAGGAAGAGGGACACTTGTTAAAGCTCTTCCTCTGGGAAAGCTCTCACCTTCGTGATTATCTATGGACGCCGCAGATATCAGCACAGATTTGCTCCAGTCTCGACTTGTGCCTGTCTGCCCGTTGCTGCTCTTCAGTCGCCAATCTTCAGGCTTCGATATTCACCTGAGATCTACAGCAGATTCTCACCTCACCGGCTATTCTGCAGTCCCGGACAGGAGATCTGCTTGGCTGAGCAGCCATCTTGGACCACCTCTATCATTGGACTTGTAAACCTTCCTAATAGACCTTTTTGTGATAAGATCTGTAAATTCTGTCTTTTGAAAGGAACCCAAACTAATACAAGCATGACACATAATAGGTCACATTTTTTTCAGACTACTTAAAGATAAATGTGGCCTCCTGTTTCCTATGTAATCCTCCTCATACACTAAAAGAAAATAAAAATATTTAAGTCAGTTCTCTCTAGCAGTTGCAAATGTTTTTGTTGATATATGTTGCTAAAACTCAGAAGTTTGCTTCAATCAAGCTTTCATTTGGAGGCAAGATGAATGGCCAAACGGTGCTGAAAACAATTCCACCAACCAAACACCAATCAAAGTATTCCTAGAGGGGATATTTTGTAAAAGTATTTGACCTACTAAAGCAGGACTTACATTTCTGGGATGAAGAATGGCATAAATTTCTGCCTATACTGGCATTACACTCGAGAAAATATTTGAGTTTTTCTGTCCTATGAGCAAAAGAGTTGGCACAGGTTAAAATGACCCACCAAATTGATTCTATGAAGTTTAATGCTGGGCAGTATTTCAGGCCCTCTCTTTCATGAAAGGGAGTCCCCAAGTGCTTGCAAATACAGCTTAACTGCGAGTGGCTGTCCTGGCTGGGTACCATCTCAGAAAGGTACACTCTCCCACCGCTGCTAATCTAATTCTCACTATACTTCAATAGCTCTCTGCTGACTTCCGCCCTCATTTTCTTCTCCCCACCCCTCAACCCCCTCCTCTGATCACAGCACCTCCCCACCTGTTGGCAGCCACACTCAATAGGAAGATGAGGCTGAAGGTGAAAGAGCACGAAAGGAAAAGAAGATGACTTCTGCTCTCCTTTGCAGTTTCGCATTTCTAGAAGCTGAGCAGCTGAACAGTGAGAATGCCACGTGGAAAGTGAAGCTGCACTTCCCACGTGGCCCCTCTGGCCAGCAGCACCCCTCAGAGCGGAGCTGCACCCAGGCCAGTCCCAGCAGCTCAGCCACCAGAGGCAGCCTCACCAACTGCAGTTGGCTCACCTGCTGCTGCACCCTGGCAGCCAAGTCTCATGGCCCAGATGGCAAATGCTCCAGCTGGTGTGGCTGTGGGCGCTGCTGGCGGGCCCCCACTGGGTCATGCCATCCCTAGGGTCTTCTGTGGAGGAGGTAATGCCGAGCACTCCAAGTCCAAAATCCCTTCCCAGCAAAGTGATGGCCCTTTTTCTTTTATGTGATAAAACAGTTTTTGGAGTGTGCCCAGAATCCACCTAATATCACACTCTGTGAGGATTTCAATGAGGTGCTGGAAAAGCAGAGGATTGCAAATGGCCTAGTCTAATCAAGAAGCTCAGATTAGGACTGGGGCTATAGCTCAGTGATAGGGTGCTTGCCTAGGACACATGAGGCCTGGATTCAATCCCCAGTACTGCCAAAAGTTAAAAAAAAATTAAAAAGCTCAGATTGAAGAACTGGGAAACTAACCCTGACCATATTACTTCATCATGAGAATGCAATTAATAAAGAAAGGATAAATTAAACCTCTCACTGGTAGTTTCATTGCTTCAGAATGGCAATGCAGAAGTTGGCTGAGATGGTGTAGGCTTTGGAGCAAATGTGAAGCAGCCGTGGTGACGTTATTACTTGTGAGTTAATTAGACTGAAGTGATTTTATTCAAAAAAAGAGAGAGAGAAAGAAGTAAAGAGATGAAGTTCCTCAAGACAGAAAGCTCTGACCTCCCTCCCCCTGGCTCCCTCCATCAGTTCTCATCTCCTCCCTAGACTGGTCTCCCTTATTGCTCTGTTGCCTTAAGTGGTCTCTTCCAAATCTTCACAACCACCAACTAGCTCCCATCAGCTCTCTTCTTAAGTCCTGTCCACCAGAGTTGTCTCCGAGTCACAAGTCCCACCATCAGAGCCTGCAGCTGGGAAGAGAGTGTCCCTGACTAACAGAGAGGAAGCACATGGATAGAAGAGGCTGAAATGCCCAGGCTTTAGCAGCAAAAGAGCTTCTGGCGGCCCAAGGTGGCGGATCATCACCCATCAAAATACTATGTCTGTATCCTCTCCTCCAGCTCAAATAAATAATCAAGGAACAATTTCTTTTAACAGGTTGGGTTGGGGGTGTAGGTCAGTGGCAAAGTTCATGAATAGCATGTACAGGGCCCTGGGTTCAATTCCCAGCACCAAAAAATAAAACAAAATTAACTTTAGGGCTGGAGGTGTAGGTCAGTGGTAGATCACTTACCTAACACACACGAAGTATGCAAAGTCATGGGTTTGATACTCAGCGAGCACACACATACACATACAAAGGCTGGCCCCTGGTAATCAATCTAAAAATTATACAGGTGATAGCTGGGCACACATAATGGTGCTTACTTGCAATTCTGAAATTCTGGGAGGTTGAAACAGGAGCATCTCAAGTTTGAACCAAGCCTTGGAACCTCCACGAGACCTTTTATTTTTTTATTTTTTTTAAGAGGCAAGGCCAAAATCTTACCTACCAGTTTCTTTAAACTTGCAAGAAGCTGTCATCATACAACAGAGAAACTGTTAACATATTCTAGCTGCGGTTAGCTTGAACCTGCTGATTGTTCTGCCCATGATTTAAGAACCATGTGATGTTGACATTTTAAATTTTTCCTCTACCTCCTGTAGAGTAAACAATAAAAATACCTGTATACTCAAAACACAGAGAAAACAAAGCCCGGAAACTGAAACATAGAGAGTGCTTTAGATTAAATATTAACCAGCCTAGAAATTCAGCATGAACATTTCTGCAACCTTCATTTGAGAGTCCTAGAATTTATCCTGATGCATTGATTGCATGGGTACACAAAGATGCACAAATGGAAATATTCTCTAGCACTGTGGAAATAGAAAAAACTAGAAATAAGAACATGTATCACCAGGAGAACAGCTAAGTTAATTGTGAAATATTGTGCAGCAGTTTAAATATAGGTACACACAAACACAGGTAGATGAGTCGACTGATTCACACGGAAGTCTCTGACACTGCTGTGTTAAAATATTAAATATTGTCCCTACTGCTATGTTGTATAAATATCACCCTATAAAATGTATATGCATATATATATATATATATATATATATACACACATACATACATACATACATACATGTATGTATGTATTTTTTTAAATCTGTAATACCAAGTGCTGGTAAAAATAAGGATCAAGCTGGAACTCTCCCTGCTTAGCAGGAGTGTAAAACAGGTACAATCACCTCTTTTTGGGTGGTCTTTCTTTATTTTTTCTGTTTTGGTACCAGGGATTGAACTCAGGGCCCTATGTAGTATAGGAAGTTCAGCAGCATTTTTGTGCCCCATCCCACAGTAGATTCTTCTAACACTCTTCCCAGTGGTAACAACCAAAATGTGTCTAAATATTGCCAGAAGTCCCCTGAAGGGCAAAATTATCCCAGGGAGCAACCAATGGTTCAGGCCTACACAACCCAGACCAGAGAGTATGTAGAGAAACAGGGAGACTGGAAGCAATGGTATCCTTAAGAAGCACATTTCTTGAGAATTACCTGCATTGTGAAGAGAACTGTGGGTTTCCACCAGGTGAATTCATATCCAAGAGGCTATACCTGGAGTGAAGTTCAAATACTTCTGCCAATATTTTTTTTAAATTTTAGCAAATAAATTAGAATGGGAAGAATTAACCTCTCATTTTCCTTCAACTTAGAACTGATGCAAAAATAGTATTCACAGACAGACAGACAGACAGACAGACACACACACACACACACACACACACACACACACACACACGTGTGTGTTCTATAAACAAAAAAAGGAGAATAAATGTCTCCTGATATACAATCAGTCATTCAAGAACAGAGTAGGAAAAGTTTCAAGCGTCACTTCAAAGAGTCCTTTGGTATGAAACAAAGAGCAACTAAAATAGCACAGTAGAAAGTTAAATGTTTGGGAATATTTAAGAGTATAGAAATTTCAATGAAATTCAGATTACAACAAAAGTAATACAAGTAACTTTCTCTCTCCTTCCTTCATGTTTTTATATAGAAATGATCACTAGACTTTCAGGGAAGAAATGGAGGAGACCTTGAGACAGTCTATTCAATTCTCCCCTAATGTAGAAAAGGAAGGGCCCAACAATGCAACCCAAAGGCTGTGGCTGGGGTCTCTCATGTGGGAAGGCAGCTGCAAAAGTACAGGCCACCAGCACTGCAAGGTCTAAAACCTTGGAACAACCTACGGACATTTTTTGGAAGACAAGAAAAATATACTATAAGCATCTAGGAAAGTGGTGAGAGGAGTGGATTATAAAAGGAATGTATCAGCAAGGCCTATAATCCCAACACTCTGGGAGGCTGAAACAGGAAGATCACAAGTTCAAGCCTAGCCCAAGCTCCTTCATGACTTAGTGAGACCCTGTCTCAAGATCAAAAGTCAAAAATGGGCTGGGAATATAGCTGAGTGTGGAGTCCCTGGGCTCATTCTCTAGTATTGTAAAACAAAGAAAAAAACCAAAATAGATATATAAAAATTTAAAATACAAGAAAGAAAAGAAGAGAAATATATTTATTTGGTTGAGATCAGACTTCGCCTCTGCAAAACTCAAGATGGGAAGATAGGCCTGGGTTTGTAGCTTATTGGTTAGACAAGCACTAGGCCCTGGGTTTGATTCCCTAGCACCCCATAATACAGGCAGGGTTGTACATGCCTGTCGCTCCAGCACTCAGGAGGCTTAGGCAGGAGGATTGCTGTGTGATTAAGGCTAACCTGGGCTACATAGTAAGTTCAGGACCAGAGTGGGAACCCTGTCTCAAAGAAAAAAATAACCCAGAAGATAATGAGACAAACTTAGTACTCTTCTTGGGAAACTCACTCAGCGTATCATTGTTATTATTACCATAATCACCTAAAAGGACTTCACGTACTATGTTTTTTCTTCAGATCACATAAATTTTTTGCCTTTTACTAACAAGACTACATATACTGTCTAATACAGAGCCACTATAGCTGCCAATCAGCTGAAAAGTAGCTAGTGTGACTGAGAAATTAAATGTTCTGATTTATTTCATTTTAACTTAAATCTAAATGACCACACATAGTGGCTACCATTTTAGATGGCACAATCTAAGTATCTGAAAGAGTTCAGGAATGAAAATGCTGTGCTACAAAAAGTAAGCAAGTTAGATCTAAATGGCCTTAAATATTATGCAAATATCAAAAATAGTTCTCACAATATAACATATAATAAAACATTAACAATTATCTGGGTCTTAAAATCTCATATCAGCAAGTTCACATTTCACACTAAAGAGCCAAAAGAGACGATTCTATTAATAGTGTTGGTAACTAGAAGAATATGGTTCAATTTTTTTTTTGAGACAGGGTTTTGCTCTGTAGCCCAGGCTAGTTTTAAACCCACTTTGTAGCCCAGACTGGCCTGGGACTCAGGACAATCCTCCTCAGCCTCCTCAGTGCTGGGATTAGACATGCACCACCATGTCTGGCTTCACGAGGCACTGTGGAATCAAACTCAGGGCCTTGTGCTTGCTAGGCAAGTGCTTTAAACGCTGTGCTATTCCTCAATTATTTTTTAAGCTGTAAGTTTAAAACTACCAATAAAATAAAAATAGGATGTATAATTTTTAAAACTCCAAGAAGGGGGAGAACCATTTAATGACTGGCTTAACCTACTCAGGCTGCTCTCACAAAATACAAGCAGGGTAGTTTATAAGCAACAGAATTTAAAAAATAATTTTAGAGAGTAGTAAGTGAGAGATTGTGGTACTAACAGATATAGTGTCTTTTTTATATATTGTACCATATTTCTATATTATATTTTTGAGGCAGGGTCTCACTCTGAAGTCCAGGTTATTCCTGAACTCGCTATGTAGCCCAGGCTGCCCTCAAACGAAGGACAATCCTCCTGCCTCAGCCTCCCAAGTGCTGGTATTATACCACCATGCCCAGGTTATGTAGCTCTAGGGAACTGAACTCAAAGCCTGTGCTGGTGCTTGCTAGGTGAGAGCTTTAACCTCTGAGCTAAAGCCCTAGATACAGTGTCTACTGAGTGGTACAGTTCAAAGACATGAGAGGGACAAACAAGCCCTCTGAAGCCTCTTTTATTATGGCGCAAATTCCCTTCATGACAGTTAACCATCCCCCAAAGTCCTCACCTTCTATGACTATCATAACGGTAATCAGATTTAAATATGGAAATTTGGGGGGGGTGCATTTAAATTACAGCAATGTCCTAAGAATATGCCTGAGCTCAAGACAGTGAAAAATTTTAAGTAGAGAGATCATTATACAAAACTGTACATGCAATATGTCCCAACTTTTAAAGTATGTACATATAATAAAGCCTGAAAGAAATAAATATGGAAGGGCTGGAGGAATAGTATGGGGGTTAAAGTGCTTGCCTTGTAAGTACAAGACCCTGAGTTCAATTCCCCAGCATCACATTGAGCTGGGCTTGGTGGCTCATGCCTGTAACCCCAGCACTTGGGAGACGGAGACAGGAAGATTACCCTGAGTCCAAGGCCAGTCTGGGCTACAAAGTAAGTTCAGGACCAGCCTGGGCTACAAAGTGAGACAGAAAGAAAGAAAGTAAGTAAGAAAGAAGGAAAGAACATGGAAAACATGGAAATCTGACAACTGCCAATGATGGGTGGCTAGGTATTGTTGTGTGTTTTCTAGATTTTCTACAATAAGAATTGTAACTTTTGTAATCAGAAATTTTTTAACATAAATAAGGAATAAATCTATAGTCACATCTCACCTTTTAGAATTCAATGGACCACTAGCCTTAACTATCTGAAAGATAATCCAGTATCAAATATTAAGCAGGAGCTGAGGATAGTGATAGAGTGCTTGCCTAGCTGTGTGAGGCCTGGGTTCAATCCTCAGTACCAGAAACAACAACAAAGCAAAAAAAAAAAAAAAAAAGCAACGACAACAAAAACCCAAAGTAGCCAAAATACATGTCACAGAGCCTATGTCAAAGGATTTGAGTACTTTGTTCATCAAGAATAACCTTTACTGTAATCCTAGCACTTAGGAAAGCTGAAGCAGGAGGCTCACAAATTTGAGTCCCACCTAGACAACTTAGTGAGACTCTGTCTTAAAACAAAACAAAAAAATAAAAAATAAAAAATAAACAAAAAGAGGGCTGAGAGACTCGCTCAATTGTAGAATGGGTTTGGTCCCCTAGCACCCTTCTCCAATGACCTTTACCTAACTTAGTTTCAACAAACTTTGTTATCTGAGGTTCCAGAAGCGCTGGGGATGCAGATGCAGATAACAGAAAAAAAGTGTTGGGCCTTGGCCTAACAGCAGAGAATAAAGGACAGAAGTAAAAATATAAAGCAGGCTAGGGATAAAGCTCAGGGGTAGAATAGGTTTTTAGCATGTGAAAGGCCCTGGGATCAATCCTCAGCATCATAAAATTAAATCTATCTACCTATCTATTATCTATCTTTCCCAGACACAGACAATCACAAAGCAGTCCAAGGACAACTGTGGCCAATACATTCCTAAACAACCCCAAACATCTGTGTAAAATCTGAAAATACATATTCTCTATAAAAACTGCAAGTTAAAAATTTAGACAAGGTCCATTTGAACAATAGGCTGGTCGGTTGAAGAAAAGTTCTTAATGCATTTTTAAAAAGGACTGATCACAAATATTTATACTAATGAGTGTTTAAAGAGACTCTTAGCCAGAGCAACTTACTCTTGCAAGTTCCCTATTGTTAAGGTTTTATTACACTGCAAAGGATTTTATGGTTGGCTGTGTCAACCAATACAAATCTGGAGAACAATCTGGAAGGAAATGATTAATAACTGCTTCTTCCCAAGGAAGTTTAAAAATAAGTAACCACAGGCATATCTGAATCAGTGTACGCGCTGCAGTCACTACTGCATGCGGCCAGGATGCTGCTGCTCTTGTGGCTTACATCCATATTCCAGGCAGCACTGAGTTACTAGGTAGGCAGGTGGCATCTATCAGCTAGCAAGGTAAAGTCAGCAGGTCGCATTCCATCCTGCAGGACACATTGCTAAGCGAAGACACACCTATTCCACCTCCCTCATACCTGCTGCCTTAGCTTCTGACTTCAAAAGCAGGATTGGAAAGACCAGGAAGAAAAGGCTGATTATGTTTATATCTGTGGAACAAAGATTAGCAAGCTGCCAGCATCCCATTGTTTTTATTTTCAAACACGGTTATCACAAAACAAAAACAAAAAGATAGCTTCTACACTGGAAGCCTGATTATTTGCCAACAGTTCCCGAATGTTTCCTCCTCTTTCAATAAAACAGAAGATGCCTTTCATGGTACTTATCTATATAGCCTACTTCTTTGTTGATATGGGACTAGTTCTGATTTCTATATGAGAGCTTGACAGAGTCTATCTGGAAAAGCTGTTTCCTGAGTTACCCTAACAGCCTCTCACTGCTTTGACACATGCCTGAATTCTGAAAGAAAAAAAAAAAGTTTTAATTACCGGAGCTAAACAGAGAAAAACATAACCACAACAATAGTTAAAGGCCCTTTGGCAATCTTCCCTCCTAGTTTTCTCTTGCTCCTTTTTCTCTGAAATAATCTTACTGGTTGTTTTCCCTGATTGCAAATGTAATACATGGTCACTGTCATAATTCAGACAACACAGAGATATATGAAATAAAAATTAATAAACTCCCCTAAATTCTCACTCATCTCTCAAGGAGTCTGACGTTAACAGCTAGCCATATATATATATATATTTTTTTTTTTCTTCTACCTAGGCTTACACAACATATAAAATACTGAAATCTTTTCATGTTTTGCTTTTAAATAAAGATAATATATTATATATATACTATTGCTTTTTAGTCTTAAGAATATGATATCAACATTTTCCGAGTCAAGATAGCTAGATAGATAAACAGATAGATATAAGAGAGAGGATAGATATATTAGACTACATATATACACATATATATATGTGGCCTAGAGGCATAGCTTAGCAGTTAAAGCACTTGCCTAGCAAGCACAAGGCCCTGGTTCGATTCCCCCACTACCACATAAGCCAGGTGTGGTGGTGTATCCTTGTAGGTCCAGCACTCAGGAGCTGAGATAAGATTATTGTCACATGTTCGAGGCCAGCCTGGGTTGCACAGTGAATTCAAGACCAGCCTGAACTACACAGCAAGACCCTAACTCAAGAGAGACAGAGAGAGAGAGAGAGAGAGAGAGAGACAGACAGACAGACAGATACAGACTGCCTTCTTCATATGGATGTCCCACGATGACACCTTTTCCAACTCACAGAACTTTGGGACAGAACCTTGCACAGACACTTCAAGCCTTTTAATTTTAGTAACAGAGTCCTAGAAGTGGGGTTTCTGGGTCAAATGAGACATTTTCAAATGTTTAAAATTTTATGTTTAAATAAAATTAATTTTAGATCTTCAAAATTTGTGTTCCCTTTTCCTTGATGCAGAATTTTGGCATAAACCTTTCACAGTGCTTTGCATATTTCACTTTAAAAGCACACACAATATGTCAAAAAGGCCCCTGTCATTTATGCTCATGTAGTTATAAATAAGTAAATGCTTAAGTTATGGCTGTGATGGCCAGCATTAAATCACTGTGCAAATACTTATGCCTTGCTTTATGAAAATAGTAATTCATTGTGGAAACCCCACCCCCATGGCCATGTGGCAGCAGCAGAGTCGCAGCTCTCACATCCTGTGACTCCTTCCAGCTGAGTGACTATATAGAGATCAGGACCTACATATTTTCTAATTGTCAACATTTAAACTTAAAGAGTTTGTGGAGGGGAGACAAGTAAACAGTTACATATGACAAATTTATGGCCATTTTGGGTCTCTAATATCCACAAATTATTTGTAATACAATAAATAATTCTGCTGGTCTATGTCCCACAAAAAATAAAACCTATAACCGATATATTGCTATTCTTATACAACCCTTTCAAGATCTTATTCTTTGAACATTTTCCAATAGAAACTTTGGTCTAATCCCAGTTTACATTTTTCTCTGTTTCCGATTCAAAAAACAGTCTTGAAGAAACCAGTGCAGCTCCTTAAAATTTTACCTCAGACTCCTCCATATAGTCTCAGGACCTGAGCACCGATGGAGATTGTTAAGACACAGCAAATTTGATACAGAAGTATGTGACATGCAATTAATCTCCATTCATCCCCTGCTCTACTTGTCAGCAAACAAAGGTGCTGCTTTAGAAGGAGATCTGAAGACTTCAATTAAAAACAGTCAGCTAACAAGAAAATAATCTAAACTAAAGGAAGGTGGCAGGTGCCGAAATGAGTTGTTTACCAAAGTGTCAGTTTTGAGCAATAGAGAACCGCACATCAAAACTGTTGAAGGAGTGGATTTCATGGCAAGCTCAGGAAAATGAAAAGGGACTTTTCTACCAACGCTGCACACAAAACTCGAGTATCATTTAACAAGCTTGTAAGATAGGTTCCCTCTCATCACCTGACAGGCACCAAGGAGAAGGATCACTTTATATCTTTAAACACAAGGGCAGAATTAAACTTTTTTGCCACAGTGTCTTCACTACTGGAAACCAAAGAGAATCACAGCCTACTTCACAAGTCTAATACTGGGTGAACAGCACAAGGAAGGCTGGACTGCTTCTTGGATGTCTAACCCAGAATGTTCTTTTTACCCTACAAATAATTTTCTGCTTCTAAAGTTTAGATGTACTTAGGTCACAAGCTAAATGGATCTTGGAAACCTCTCCTCAAAAGAAATACCTGGTTGACAGCTCTCATGGAGTGACAGTCCAGAATAGGCACAGTGCTCCAAGCAGGAACCAAAGGGACTTGCCAACTATTTGATTTGAAGCCACGTATACCAAGATAACAAGGTAAGAGATTAAAATAAATAAATAAATTGAGAGAAACTAAAATACACACACACACACACACACACACAGCTTGCCAAAAGTATGACCTGTCCAAAGCAAGCCATCTGTTAAGTATGTGTCAAAAGTGTCACTTAGGTGCTTAAAGGCTTAATTCTGAACAGTTTCCTCCTGGGACCCTTATGTGACTACAGATTCTAGGCTTCTGTCCTCCCTAGGTCAGTCACAGGAAAACAAGTAAAAACTGCTTAGCGCCGTTTAGGGAAGCCTTCTTGGGGGGTTGGATGTGTTGAGGGCTAGAGGGAGGCCTTAACTCTTCAGAGAGCTGCTCAGACGCTTTGAAGGCAACGCCACTCTATGGGGCACTTCTAGAAAGGGAAGCAATGCCACTCTGAGTGCAAGCCTGCCTCAGGCTAGATAACGACACCCCCAAAAGTCTGCAGGCCGGTAATGGAGCTATGGGTGAGGAAGGACGACTCACCTCACGAGCCAGGCTTGGCCCAGCACGCTCAGGAGCCCCTCGCAGCCCCCCTAAGAGCCTCAGAGACACCCACACAGGAAGGTCTTCTGTGAAGGTGATGAGGGCTGAGATGGTGAGGGCGACGAAGGGTGAATCCTACACTGGGGGGACACTCGGGGAGTCCCGCGGAGAGGGGTTGGAGGCCAGTCCTGGAGGCTAGGGGCACCAGACCTGGCATTAGAAGATTCTAATCTGGAGCTTGGAAACCTAGAAGGCCAAGCGGAGGTGTGGAGATACACTGAGGAAAAAGGCCGCGTGTGCGGCTCAAGAGGTGACAGGGCCCCGGTGGGAGGCGGGAAGCTGGCTTGGGGGAGTGGAGGCTCTAGAAGCCTGGAAGTTCTGGCAGAAGCGAGTTCGGGAGCTGAGAAGAAGGCCGGGCCACGGCGGGGCCCCGGGAGGGCAGGGGCGTTACCTTCCAGGAGCCAGCGAAGCTCGTCGGGGAGGGCGACGGCCTGCATCTGGCTGGCGGCGGCGGGCTGAGGGCGCGGGCCGCGCGGGCACCTGCACCTCTGCCGCCGCGGGGCGCAGCGCGGCGCGGGGCGGGGCGGGGCCGGCGCGCTCAGGAAGTGGCGCGCGCAGCGGCGGGCGCGCGGCGGGGTCTCCGGTGGGTGAGGCGGGGGCGTCGGAGGACGCCGTGGCGCGCCGGGGACCCCGCGCCCCTCAGGGCCGGGTGGGGGGAGGAGGCCCCACGACTCCCGGGCCACAACGGAACGGGCGACCTCGAGGTGTCCCTGGCGGGCCCCGAAATGGGGCGTGGGGAGGCCCAGAAAGAGGCCGAGACTTCCCTATCTCGGGAAGCCACCAAGATTAAAATGATAGAAAATCCCAATGAATAAGTCACCGTTTGGGCGCTCTCCTCGGGGGAGCTGACGCTCCGTGAGGACGGGAAGGGGGTCACCTGGGGAAAAGTTGAGAGGAGACGGAGCCCATTCGCTCCCAGACCTGAGGGGGAGAAGGAGGAGGACGTCAGCACGGGCACCTGTCCTCCCCTTCTCACCCCAAGTGCCCTGTCCTGGTTGTGACAGGCACCAAAGACGTAACCACTGTGGTAAAGGAACACGGGAACACGGGATTTCTTGGCATTCTCTATAGATCTCTAAATAGCGGGTTTTATTTCCTTTCTTGTTGTTGTTAGTGGGGCTTTTTGTTTTGTTTTGCAATAGACCAGCTGCTGTGTAAAAAAAAAAAAAAAAAATGGTGGAGCACCATGGAGATAAAAAGAAGGGAAGTGAATACCGGAAGAGATGGAGCTGCGTGAGTGTGTGTGTACCCAAGAGGCACGTGGCCACGTGACAGGCTCCAAACACCACACCAGACGTTGAAGGAGTTGGTGAGCTTAACAGGTGGAGGAAAGAGTAAGCAAAGGTGGACCCGTGCTCTCCTGCTGGGGCAGTACCTAGCAGCTCTCATCTGAATGGTGTAGGGAGTCAAAATCAATTGAAGCTCTGTTATAAAGGGCCTTGGAAGTCAGAATGGAGATTTTGAGCTCAATTGAGGGATACTTGGGAGCCATCCACAAGTTTTGAGGTGGAAAGTGATCTAACCCCGACTCCTGGATCACCCTCATATATGTGGCCTCATACACCTGGCTTTACCATTTTCCTTCTCTGTAAGGAGAAAAGGGGGGGGGGGGGTAGGGAGCGGGGGAAGATTCTATTCTCTGAATGGACCTACAAACTGTGTAGGAAGGATTGGGAGTGGTAAGAGAGGATTTAGGAGAAATGGGTAACACTTCAGCTTAAACTGTGATAGACTACACCTGGAAGATGGGGCAGAAGCAGAAAGAAGAAACTGGGACACACGATAGAAATGCCTGCCTCTGGAAATATTTACACCTCCAGAGACAGAGCCTCAAGGTTTGGGGCTTCATCTTTTAAGGGGTACAGTTGCTTTGATCTCATTCTGCCACCTGAAAAGAAATCATTACTTGGTTTCTGGGTCTCTTGACTCACCTACAGGTTGCCACAAATTGACGGGAAGGGACTAAGACTGGGTTGAGTTTCTCTGCTCATCCTTTTTTTCCTGGGAAAGTGTAGCAATGGGCAGGCTGTCCTTCCAGGCCCCAGAGCAAGGACAACTCTTGCAAAATTATAACTGCTTTAGAATAATTTTGGAGTACTTATGACACATGTCAAAAATCAAAGGAGATATGTAGAAACTCTTATTGTCATGATTTTAAAAATAAACCTATGTCTTAGTTACTTTTTTGTTGCTGTGACTCAATACTTGACACCCACAAGCTTAGGAAAGGAAAGGTTTATTTTAGCTCACAGTCTTGAAGGTCACAGTCCATTCAGGGTGGCCGGCAACAGTCGAAATACATGGCAGAGAGAGAGAGGTGGAGGCAGCTTCTCCGGACAAACAGAAAACAAGCTGAGGCTAGTTGAGACTAGTCCCTGTCCACCAGGAAGGCAGGTGCAGCTTATGTATCCTTTCAGGTCTCCGCCCAGTAACCAGTCCCTCCTGCATCCAGGTGTGGCCACTACACACCGTTAATCCTAACTTAACTGCAATCCACCCCTCCAGACCAGACCCCAATCCACCAACATCACATGGTTCCATAAAAATACATGAGACTTTTGGGGGACACTCTAGATCCTAACCACAACATTCCACCCCTGGCTCCCAAAAGACTCATGTCGTTCTCCCCATGCAAAATACAAGTAGTTCTTCTCCAAGAGTCACCAAAGTCTTAATAGTTTCAGCACTACTAAAGAAATTCCAATTCCATAGTCTCCTCTGAGATGTACGACAAACTTTTAGCTGTGAGCTCCTGTTCAAACCAAAGAGTTAAGCACTTCCAACATAAAATGGCACAGGGTAAACATTTCCATTCCAAAAGGGATAAGGTAATATAAGGCAATAGGACCAGTACAATTCCTAAATTCAGCAGGGCAAGTATTAAATCCTGTAGCTTCATGTCCAGCAACTGGAGTAAACTCTGGTGAGGCATGAACTCCAAGGGGCTTGGGTGGTCCCACCCCTATGGCATTGCTACTGACTGCAACCTCCATCCTCTCTCCTTTGGGCTGGATCCACTCACAGCCTGCTGCGTTTCTCAGCTGACGATCTGTGCTTCTGGCTTCTCCAAATTTTCCAGCTCTCCACTGGACCTTAGGCCTCTCCTTCACAATTTCACACATTGCCCTCCCAGGGGCACACTGCTTGGCCTCCAAGGCCTTCCTCTGAAACCTGGGTGGAAGCCTCCATGAACCCACAACTCTTGGCTCTCCAAACTTATAAAGCCGGGACTGCGTGGACGTCTCCAAGATCTGCCACTGGTTTGAGCAGTAATCTGGCTCCTTGGTGCCATGGTTGCAGCAAATTCTAAATGCCTGGATTGCTGAACTCTAGGAAGCTGAACTCCAGGAAACACTTCCCTCTTTGGCTCTATCGGGAGTCCTGGGGAACTCTTCACAGGACAAGATCTTTTGCCTTGGCACTCTTTAGTTGGCAAAGGGTGAGATCTTGCTGATTCCTGAGTTACTGTGAAGGCCTCTTTCTTACAGTCCTGATTCCAACTTCTTGGTTTCTGTTTAATGTTAGTATCTTGAACAACCACATGCTTTTCTACTCCAGACTGTGAGCTTTTTATATCTGTTCTCTCTGCCATTGTCTCCTGTCTTTCACTATAAACCTGGCTAAAAGCCACAAACAGTAGCCATATAACAGTGTTAACATCAGTCTGTCTTGAGATCTCCTCCACCAGAGTAAGCAGTCCACCAGCCTTAATCTCAGTTTCAGGCAAAGTCTCTGGACAAGGGCAAAATGCCAACAAACTCTTTGCCAAAGCGTAGCACACGTGGTCTTTAGGCCACTTGCTGATACAGTCCTCCTTCCCATCTGAAACTTCTCGAGTCTGGCCTTTCCAATCCACACTTTTATCAGCATTCTGGTCTTCTGAGCTCTGACCAGGATCTTCCATTAAGCTTGGCTCAGAGCACCCAAAGGCTTCTCCAGCTTGCATCCCCAAACTTTTCCAAATTCCTTCTACAAACCGGTTCCAAAGACTTCTAAGCCACATCGTCAGGTAAAGTACAGCAACGACCCCACTGCTCTGGTACCAATTTCTTAGTTACTTTTTCGTTGCTGTGACTCAATACTCGACACCCACAAGCTTAGGAAAGGAAAGGTTTATTTTAGCTCACAGTCTTGAAGGTCACAGTCCATTCAGGGGTGGCCAGCAATAATCGAAGTATATGGCAGGGAGAGGTGGAGGCAGCTTCCCCAGACAAACAGGAAGACACGCTGGTTGAGACTAGCCCCCGTCCTCCAGGAAGGCAGGTGCAGCTTATGTATCCTTTCAGGTCTCTGCCCAGTAACCAGTCCCTCCTGCATCCAGGTGTGGCCACTACACACCGTTAATCCTAACTTAACTGCAATCCACCCCTCCAGACCAGACCCCAATCCACCAACATCACATGGTTCCATAAAAATACATGAGACTTTGGGGGACACTCCAGATCCTAACCACAACAACCTAAAACTATTTTCAAAAAACACAAAACAGCACAGGAAACAGAAATCTCTAAATTGTCACCTCCAGTTTTGTCTGCTTTCTCTTTGGCCAATGAGAAAGCTTTTGGTGCCCTCCCTGTCTTCTTCAAGCACATTATACCACATGTTCATTTAGCTTAGGAGCTAATGAGTTGTTTGATGAAGGACAAAACTCCAGGGCTCCCTGTGTGTCACAGCTGATTCATACCCAGAGAGAGAGAAAGAGAGCAGAAACTCATGGGGTAGATATTCTACATCCGCTCTTGGCTGCATGAGTCTCTGGGCATTAGAGAGATGGAAGCAGAGAAGGTGCAAGTCAGGTGGTATGTAGTGATGACTGGCAGATTCCAATACAGTATTGTCATGTTGCATCAAGCTTCCTCATTGCAGACAGAAACCTGCCTTCGCACGTGAGCACGGGTCCTCCTTAATCATCTGAGGACCCTGGTTCAGCAGTCAGCCTCACTCCTAATGACATTCTGTTAAATGGACAAATTCCTTTGAAGCCTTGTCCTTCTTTGAAATCCAATTTTGCAGGAAGCCAGATCTGATTGGGGGTAGCCATGGAAACCACACTGAGGAGTGTCTGAGAAGGAGGCAAGACAAAATGTGATAGTCAAGAGTCCTTTACTGCCCTGTCGGAAATATCAAAGAGATCTGGAGAGGTTGGCAGCAGAGAAGTCCTGCCCAGGTCCTGTTCTGTGTGGCTGGGTACCTTGTGGCTGTCGTGGAAGAAAGCAGCCAGCTGTCTCCACACACAGGCAGGGGGCTGGAGCAGAATACACAAACCCCAGGTCTGTCTGCATCCCCCTCCTGCCTCCCCTCCCAGTCACAGTTCCAGCAAGATCTTAGCATCCTCTCTTAGTAGCCCACCCCTTACAGGCCAACAACAAAGAATGACAAGGTTAAAATACAAGACCCTCACAGATAAGAGGTCCTTGGGAGCAGAGGCCATGAAATTAATCTGAAATTCCTTGTAATTAGATAAGATAAGGGTATCTAAACAGAGGCGGAGCAGCCAGCAATGGAGTCCGGCAGCACAACCTGCAGAAAATATACCACGTCGTCCACCGGGACCCCTCACACACTGTCAGCAGATAGAAGACGTGAAGAAATAGGGCCCATGCTGGTCTCTGGGCTGCTTGGAGGTGCCGTCTCCGTGATCTCATGCCAGGTGGGCACTCACTAAATATGCATCCATGGATTGTCCAGAGGGCTCAATCAGGAAGAAACAAAAGCATCTGGCACCCAGAATGGCATGGGGTAGGAACAACTGCAATCAAAGCAAGAGCTAGCTGGCACTGGGCCTCCCTGGATGTGACGAGTCTGGAGAGGAGACCAAAGAGGGCAGGCTCGGAGGCTTTATCCCAAGCGGGTATCGATCCCTGGATGCTGGGTCACGACACATAGCAGAGCTGACGCGTGCCCCGTGGATGCGCGGCCACTGCACTGCAGCCTCCCAGTCCCAACCCCATCAACCGGGTTTATTGACTCTTTTATTGACAATGCTGGCGCCTAATGAGGACAAGAGCTGCACACTTCATTAAAGGACGTAGAAGGAGAGGTGACGCCTCCAGTCAGTGCCAAGAACAGGCTCACTGTGTACTTTGTGAGGCCCAGAAATCAAGCTTGGTGCCACTGTGGAGGCAGAGGAGGCAGATAGAAAATGCTAACTTGAACTTATAATGTCCGTGGCTTTGAAATACAGTTTCCATGGCTTGCCAGAAGCCTTGCTCTTACTTTCTCACTGACCCTTTGGCTCTGGAGGGTTCTGTTCTACACACATGCACACAGATGCACCTTCAGAGATTTCCACCTGTGGCCCACACTCCTAGAGTCTCTGCCATAACAAACACAACAAAATAATCAGGTTCTCCTTTCTCAGAGAACGTTTCCCTACACAGGTTCTCAGTGAGGCATAGGAGCAGAACAGAATAAAAGATAATTAAAGCTCAGAAGAATCTTCAAGGAGATCGAATTCAAGACAAGAAGCAAGCTCATCCTCTGCCCAGGGTCCCCAACCAGGAGTTGTGCTGGCATTAGAATTCGAAGCTGGTCCAAAGTTCTTGTAGAACCGAAAAAGCATCTAAGATAGATCCTTACAGCATACGGATCGCTGAGCAGCAATGTGACCCCATCACTTTTTGGTCTTCCACCATCTAAATAGCAAACTTCCTTTCTTTTTTATTTATCTTTCTACCAATCTCTATATTATTTTTTCTGGGATTTTCCCTAAGCCCTCCCCACCCCCTTTTTGTATCTTCTTTACCTCTCCCTGAGACCACATTAGACATCTCCCTTGGGCACTGCTGAACCCAGCAGAGGCCCTGAAAACCGAAGAGGTTGCTGACTCTGACATTTTCTGTCTTTGATTGGTTCTCTTGGGACTCGGAAGGGGGGGTGGGAGGTCTCAGAATGTGTCAGCTGCAGCCAGATGAGCCTGTGCACTCTGAGTGAGACGTGAAGGCAGCCTATGTGCTTAATCTGCATGAGAGGCAGATGGGGCCAAGGCCAATTTTGTAGGCTGGATATTTGCAGGCAGCATGATAACTTTGAAAAACTAGATGAAGACATAACCATTGGTAGGGCAGGAGAATTAAAAAGGTTCAAAGTAAAGAATAGAGAAATGGCAATTTTCTAAAGTTGAACTGGGTTTCTTTGGTTTTCTTTTATTTGTTATTTTAAAAGTTAAAAATATTTAGGCACCCTAAACTCTTTCTTTTTCTTTCCACCTTTTTTTTTTTTTTTTTTTTTACCATTTTAACACAAGTCTTAGAATTCAGTATTGAGGCAGAGAAATTTAGGTGTGAGAAGGGACAGTTATTTAGAATCTGGTATAAAACTGACTTCATGTGCTCTGTAGGACTGCTCACACTAAGAGAAAATGGTGTTATGGAACCAGAATCACTGAAATTCACAAGTGCACATGGAAGCACTACCTCAAGTCCGAGAAGAAAATGGTAAAGACTGATTTCAGTGCAAGAAAGAGGATAAAAATACATTTGCTCTTAGGAACAACCTCTACAATCATTTGTAGGTCCTCATAATATATTTTCCTTATCTTCAGAATTGTGTCAAAATCATTTTGGTTGTTTTTCTTTCTAAAGTCTATTCTTAAACATTCTTGGGCTCCCCTTGGGGCAGTATTTTCTTCCAGCGTAAGCCACACGCTCTCTGCTATACAAGACAGCCCTCTTAGTCTAAGTTGTCTTCTTTTTCAGGTTTCATCTTTCCTTCTCCTCTAAAGTAAGCATTTTCCCTTCTTGTCTCATTCCTGCACTGGGATTCGTGTTCTCACCTTGACCCACCACCTTCTAGATCTTCGATTCTCTTACATCCAGTCTTGCTCTTTGTCTGCTGACATTTTTGGTCTTCTCTATAGTCAAAAACAAAACGGAAAATCTTGCTCCCTTCCCTACTCCTTCCTCCTATCTTCTCTCTCATCTCCTATCTGCATCCACCTCCTCCATTGAATCTCATGTCTCAACATGTCAGTCCCTTATCCTTGCTCGCTTATCCTCACACCACTGAAGTGAGTCTCCCAAGGACATGTACTGCCTTCTTGACACCTCTTTTCTGTCTTTGCCAACCCCCTGTCTGTAGCATTGAGTAGCTCTGACCACCTGCTCTTGCCGTAAACACTCAGCTTCCTTGCACTGGCCTATCCTGGTCTTCTCGTCCTTTTTAACTTTGATTTCTCTGCCTCCCTCTTGGTTCTCTTCTTTTCACCCCCTACTCATGGGTATTTGACAGAATTTTTCACTCGCCCTCATCTATCTTCTTTCCTAGTCCCTGAGGCTCCAGTAGGCTTCTCTTCCTACCATTCCAACATCCCCTTTTGTAGATTTCCTTTCTAATTTGACCTCTATCTCACATTTCCACCTGGACATCTGAACATTTCCACCAGTTGATCATTTCCACTTCCCTTAATTCCTGTAATGGCAAAGCCCCATGGACAGGACTGGGCTATGGATCAGAAAGTCCTGGGTCGCAATTTGGGGTCTCACATCTACCCTCTCTAAGATCCTGGGCAGAGCTCTATCAGCCTTAGTTTCTTCATCTGTAAGCTGGAGATCATAATCCCAACCTTACAGGGTCATTGTGAGATTTAAATTAGATGACACATGTATATAGCAGATGGTTCCATACATTGTAACAGTCACAAAGGAATTGCTGTTCTTCCAGAGCGGTGTTTAAAGTGTAGGACTCATCCGGGAACCCCCCACCTCCCATCATCCTCATTGCAAACATCCACAAGCCACACATCTTCCTTCCTCACGGTGGCTTTTGAATCTTGATCTTCTTTTGCATCCTGAGTTTCACCTCCCTAGAGTTGGTTGTCAATATTTTTCTTGGTTGTCAATATTTGTTGAGAAGTAATATTGGAAGGGCTTCCAACAACCTCCTGCATCCAGTTGTCCCCATCATGTCCTGTCACCTCCCATGCAAGCTCGAATGCATATTCCAAAGCACAACCCTGACCCCATCAAATGTACAATGTCTAATGTATAATAGCACTAAAGTTACACAGCCTTGTGCTCAAATTTGCCACTTGCCCACTGAGACCTTCGGCCAGTTAATTATCTTCGCCATGCCTCAATTTTCTCATCTGTACAATGACTGCAGTAATAGTACTTTCAAGATTGTTCTAAAGATCCAAAAAGCTAATATATAGTTTATAACTACTTATAACATGGTATGTGTGTCATTATTAGCTGTTGCTATCATCTCTGCATTTTCTGCAGCAACCAGCACCTGGTAAGTGCCACACACACACGCACACACACACACACACACACACACACACACACACACACACACTTACACTCCATAAACTCTCATTTGAGCCTCTGGGCTGACTAAATATGTATTTGAGGAATGACTTCCCAAGACTTAGGTGCCTTTCATCCCCAAAGATGAGACATTTTCTCTCTATGAAGCTAACTTTTCTTTAATGAGACGGGAGAGTTTTCTTGGCATAAGGCCCCGAAAAGTTGTGGTTATCAGATCCTCGCTGACCACCTCCAAGAATTTCCTCCCTGCCCTCTCTATTCTAGAACACAAGTTATGTCCTCCAAACTGCACAGGAAAAACACTGATATGGAAGGTATGTGGCATTGACTCCTCCTCTCACTTATGGTAGCAGAAACGAAGCTTCCACTGTAAATACAGACCCTGGAAAAAACCAATCAGAAGACCGGTTACATCCCAGGAGTCAGTAGCTTGTGCGGTCTAGAGTGTTGCCAACAGGGCTAGTGCTACAGAAAGCAGGAGGGTAGAAGAGAGAGAGGGATGAGGAATGAGAATAAGGCTTATGAGAAAGGAAGAGAAAGAAAATAAAAACTACAATAGATATAAAAATGAAGAAACTGAGAAATAGAAAACATAAGGAGAAAATAAAGAAGCCTCCACAGTTCCTAGGGATCATTTCCTAAGTTGTAATTTCAGGTTAGCCCATGTTCCACTCCCAGTGACATTAGTAAGCTTCAGGATATGTATATTCCTGAAGAAAAGTGCCTCATGGAGATTCTAACCATTTTGATCCTCTGGTGCTGTACTTTTTAACATACACATTATCAGCACAATGACATGTCTTATTGAGTAATATGTGATATTCCGCATCGTGAGACTATCGATGTAGAATTTCCTTTTTCATCGCTCAATATTCCAATATCGAAGCCTGTTGCATCCCATCACTGAGACCATTCAGTTAATGACAAGTTGTACGATGCATATTGCAGAATATTCATGTTCATTTTATGCTCACAGTGCTTAAAATCTCCTCTAAACAGCCTCTGCTCCCAGCCTATTAAGGTGCCTGTGTTATCTACACTCCATTCAGTGGCGTGGAAATAATTGTCTTGAGACTAAAGGAAAAATTGATGGTCACAAGCCGAGTCAGCATTTGTGTTCTTTTCTTACTCGGTTGAATCAGGTGTTATTTACCCCTTCCAACACCTGGGACTCCTGATAAGTCATTCCCCTGGTAGCTTTTTCCAGGACAGTGCTGTAGGGTCTTTGGGAGAAGTAAGAGCCTTCATAAACCGTATTGTTATCAGCACAATTCACATGGCTACCAGATGTGCAAAATCGAAACTACCAAGGGCATTCAGGCAAAGGGGGCTTGCCTGACTCCACCTGGCAGCTGTGACACGTGCTCACAAATTGGAGAAGGTACCAGAGAACAAAGCACTGCACTCAACACGAAGGCCCCTGTATGTGCCTGAGAGAAGATGCTTATCGTGCAACAAACGGGGTCTTTTTTGGTTCCCTCACCTGCTATCCAGCAATTCTACCAGCTGGTCTTCCTTCCTGCAAAGCTGGCACTACTGAAAAAGCACTTGCCTATTTAGGTACGATGGCCCCTTGTCTTCCTCTGTCCCTGTCTTCCCTCTGGGATGAAGCACCCGGACAGAGGCTGGTGGAAGAGAGCATTTTGCTCGACTTTGCCTTTAAATATCAACCACACACACAGAGACAACACCCTGGCAGCCTGAGAGGTTTCCATGGTGACAGAATGCAGGCCATGACCTCTGTAAATGTAATCAGAGCACTGGGATTGGTGTGTGAGACAGGTTTAATTTCTCCTCCTGCAGAAGCTCTGTGGTCCAGGCCATACATAGGCTTCATACATTGACAGACAACCTGTTATCTTTGCCAAGGCAGTTCCACATATGGCAATCCCCTCGGCCTCGGAGCTGTTTCCTCCATCGTCTGAGCAGGTTGCAGGATGTAAAAGGTCGCCGGGGACTGGGACGGCAGTTGTGTCAATACCCAGCATTCCTGCCCACCATCCTCAGGAGGATGGGCTGTCCTTTAAATGAGAAGCAGTTATGGCATGAGATCCAGAACAAGGACTCAGAACATTGGCCAAAGTTTTCATGTGTGCTCTGCCACCAATAGTGTGACCCTAGGTGATTCATTTAATCTCCAGCTTGTAACATCTTCACTCCATCAAGAAAATGCCTGGGAAGGGAAGGCTAAGTACAGCGTACTCAGTGAAGAGATTCTGCTGCCTCTGGCAGTAAGCTCACTTTCACTCTTTTTAAATTCTATTTTAGGGATTGAATCTAGGACCTTTGCACTGAGCTACGTCACCATCCTTTTTTTTCTTTTGAGACAGGTTCTCACTCTATAGCCCAGGCTGGTCCTGAACTCACTATGGAGCCCAGGCTGGCAGTCCTCATGCTTCAGCCTCCCAAGTGCTGGGATTATAGGTGTGCACCACCATGCCCAGCTTTTGTGATGCTGGGGAGTCAAACTTGGATACTTAGCAATTGATGTAGCACTTGCTAGGCAAGTGCTTTAACTACTGAGCCATTCCTCCAGCCCCGTTTTGTTGTTGTTGTTTGTTAATTTTTGAAGCAGGATCTTAGTAATTCACAAGGGTGCCCAGGCGGGGCTCAGCCACCGATAGTGCTGGAATTACAGGTATGTGCCGCCATGTCCAGCTTAGATATTAAGTAATCCATCTCACTGGTTTCAGTTGTGCCTTCAGAAAGTGTGGTGCTGACCTTCAGAGGGCTTCAGGCAGACTTTATCATCCTGTCATAATTTGGAAACCAAACCCAAGATGCAATTTGCTCCAACCTGGCCTAAAACAGGAGACTAGAGTTTTATACTAAATGCATGATAATTATAGACTCAGGAAAACACAGCAACATCTAAGGAGGATTCCATGACCCCTTTCCTAAAACCCCACTCAGCCTGAGTGAAGCACTTCTCTGGGTGCTGGCATTCTCTGATTCCATTTCTGATTCACAGGAGATGCTGGCAGACTTCAGTACCAGTCATCCTCTTTCTTAGAATCTTTCACTCATCCTGTATAACACTGAAAGAGAAACAAGATTAGGGCTAAGTAGAGCTTCACAGGTCTGGATGACATGTTTTTCTCCTCAGAGGGACCCGGTGCGTAAGATGATCCTTTTAGAATTTCAACAAGGAATCTAGGAATTGGAGGTCTTTAAAACTCCATGAGCTATAGAGTAAACCCTGGAGCCCAGCCTGGAGAAAAGTGATCTGCCTGGGTTATAGCCAATTAACAACAGCCCACCCTCCCCCAAGGTTATCAGGGCACCACTCTCAGCCTACTACTCATTTACTGCCTGAGTACTAATTTATACCTTGAACTGAAATAGAGGGGAAATAGGGAAGGACGGAAAAAGTGATTGTTGAACCTTACAGTCAGGAAATAGTGACTCAACTGGATTTACAGATAACAGCTTTACCACTTCCGGTGGCAGCTGATGTCAAAAGGAGGAAAGATTGTAGAAAAGAAAATAAGTAATGGTACAATGAGCTTCCACATAATGGCCCCCACACAACTGTCTCTATGAAATACACACTCCCTCTTTTGGGCCGATGAGGAAAGGTCAAATTTGACTACTGGTTTATATCTAGCATGTACTCATGAAATCAAGGAATGATGGGAGTTCGTAGGAACCCCAGGAGAACATCTAATCTGACATCACATCCTGGTTGCTGAGTAACCAAACCATCTAGGACAGGTGATTTGATTGTATTTTTTTCTTTTACTGAAGAACCCAATTTCTCAACTGTAAATGAGGAAATTAGGTACCTTCCTACTCTAACCTACCAGAATTCCATATTCTGTAAAAGTTCAAACATCCTGGCCTTTTCCAGCATTCCTTTATAAATGCTTAATTACACAAAAGGCAAGCACAAATTTTTGTTCTCCTTGCCCCAAGATTATCGTCATAAACATAGCAAGCACTAAGGGTATATCCATATCCCAGAGGTTATCAAGGGCTGCAGGTCAAAGCTTGTAAGACACTAACGTTTTAAGAAGGAGGAGGAAGAAACTAGTTATACTTTATTTGTGGTGGTCCAAGATGTTAATAATCCAACCAACAGGAAAGCTTGAGGCAAGCTGGACCTCTGGTTTGTAGTGTTCTCAATTGACCCCTCAGTTCCACGGAAGACAATGAAAAATCAAAACACAAAAAAGAAAAAAGAAAAAACAGAACACAAAATATTTCTGTTCTTCAGAATTGTTGTTAACTTTAAAAACACCTTGGGTACTCCTGAAGTCACAAAGGGAATAAAGAACAATAGTGCAGGTCACTTCTTCCCTTCATCCTACACTTACTGAACCAGTGCTATGTTCAGAGCACTAGAACACAAACACACAGAGATGATTGATTTAATACTGTCAAGAATCATACAACCAGGTAGCTGTGGAATATTTCCATTCCCATGATTGAACACAAACATATGACTTATAAATGCTATATCAATAATATGTTTATATCAGATAGCAATACAATATTCTCTAGAGACCTAAATATTTGCCTGTTTGATGCTTCAGTATTAACAGAGTGCCTAGAGATGTGTAGTGTCAAATGAGTCTCCCAAAGTACACACTCAATTAGTGATTCATGTAGACTCTGAGATGCAGGCTATGGGCCATCCTGTATACAGCCATTGTCCTCATGAGGAATGCTAAGGGACCATGTGTCCAGATGCCACCTCCACTCGAATAGGCTATGATGATTGAAATTCATCAACACATTTTCTAACCTTACCACAAGAACCTCGAGCAAGTAACCTTTCAGTAAGATATGGCCTCTAAAAGTCTGAGTGAAAAGCAGCATACACCATCCATTGTACTTCAGCAGACATTAACCAGATTCCCAGGCCTATAGAGCTGTGCCAGGAACAGTGTCAGGTGGTAAGAATTCATAAATAAATAAGGCATGAATTACCTGGAGGTCTAAAATGTCGCTATAGTCACACTCCTTATCCCATTAGTACACGTCAGTTTATCAGATTAGTAGCTGTCGTGAGGAGCCGATATAGGACACAGGCAGGTAAGTTTTGATAGGACATGAAACAGAAAATGTCTTAGACAGACTTACCCAGGAGTATTCAGGCCTCGTTGAATATTAAAATTAATTCCAAGGACAAGGTACCAAGGGAGAACGGAGAACAAAAAGGATCCTGAAAACAAGCAAAGTTTATTTTCATAGGAATTCTGATCACTGTCTTCCTAGAATCTTGCAAACCTTGGCCAATCTTACTAAATTCTTGGCTCAGATCTGGGCTCTCTCAGGGGCCTCACCGTGCTAATAAAAGTTTGTTTTCATGTGGTCTATTTTGTCTTCCTGGTACTACCAGGTGAGGTCACTTTAACATTTTGCCTCTAAGTCCACTGGACCAATAGTTCCCATTTGTTGGTGGAATTATCTTAGTCCTTCTCCTTCCTCGGGTCTTTCTGAGATTTTAAGGGTTATTTTACACATTTAAATCACTTCTGCCTCTGACAATCCATTTGACTCTTGTTTGTTCTCTCAGCTGATTTTGAAAGTGTTTGCTCTTGTGCTGGGGTGTTGCTCAGTGGCAGAGCACGCACCTAGAATGTACAAGGCCCTAGGTTTTGCCCTCATCACTTAAAATTTAAAAAGAAAGTACCTGTTTGCTATGTTGCCCATGAGGGGTGGCACTGCTTCCTCTTTACATTAAAAAGAGATTCCAGTATTCAGAATGTGGGTCAAAAGGGCTTAAAGGACAGCCACATGCTGCCTTTCTCTCTCAGTGTTGCCACTGCTTCGGGCCCATGTACAGATCCTCTTCTTACCTATGTGATTTTCTTTGTCTCAGTAGTCTCATTGTCTTTCCAACAATCTGGTTCTTAAAGGTTTCTTGTAGTAATCAGGACTCTTGGTTATAAGAGATCTCACCAAAATCAAATAACTGTGGGCAGATATGGAAATTAATTGTTACCAAGATTCAAGGAAGTGTTGAATAATCAAACATGGAAGGGCAGAAATATAAGTAGGTCTAAAATACAACTGGTCTTTTAAGTACTTGCATTGACTAGTTTTCTAGGCCACAAGGCAGGCTTTTCACTGGCATTTTGGGTTGGTTGGAGTTATGTATAACACCAAGTGGGAGCAATGGGGAAGAGAAGAAACTCCTAGATAACACAGATTTTTTTTCTATTTCTATAAAAAATGGGTAGTTATGATGAACAGAAATTGTAAGCTAGCCATTAAATCCCCTTTCTTAAGATTTGCTTGTATATGGGTGAATCACTTTAAAAAGTGTTCAGATTCTCTCACACAGGAGTCCCAGCCCTTAAAAATCAGAAATATGGTTAGATAAGAGATTTGGATCCCTACCCCATGCACTGGAGCTCCTGCCTGGCCACTGCTGGCAATGAAATGTGCAGGGTGGGCCCAGATTCCATAGAATAACAACTCACCTCCTTCTCGACCCAGCTTTCCTCTTCTTCCCTCTTCCTGAGGTCACCATGGACAATCAAAGCGCCCAGCCTGGAAACCTGGAGGGCAACTTTCATTCCTCTTTCTTCCTCTACCATTTCTACCTGTTATATATCTTCCAGATTGTCTGCTACTCTCAGCCCTGCTGTCCTCATCTCAGTTCAAGCCATCATTCCTTCTTGCCTTGCAGCTCTATAGGCCAATGCTCCACCAACACATTTTCTAACCTATAGATATCAACCACCTTTCTTTTTAAGTCTGCTCTTGTCTCTCCCCTGTTTAAAACTTCTATTATTTCCCAATCCTATGCTCCCCAACTCCTCACTAGAGCTGACAAACCTCCACCATCACGATCACCATTATTACCACTGCCATCACCGCCACCACATTTGGCCTGCTACTTATCTTCTCTGTTCCCTTCTCCATCTGGCCCCATTTCTGTCTTCTTTAGTAACAAATTCCTCTTATTTTCTCAAACAAGATGAACCTTCTCCTACCTTCACTCTTCACATGTGCTGTTCTCTGTCTGCCACACTTTCCGCCTACCTTCCCTCTGTGTATAGTAAGTCCTCAATAAATGTTTATTAAATGCCACAAGAGCTGACACAGGACAGAGGCAGTAAATAAGTCTATTGGCCAAGGTAATTATCACATTAAAAGTGAGTTAATTATGTAATAATTAAATGTTTTAACAAATAGAGCAGGCTAATTTTTAAGCTGATAATCTTGTGTGTTCTGCAAATGATGTCATAAATATCCAAATGATACTTGGCAGGAAAAAGAAAGGGTTCCCTACCGCTGGTCTAGGTCTTTCCTATCTTATTTTCCCATACAGTCCCAGCACCTGTGCTCAGCGCATAGTTAGGCTTCAATAAATGCCACAGGGTAAGTCTGCTGGGGGTTTAAAAAATATTCTTTATTCTGGAATAATTTCAAACTTATGGAACTCTTACCATAGTAACCAGAACAGCTATTCACCACTCATTAAGATTCATTGATCACTAACTTTTGCCACCTTCATTATTTTCTATTTATAGAAATATACGTATTTTCTCCTGAACCATTTGAGAATAAATTGCAGACATCATGTTCCATTTTCTCTAAAAACTCAGTTTCTTTTTTCCGAAGAGTCAGGACATTTCCTTAAAAATCACACCCAGTGGAACTACCAAAATGACCAGAGTTAACAAAGGCATATGAACTCTCACTTGAATATGTTTATTTTTATTTATGCATGTATTTATTTAGAAAAGTAGAAAGTAATAGAGAATGGTGGCGGTCGGGGATTACCTGCACACATTCATAGGGTCACCACCCCCCTTCCCCTTTGTCCTTCTCTGGTCTCCTTCAGGGGTTTCCTCAGACTCTGAAGCTGGGGAGGTGGGTACATGGTAGAGCACCTGCTGAGCATGCTGCGAGGTCCCGAGTTGCACCCCGACACCCCCACCTGCACAGTAACTCTTCTGCACCTGCATTCTCATCTCCCCTTGCACACAGCCCTCTTTTGGGCAGCTAGCGCACCGTGAGCCTGATGGCTTTGTTACCCAAGGCCCGCACCGGAAGTGAAAGTTGGAGCAAAAGATGAGCGACAGGAAGTGGGAAGATGACCCCTGGGACGCACCACCGTGCATGAGCAGTTCAGAGCTTCCGAGAGGGGAGGAAGACAAGCTGAGGGGCCGTAAGCTTTGCACACCTTGGGTCCTGGGACCGTCCTGCTCAGCTGAGTGGAATACCAAACGAGGGTGTCTCGGAGCCGCGCTTCACCTCAGCCACGCAATCGACAGGAGAAGCAGCGAGCGAGACCGACAGACTGTCACTGGCAAAATGAACTGTCACCTCCCATTTTTCAGAGGCACGGCGGGATGAATTGCAGCCTTGAACCGCGCGGCCCGCTGCTGATTGAGTTCCGCTGTCTTAGAACCCCGTCGAACAAGGCGAGTTCATTTCAGACTGACGTCCCACCGCTTATCAATTTAGGAGCCGGTAAAATTAACCGCTTCGGAGCTGATTTTCTCCCTCCCTCTGCTTGGATTCCACACCCGAAAGGTCATGAAAATAAATCTCTGTGGGTCCTGCTAGCATAACACGCAGTTTAGAGATGAGGTCTCAGAAGAGGGCGAGTCAAACACAGCCCAGGAGCAAAAGCTGTTTAAGGGCCCTTTACAGCCACCAGCCCAAGGCAGTGGTGGGACAAACCAGGCCTTTGCTGATTGTACCTCTGCACACTACAGTAGCTTCTGCTCTTGAGAGATCGTAACGGCTGGGTGGCTGGGAATGGAAGTACTTCAGGAGACCCTTCCTCAACCCCTTCCCCGCTGTGTTTCTGCGGAGGGCTCTGTATTAATTGGCTTTGTGTTGTCCTTAGGACTTTCCTTATGCATAGTAGGTGCCCAGTAAGTGTGTGTGAAAACAAATATGACCTGATATTTACTCTAGCATCAGCAATTAGTTTAAAAAGTGTAAACAGTGAACAGGGCCTTTAGGAAAGAGGAGGGTGGGTGGGTGGCAGGATATTTATCCAGGGATATCTTTACTGTCACCAGCGTTCATGGGACCCAGGCCAAGCTAGAAGCAGCTTTTAGGAGCAGAGCTAGACACCACTTCTCTGCCCTTAAGGTCCTGTGCGGCAGGCGTCTCTTCTGCATCTTGGACACAAATAGATTTCTCAACAACTGTTTGCGTCCCTTCTGCCTATGGCAGACTGTGGCCGTGTTTATTTCTGGAGACACAAACTGTTCGTAGGATGATTTTAAGGCCTGGGCACATTCTAGTTTTATTCAGAAGCATCCACCTCTCACCAAAAGTATTCCATGCCAAGAAGCGGAGAACATCTGGTTCTTTTGGGAAACAGTGCAAGAAAGAACTTATGTTAATCAGTAGTGTCTCCAGCAAGGCATCAGTGAGGACCAGAGGATGTCGACAGCCCAAAGCAGCTGCCTCTGCTGCCCGAAGAATAGAATCATTCCCATTCCTGCTCTTATGCTAATATTTTACTTCTGTATTTTTCATTGGCTACTCTTAAACCTACATCAGAGTGAGATCTATTTTCAAATCTGGCTCTCCCTTCACTAGCTAGAGGAATTGGGCAAGTTATGAACATGTATAAGCCCCACTTACCCTTCCATAAATCTATTCAATTGTGCAAAAATCTCAAATAATTGCATGGATGTGAAAATCTTAATAAACTACAGAGTCGTGTGGATGCTGGAATTCACTCTTTTCAGTCTCAGCAGCAGAGAAAAATATGAAGAGGAATGTCTTCCAGTATCTCAAAATTTGGTTCAATTCCATTTCTAGGACTCTCTCACATGAAATGATTCATAGATATACAAAAGAAAGTGTGTATAAAGAATTTCTCTGCAACTTTTTGAGAAAATTGGAAATAATCTTACTGTTGTCAATAAGAGTTGAGGTAAATAATGATTTGTATAGACTCGGTAGCACAGGCTGACCTTGAACTTATAGCAATTTTCCTGCCTCAGTCTCCTGAGTACTGAAATTATAGCTGTGCATCACCACACCTAGTTAATTTTTATGTGGTGCTGAGGAATGGAAAACGGGGCCTTGCACCTGCTAAGCAAATGATCTAATCACTGAGCTACATCCCAAGCCCCTATACTTCATAATATTGTGCAGTACTGAAAAATAACAAAATAGAATAAATTCAAAACTGTATGATTATAGTGAAGCATGATGGTATAGTCCGTAAACCCAGCTGCTTGGGAAGCTGAGGCAGGACAATTGCAAGTTTAAAGCCAGCGTAGGCAACTTAGCAAGACTCTCAAGATAAAAAAGGACTGGAAATGCAGCTTGATGCTTCCTGTGCTCATTCTCCACTCTCCACTACACGCACACGTACTGACACACACACACACACGAGAAAACCTGTTATAGTTGTGATATTTATGTATTAATGTCAACTTACATAAATTAACAGATGTAGTTACTACATCATTAGAGACTTGAGTGTTCTTTAGATAATTAAGTCAAGAGTGATCATAGAAAAATATGTTCAACTTAACCTTCAGGAAATACCCAAAGCTTTAAATGAAATGGAATCTAGTTGCATTTCCATTTAGTATATTATGGGTATCTCTTCAGGTCAGTACCTTTAAATTTTTTGTAATTGAAGACATATGCACATAATGATACAAAGGCCCTGGATTATATAGATAGTTCTCTGTGTTAACTATTGAGGAAAGGAAAGGAAATTTATAGGTAGTTGAAATGTGTTTTCAGGAATACAAATCTATAATAGTCTAGCAGTGTAACTGCAACTTTCTTTTTATAAATTGAAACAGCCCTAAACCAAGAATCAGGTGTCCAGCATTCTTGTCCCAGCTCTACCATTAACTTACTACGTGACATCAACCAAATCACTTATCTGGGTCCCAGTTTCCACATCCAGAAAATGAGAGTGTTAAAGTCCACGTCCTCAATGGTCCCTTCAAGCTGAAAATTCCATGGTTCTATGAAATCACTTCTCAAAGATTCAATAAAGGATGTTTATATATAATTATAGTCTCTGCTCATTTCTGCCACTAACAGGAAGACTTTAACAAGGCCTTAAATACTCACATGCAGAGAAAGTACACTAAGAATTTTTTAAATTTAAACAAAAAGATTCTTGCCCTCAAGAAACCTATAATTTAAGAAGGAAAGACAGTTGAATCAATAGAAATACAACAGTGCCAAGTTCTATAAAATGAGATTGTTGAAAGAGATCAGTAGAATTCAGACTTTGTTCCTAGAAGCTGTCGGGTTCCCAGGAGGGCATAAAGGCTGTTTTAGGGAGAGAACAAGAGTAGATAGGCAAATACTCTATGTCCCCATCCCTAGTTTAATCATAGTAGCTGTGTTTTTATCTGTGTCATGTAGCTTAGAAATCTAAGACTTAAAAAAGAAAAGAACTGCTACAATAGAAAATTTAAAAACCACCAAACTACAAGAGTCTTAATAGATGTTCAATCTTAAAGGCTTCACAATTCTGTAGCCTAAGATATATGTAAACTATGTAAACTGCATTCAGGTTTGCATGTTCATAGGAAATTAACTTCATGCAAGTTAATTCTCTTTTAAAACAAATAATTAGCTTGTAATGTGACTAAGGAAACATGGATGCATCTGCTTAATATGCTCGGACTTTCCTTCCTGAATTTTCTTAAGATGAAGCACAGTTGTAATTACAAAAGAATTGGATGAGGCAGGCAAAGGGGTCATAAAAAAGATTTGCAAGGTCCCTGGGATGGCATGGAGTTGTTATTGCTGCCTTCATCAGAGGAAGAAGATACCGAGCTGAGTTAGAATTACTGGGCTCTGCCTTTGCATTGGGTGATTTCTGTTTTCTAAAACTCATCTCAGGAAATACGTGGTAATTGCTAAGTGCTTCTGAAGTGCGATTTCGTTTCATCTTCCCACGATACCACAGCTTGGGTATTATTTGTTTTCTTCCCATTTTATAAAAAAAGAAAACTAGAACCAGGGATAGTAAATACTTGGCTCAAGTGATGGAACCTGGGTTCAGCCCCAGAGCTGAGCCTGAGCTCTCCTCCGCTGCAGGCTGTGCCCTCACGTTGCTCCCGAGACCTTGTTATGAAGCAGGCAGCCTGCAGTCTGATGGTTGAAGGATTCAAATGGGACTCTGCCTCTGGTTCATCTATAAATTTATTTTGCCTCATTATCCAATCACAAAGATGGTTTTTCACATTCCTTATCAAGAAATGGGGCTATTTTTCAAGCCCCATCTGTGAAACCTGGCCCTAGATAAAAATGAGGTGGTTACAGCTTGTCCATACCCCTGCTATACTCCTCTACAAGCAGCAACTTCTTCTCAACCCAAAAGAAAGCAATACTCTGCCTTCATAGAGCTTATGCTGATGTCTCCAGGAAGAGCAGAGTGCTTCTTCTATGGCACCTGCACTGAAGGGTGTGTGTGTGTGTGTGTGTGTGTGTGTGTGTGTGTGTGTGTGTTACTTTCTTGCCCATTTGACATGTAGTCCTCCCTCTCTCCAGCTACATCATATCTGCTGTAGGAACCAGGACTAATTTTTATTCATTTCTGCATCCATAATACCTGCCAACCTGCCTAGCATATAGTGGGGGCTTAATAAATGTTTGACTGAACAAATGAGACAATGCCCTCATGAATAAAATACGCTCATTCTGCCTCTGAGGTCGCCAGTAGGTCCCACTGTGGCATCTCATCTAGTCTTATCCTCCTTAAGACCCTTTTTCCTAATCCAGCTTTGTTAGTCCTACGCTCCCCTTCTCTCCCAGATCTGCTCTCTGCCCTCCACATTGTATTTTGCTAACCTCATGGGTAATAATGAAGCTAGCTAGGGTTAATGTATTAATGTAATATTTATATTAATAATGGGTTTTCACTTTAACTAGAAACTATCCATTGACATAATGAAGCCATTTCTAATGACGAGTGTGTTGTGTCTGCATTCAGGGTAGGTGGAAGCTGGGAAGTAGCCGGAAGGAGAGGGCTTAAAGGACCTCTGCCTAGGGCCTCTGAAACCACATCACCTACTGATTTGGTTAGAAGGCTAAAACTAAAATGATGAAACACAGGCACCAACACTGAGTATGTGCGGCCTCTACGGTGGTCAAATGAGCTGACGAAAGACATGGACTCTGATGTGCCTGGCTGACCTTCAAGGCAGGTTGGATGCTCTGCACAGATTCTCCTAGGGAGAAAGGAACTAGTGCTGGAGTTACACTGTTGGGGCAGCAAGAGTCACTGAATTGATCTCTTCTTTCACTGTACCTGTGAGGAAACTACAACTCAGGTGACCTGTTCAAGCCTAGGAAGCCAGAGCCAGAGGTGGAAACAAACATTGTATTTTCTTAAGTTAATACATGGGAGATGTCTTAGTTACTTTCTCTTTGCTGTTACTCAATACCTGATATCTGTAAATTTAGGGAGGGAAGATTTATTGTAGCTTACAGTTCCAGGAGGTCTTATCAATTCATGGATGGGTGGCTGGAAAATAGCAGAATCATGTAGTGGGGCTACTGCTAGAGCTGGAACCAGAGTTCTGAAGACTGAGATCCTTATAGCATGGTGGAGCAGAGAGAGAGACTGGGAGGAGGGGTGGAACCTGCACACGCCCCTCCAGGTCATACCCTAAGTATCCACCCCTTCCAGCCAGCCCCACCTCCCAAACCTACATAGTCTCCATAAGAACACGAGGCTTTTGGTGGGGCCCTTCAGATCCAAACCATCACAGGAAACTTGCTTTTTAATATATTTTTAAATCTTGTGTATGATAGTTCTTGGGATTGCCTACTATTTGCCATGGAGTTCAAGGATCTAAACTAAGAAAACTGAGGTGAATGCTTCTGGACAGCAATAGACGTCACGTGAATTGCAAGAGTGCATTTAATTAATGATTCTAATTTATATCCAGGATCTTAGCTACAGAGAGTCCCATTAGGTGTCCAATCTCTGAAGTACAGAGAAGCACACCAGAATAGTGGGAAGGAGGTCTAGTGCTAATTAGTCTTATCTAGTGCATTAGATTTTATTTTTCTAGAAATGTTTAAACCTCGTCAAGTTGATAGAATCGGTATGCAATTTTAATTGATATTTAATTACTAGTAAGAATGAACTCTTTAAAATGTCAAAAATGTGCACACAATTCTCATCTCAGTGTTGGCTTCTGACCTTTGAACTTGTGATTGTATAGCTACAATGGCTGAACAAATCACGAGGTAGAGGGATCACAAGTTTGAGCCCAACACAGGCACCTTAGTGAGGGCTGAGATCATGTCTCAAATTGGGGAAAAAAAATGGTGGTGGTGGAGACTTGAGGATGTAGCTCAGTGTCAAAGCTCCAGGTTCAATCCCTAGTAAACACAACAGCAGCAGCAACAATAACAACAGCACGCACACACACAATAAGGGCTGGGGTGTATCTCAGTGGTGGAGTGCCTTCCTAGCATGTGTGAGGCCCTGGGTTTGATCTCAAGTACTGAAAAATAAAAAGCATCAGTTGGTCTTTCATATTTCTTCATTTATAAATGAGTTGCTCTTTTTCTTACATATTGTTTGGAGATATTTGTACTCTCTTAAGCTTTTCCTTTCAGATTTGGATAAAGCTTTACATTTTAGAGGTATTGATTAATTCCTTACCTAAGGGCTACTTTTTAATGTCAGATTTTTCCCAGGAGCTGGTCCAATATAATTAACTCATTGTTTTGGTTACTTTTTCATTGCTGTGACTCAATACCCAGCATCCACAAATTTAGGAGAGGAAAGGTTTATTTTAGCTCACAGTTTCAGAAGGTCGTAGTCCATTCAGGGGAAGCTGGCAGCAATCAAAGTACATTGCAGAGGCAGAGGTAAAGGAAGCCTCTCATGACATCATGAACAGGAAGCCAAGTCAATGTAAAGTTGAGGCTAGTCCTCCAAGGAAGGCAGGAAGCAGCTTATATATCCTTTCAGGTCTCCTCCCAGTGATCCTCCCAGTGATCAGCCCCTCCTGGATCCAGGCATGGAAGGTGTGGTAAACCCCAACTACATGCCTGTAATCCAATTTTTGTGCCTGTAATCCACCCCTCCAGACTAGGCCCCAATCTTCCAATAGCACATAGTTCCATAGACAAACTATAACATTTAAATACATGAGACTTTTGGGGGACATTTCAAATCCAAACCACAATTCCCACTAATGGTTCTTTGGTATAGCATCCCTTCAATACTTACACATTTTGTTTGTTCCATAGATGCTCAGCTTTATAACTAAATTTCTGCTCCACACACACACACACACACACACACACACACACACACACACACACATTTACAGCAGCAGAACCTAGTTTGTCTGTCAGAGAGATAGGATTGCTAGAGAGATCTGCAGATGTCAGTGTCAAGGACAAACACCAGGAATCTGGGGATCCGGAGGTGAAGGCAGTTACTGGAAAGTGGGTGGTCTTTCTTGTTCAAAGCCATAGTGAAGGTCTAAACACTATTCGGTTACTTAGCAAAACATGGTAGAGGAGTCAGATCCCAGATGACAGCAATCTGATGTTTGAATAGACATTTATAGTCACAACATAAGTTAACAAAACATGTCTAAATGGCCTTTATCGTCTCTTATACTTCCTGCCTAGTAGGAGGATGTGGTTTCAAAAGCTAGAACCACAGATAGGAAAAAAAAAATGACTTTAGCTGGTAAAGGAAGCAGCACATGATATAGAAACAGCTGCATTTCAGACTTCAGCTGTTGCTTCGGGTATTTAATTGTGTTCTATGTCTTATCAAATATATTCATCTAGCTATACTGTCTATATTTGTCAAACGTACCTCCAGCAGAGCTGCCTCTCACAACAGACACTGAAACACTAGATTCTTAGTCTACCAGGTTACTTTGCAACTGAAGGTTGCTGTGTGACCCAGTTCTGAGCAAAGAGAAGCACAAAGAAGATTGCTGGGAGGCCTACAGACAAAAGGATGACTGTGCCTAAGGGTCCTACCCTTTCCTTCATATTGATGAACATAGTTGTCTACAGATATGATTACTTCAACCATGGTGGCCAAGGTCAAAGGTCAGAAGCCAACACTGAGAGAAAATTTAAAAGAGGGATGAAAAGAGTCCTGTCAGTTGTAGTATTTTGCAGGTGATAAACCAAAATAAGGACTCTACTTATTGTTATGTAACAGTGAAAATTTCTGTTGAGGTTCTCAGTACTCTTTACCTGCCTCTGTCCTTTGATATATTTATGATAGAAAAGCATACAGAACCGGGATTGTAAGTAGAGTATATTGTTGGTAAGATCCAAATAGTATACTGACTGGTGCCAGAATGAAAGTGCTAGAATAGAGAAACATCTTGGGGACAGGTGGAGCAGGGTCTTCCTTCTATCCATTCTGACTTAATTAGTAGGGGCTGGTGGCAGGAGAGGAACTAGGCATTGTTATTGAAGAGTGGGGAGGAGGAATAAAAACATTCTTGGTGATTTTAATATGTATGCCAGCACAAGAACCTCTGATCTATTCTTTTTTTAAATTTTACAGATGGGGAATTTAAGAATTAAACAGTGTGTATGACAGGTAGAAACCGTGTTATTATGCAAAAGAAAGCCAAGAGAGAATTGTACAAGAATGTCTTCAGGGTCACTTCTTTCCCTTAACTTGGGCCATCTTTCTGCTACATAGCCATTGTCTGCATTCTCAGTCCTGTCTTCCCTGAGCCCTCAAATACTGTACCCTCCAGGTCAGAATACTGTGTCCTCTCCTAGGTTTCTAATTTGGTCAAACCTCTCCTCTCTTAGGGACCTGCTGGGTAACCAGGAAACTAATTTTAAATGCATTCTAGCCAAGGTGTTAATGACAGATAATGGCTTAATGCATTACTCCTCCCAGATAACATTTCCATTTTAATAGAGCCTTTAAATACCTCACCCAAAGGAAACAGCCTGAAAAATGCAGGGATAGCAATACCTGACACCTTTGCCCCTTTCCTATTCCTGGAAGACATATCTAAGAGGTCACTGATGTCTTTCCTGCTAAGTCAGGATAGAGTCTGAGAAACCCACAGGCCCTAGGCAGCCCTACCAACCAGTGATGAGTTACCATGCAAGATGAAATCTACCTGGTAACCCTATCTTTGTCCAGGAGTAAGATGGTCTAAGTCTTACATTGATCATCTGATTCTGTCTTGTCTGACAAGCTTGACCCTGTCTCAAAATAAACAATAAAAGGGTTAAAGATATAGCTCAGTTTGAAAACAGGGCTTTGGCATTACCTGGATATATAACCTTATATAAATTATTGGTTATTTGTAGATCTTAATTTTCAGTTATTTGTAGATCTTAGTTTTCTTATTTTATTTTATTTTGTTGAGACAGGGTCTCACTCTGTAGTCCAGGCTAGTCCTGAATTCACTATGGAGCCCAAGATGGCCTCAAACTCACAGCAATCCTCCTATCTTAAACCTCCACCCCACCCCACCCCACCCCACCCCACCCCCTGAGTTCTGGGTTTATGGGCATGTGCCACCACACCTGGCTGTGTAGTGCTGGGGAATCAAACATAGGGCCTTGCTTTTGCTAGGCAATGTCTCAACCACTATACTAAATGAAAGAGTGATATTAGAATTGGGCATCTCTAAATAATAGCTAATGACCTGCCACGTACTCAAACCCTGACTTAACATCTTTCCAGGCTGGGTTGCTGTTACCACGTATTTCTCTTTTTATTTTTTGTTTTGTTTTCCAGTAAGAAAGAAAATTTGCTCCTAACAGAGGCAGTTAGCTCTATTTTAAAATCTTTCCTTCCCTGAAAGGCTCTAGGAAAATAAACTGCTAAGAAGCCAAATCTTGGGACACTTGCAGCCCAGTACTGGGTCTCGAGGAACCCAGGAGTGACTTGTAGGAAACAGTCATCCGCCAGAGGCAGAGCCTCTGTGTTGGAGATGTGTCAGAAATGGGCATGCCTGATCCGGAAGACACATCAAGTTGGGAAAAAATCAGGTGTGCAGATAACGTTTTGTAGATGCCTCTCTAATTCTCAATGCTCCAGGAAGGAATCTCAGAGATTAAATTAAGCTGTTAACCCTCTAGGCGCTCCTGTCGTTTATTGTTAAGGAATTAATAGGAATGTGGGAATGCAGATGGCCTGGCTGTCAGCTCAGAGAGGCGATTCTTCTGATCTCCACGGACGTTTCCAGCATCTTTCATTAAGCGCTCATGTACCAATTTGTCATTTTAACCGAGCAGGAAAGAAGCTCCCACCGAACTGCCTACCTCAGGTGCGGGTGGTGAAACCCTCCAGGGTGAGGCCTGCTGGGTGGCACGTGCAGGGCAAGGTCCCAGGTGACAGGGTGGGGAAAACGGACGCATCGCCGCCGTTCGTGGAAGGAAGTTGGGATCCTAAAACCTGATTGTCCTGGGCAAGGACTGCAGGGGACTGTAGGAAACGCACGTTATCAACCCTCAACAGAGGAGGGACGTAAAAGAAACTTAACTATTCACGGCTTCCTCGAAGCGCACCCACCCGGCCGCAGGCAGCCCGCTTAACGAGGGGAGGCGCCACCTACAGGACAAAAGGAGATCTGCAACCTGGACTCGAATACAGCGGCTGGGACACAGAAGGCGCCCAGCTCCCGCTCTGTGTAATGGACCTTGACGTTTATCGAATGCTTTTATAGGGCCAGACACCGTCCTAAACGCTTGACATGTATTAATTCTTTTAAGCCCCACACTAACCTGATCACGTAGGTGTTATTGTCATCCTCATTTTATGGGATAGAAAACCACAGCTCTAGTCACTTGCCCAAAGTGTCACTGTTAGGACATGAGAGGACTCAACCCTGAGATTTGGCCGGCAGCTAGAACATTTCAAGTATGACACTGAGGAATGAGTGTGGGATAATTACAGTAGGGCCCAACTCTGCTGGACTCACGGTATCTCACGACTCAGGAACCCTTTAATTCTGCAGCTCGAGGCTCCCAGGTTTATGATACCCCTTTGCTCCCCTGGCAAGAAAACTGTTGCTAGTGTGATCATAACCTGATGTGTTTTAAAAGGTGGGAAGGAGTACTCGACATACATAGTTTCATCTTCTTCAGGTTGTAGACGAGAACCAGAGAGGTGAGGCATTCAGCCATGGTCACATTCTCAGTGACACAGCAAAAACTAGACCCTGGGCTTCCTGACTCCGAGTGCAGTGCCTTTCTCTTGATTAGTCAGAGCCAAGACTGGTTGAAATATGCTTTAAAAACAAAAGCTAGGCCAGTAGCATAGGCCTGTAATCCCAGCGAGCCGACAGGCGAAGGCAGGAGAATCCTAAGGTCAAAACCAGTCTGGGTAGCTTTGTGACTTACTGAGACTTTGTCTCAAAATCAAAAGTTCAAAGTGGAGTGGGGGTGTGGCTCTAGCACGAGTGCATGGCAGTATAGCCTGTAATCCCAGAGCTCTGGGCAGCTGAGTCAGGAGGATCAGAAGCTTGACCCTGTCTCAAAATAAACAATAAAAAGGATTGAGGATAGAGCTCAGTTTGAAAACCCTGAGTTCAATCCCCAGTGCCAGGAAAGAAAACCAAACCAAACCTGGAGACTGTTGCCTAAAATCCTACCATTATTGCCTCGTTTCTCTTACCAAGATGTTGACCCGGTCACCCTGGAACAGGAAGCCCTTTTAAATGTTGGCCACTATTTCATGTGCATGTGATGAGTTCTAAAGCAGGGCTACTCAAAATTCAGTCCATGGACAACCGTGACATTGCTATCTATGTACTTGTTGGAAATGCAAGGCAAGGGTGTCACCCCAGACCAGAGTCACTGTGGTTCTCAGACTTTAGCATAGGTGCACAAGTTGTCACCTGACCAGCTCATGAAAACCCAGTTACCTGGGGTAACAGCTCCTCACCCCATCATCAGAGGTTCTGCTTCAGCAAGCCTAGGCAAGGGGCTCAAAAATGTGCCTGTCTAACAGATTGTATTCATGTCACCTGAGACCATCTGGGAACAAACTGTACTCTGAGTAGAACTTGGGGAGTTTTTAATGATAGATATTGGGGAGGGCAGGATAGAGGAGAAGGAGCAAACTGGATGTTGAAGTTTGTTTATTTATTTAGAGGCGGGGGTCTCATTTTGCATTGCTGGATGGTCTTGAATTCATTATGTAGCCCAGGCTGGCCTGGAACTCACGGGCTCATATCCAGCTTGTGTGATGCTGGGAAATCGAACTCAGGGCCTTGTGTTTGCTAGGCAAACTCTCTAATTGCTGTGCTATTCCTCTAACCCCAGCATGAGTTTTGTAAATGTAGAAAAAAAATTATAGTCAAGATGAGAAAGGATACAGAACATACAGCTTTAGAGCAAAACACTGCTTAGAGTGTTGTATTTGTGTCTTTCCATTTGAATATATTCAAATGTTAAGACCATTAAGTGAATCAGTACAATGTAGAAATGTTTGCTAATTGAATTTATCTAGCCGATGGCAAAATCTATTTTTGTTTCACACTTCCCTGTGCCCTGCCTGTCTCACTTACAAATGAAAGTCTTCCCAGTCCCCTTTGACCATCAGTTAGCTTTCCAATTTCGTTCCAGAGTTAACTGCACTGCAGTGGCAGACAAAGCTGGCCCAATGGCAGGAATACTGTTCCCCGATGGTATCAGAGCCTCTTCTGTATTTATGTTTGCTGTGTGACTGTCACTTGTATACAATCACATAGAGACGCTCATATTAAGACTTGGCCTAGAAATCGCCCCCATGGCACAGCTCTGGTAGAAAAGAAAAAAGGGGCTTCAGTGGCAACCAGATATCAAACACAAATTACATTGCTCTTGTACAAAAATAGACATCTTTAAGAAATCATGTCTTGTGGTCCTCCTTTGCTATACTTCAGGTGATATGGGACCCACAGGAACACAGATAGATAACAATCTCTGCGGTTTGTAAAGACCACTTGGAGAGGAAACTCCATAACCTCCCAGCAGCAGTGGAGTGTATTATTGTCTTGCAAACATTCACTCTCCAGTGCCTCTCCATAGGGGGGATAAACTTCCCCACTCCATTGACATGTACTTGGCCATGTGACTTGTTTTGGCCAATGGAATATCAGCAGAGATTTTAATTCACTGTACTTGGTTTGGCTTGGCCTCTTTGGCTTTTGCCAAGGGGAAAGCCTACCCCTCTCACATCAGACTGGATACCAGAACAAGAAGTTACATGGAGCAGACTTGAACGAGACCCGCAACCTGGACCAAAGTCACTGCAGCCAGTCTACAAATCTATGACCAAGTAACTTAAGATTTAAAGTTACTTCTTGAACAGCATTGTTTTAGTAGAGTTGACATCTCAGACACCTGTTCTACTTGTTTTGGGAGGCACGAAGTTCTTCACTGTGTCTAACTTAAATCCCTCTCATCCATTATTTGATCTTTAAACGAGGGGTGACTAGATTACATCTTTGATGCTAAATGTCCAAAAATGTAATTTGATTTGTTTAATTATCAAGATGTCAATTCATGCCAATATTATTTTAAAAATTCACTCAGGGATTTGCCTGTGTTTACAAACTACCATTTGTGTTTGTCCTTTTGGAGAAATTAGATGGAGGGTCCCCAAGAAGTTCTCATCTTCAGGAACCAGAAAAGCAGCTCGCTCTTGTGCTCTCTCTCACTCTCTCTCTCTCTCTCTCTCTCTCTCTCTCACTTTTTCTTATGGTTTTCCTCACTAGAAAGTAAGTATTCCCATAGATATGGGCAGGAAAGAAATTTTGTCATTTTTCTTCTCTTTATTTTCCAGTACTCAATCTCTGTACATAGTAGTTGTGCAAAAAATATTTGCTAAATAAAAAAAACTGATAAAAGCATGTCACTAGAAGCAGGTAAGGAGGAAAAGGTACAGAAGAGACAAGATTTACAACCCATAAATCTAACTTCAACACTATGTGGTCTCAGCCTGTTCAATGACACCTTAGCCCGTTCTGGCAGCTGTAACAAAATATCACAGACTAGGTGTCTTATAAATAACAGAAATGTATTTCTCACCATTTGGAAGGCTAGGACATCTGAGATCAGGATGCTTACAGATTCAGTGTCTACAAAGGGCCTGTTGCTTCCTCATTAGTGTTGTTTTCTGTAGCTGTAGAGAGATGATCTAGCTTTGTGGGGTATTTTGTTTTTTAATAAAGACACTAAAATCATTCAAAAGGTTTCTGTTTTCATGTTCAAAAAACTTCACAAAGATTCCACCTCCTAATACCATCGCCTTAATTATAAAATGTTAATATATAAATTTGAGTAGAACATATACATATTTAGCCCATTACAAATGGCACAATCGATGAAAAGTTTTGAACAGTAATCATATCAATAGAAGCCACTGAAAATTTTTGAGGTAGGAAAGGACCCAATTAAGACAGCATCGTTGAGCCTGGTCTGGTGGCCCAGGCCTATAAGCCCAGGGATCTGGGAAGCTGAGGCAAGAAGATCACACATTCCAGCCATGCCTCAGCAACTTAGCAACTCAGAGAGACTCTGTTTCAAATGAAAATAAATAATGGGCCAGGGATGTAACTTAGTGAGAAGGCTCCAGGTTCAATCCTCAGTACCACATACACACAAACAAGATAGTATTGCTGTATGTGAGTACTGTATTGGGGATGGTTTAGCAGAGAAGGTTCAATAGAGGATAATTTCAAAGTGAGGGGATAAGGGCCTGAAGTGTGGGATGGCAATGGGAGCTAAAAAGAAGCTAGAATGGAAGAGACAATAATCTCATTCAAATCCGATGGGAAGAGAGGCAGGAGAGATCAGGTGTTTTTATGTAGCTCCATGATTGTACCTGTGTAGATTAGAGAACATAAGAGCTCTGGATGAGGATACAGCTTATTGGTGGAAGGCTCGCCCAGCATGTGCAAAGTCCTAGGTTCCATCTTTGGGATGACAGAAAAAAAAATGAGGAAAAAGAAAAAGGAGCACTCTTAACATAGACATAGAATTTGGAGAAAAGGTAGCTACGGCTTGGAGAGATAAGTTTATTTAGACAGTATAATTATAGATAATCATTTGTTATCAAATGAAAATGCCCAGTCATCAGTTAGAAATCAGGACTATGTCTGGAGCCAGAGCTGGGAAACAGTGTGAATATGAGGCTCACAGAGGGGAGAGTTCTAGGAAAAGAAAAGCCAAAGACGGGAGCCAACCTTGCAGAGTGTGTGGCTAGAAGGAGCAGGGAAGAGGCAGGGCTGGTGGACAGGGCGCAGCAAGCAGGCTCTGCAAAGGGTCTCACAAGGAAAACAAGAGAGAATTTTCATGTCCGTTCCTGTCTCGTGTAGGACCAAGGCTGGCTGTCAGACTTCTGAGGAAGGCATCCCTTAGGAGTAGAGCGTGATATCCTTAGCCAGATAATATGCAGGGCAGGCACCTGGGTGGCTGAGGGGGGTGCCACAGGGCTTCGGGAGCCTTTGAAGACAAATTTAGGGAAGGGAGATGGAGAAATGCAATCAATAACAACAAGTCCTGTTTTTTTTTTCTGCTTCATGTGCCGGAAGTAATCCAAGGCTGTAGCTGCCGCTGTGATGGGTGTATTCTGGATATTCAAAAGGTCATCTGGCATGGAGACAGGCTAAATTATGGCTGGAGTGTATGAATCCGAGGAGGCTCTCCATTAACATTTATTAGGAATTGTCATCACTTCGACCCGAATGGGCCCCAGATGTGGAAACCCCGGCCGCCCCAGACTCCTCTTCTGGGCTGCAATCTCTTCTCTGATTTATTGTTATTAAACATGACCAGATTTTGTAGAGGGGAAAATTAAAGAAAGCAACACACACATGGGGAACTGTTGGGTGGAGGGTGCCAAGAGAAACAAACCATTTTATGATTTCTGGTGGCAGTGGGAACACATGCGATTCAAAAGGGCACAGACCTGCATTTCTGGACAAATGTCATAGTCCTGACAGAAGGGCAGTTGAAGGAACTAAGTGCTAAGAGTAGATTCAATGTTTAGACAGAATTCTGGAAGCCATAGCAGGGACCCTCTTTGTCAACATCTATTACTTTCCAGAGTGATGGTTTCCTGGGAGTTGTCTCATCCTCTAAATATTAGATCATTTTTCTTATCAATTACGTTTTCCCTCCCTTTGTGTGACTATTGTGAGACATACCAAGAAGTCAAAGCTACCACCTTCTGAGAGGATATGATCTATTTCACTTATTCACTCACTCAACATTATTTTTTTAAGTATATTCTATGTATGAGGCAGTGTTCTAAACAGTGGGGAAACACTAACAAACAAAAGAGACAGAGTTCATGCTCTGAGAAGGGGTAATATCTGAAAAATAATGAAAATTAATAGCCAAAGAAGTGTAAAAGTGAAAGGGCAGTTTGCTGAAGAAAGGGGTATTGTGTCTGGAGTCAAGAAACCTGGACTCCGGTCTTGCTGTATTGCCTATATGTCTTCTGACCTTAGGTAAATTATTTCACTTATTTGAATTTCAGGTTCTAGTTTGTAAAATGGTAATAAACCTGCTTTGCTTTGTCTCGCAGGATTATTGTAAAAATTAAATGTGGTAATATTCTTGAAGAGTCCCTTGTAAACTGTAAATTGCTCCATGGCCTCAATGTTTTTATGATGATTGCCAAATAAATGGAACAGGGAGTGTGATGGGTTGGCAGGTTTGCTAGCCAGGAATCTGGAGATTCAGCCTCTTCTGCTTTCTCTCAGGAAGAGGAACAAGTAGAAGCCTCTCTGTGGCCACTGGACACAGGCTTCACAAAGGGTTTCTTGGAGGGGTCTGTTGCTGATCTAACTAATAAGCCATCTCTAGCGCATTCTCACTTCAATTTGTCTCTTCTTCCTACACCCATTCATGCCAATTGCCTCACATGGGGATTGTAGTGAGTGAATCGAGCCATCACAGAGTCCTGGAAGGGCTGCGTCTAGTTATTATTGTTGCATTGCAGCTATTAAGAAGGTCTTTTGGAGTCCTGAGAAGAAGGAACTGAGTTTAAGATATCTTGATCTAGATTCCAGCTTCGCATGCATTGCTCACTCCAGTCACATACATAGATAATTACTAGCACACATACCTGCTTTATGGGTAAAATCAATGGCAATATTCCTATGGTCAATCTTACACCAAGCAGTGGGATCAAGTGTCCATGGGTTAAGGCCACAGCTGTTTCCTCCTGCCTTGAAACAGAGATAATCATATGTTCTCTTCTTCCGTAAGTCGTGTTAACCCTCACACCTTTGCCCTATAAGGAATGGAAGCTTCACCTGCTTCCTGGCACTCATCAGCTGAGTAAGGGCTCCTGTTAAGCAAAAACGGGACCATTTCTGAATTCTACGTATTCTGGAATGATAACACGGTCCATGACTTCTCTCCTGGTGGCCATTATTTCTGCACACAAACACAAGCATATCTCTTATTTAATGTCCAGGGTTTGTGAGCAGTTCCCAGAGTTGTGCCTACTATCGCACGTGCATGAGGTTCTGAGGATAGATCCAGGCCTCACTATGGCCAGAGCCTGTCAATAATGGTGTCCTAAGACCACAAAAATATGCACAGCTAGAATAGTCTCCAGGTTGTTTATTTTACACCAGGAAAAATTCCAATGGGGAGTGGAATGTTTCTCTCTCCATATCTTATGAAGCTTGACTGACAACTTTTTGCTTTCAGATCACTGGCTTTCTGCAGCAGCCTAGATTATAGGTATGAGGATGAGGAGAGGAGGATGAGACAGGTGAGATTGCGGCGAATAAGGGATATTTTCTAAGGGTTTCTCCCAGTGGAGGGGTCTGCCCTAAAGGGCAGGGTGTCCACAAACCTACATGCAGTAGCTTGTCCACAGAAGAGGGGAACTACAAAGAAGAAAATGTTGAATTGTTGCTAGAATGTTAGGCTGCACTCCAAAAGAAAGAATGAAGAAAAGGGAGTAGGAAGGGAAGACGTTTTAATGGTTTTTGTGGTCCTGAGAACTTTAGCTAGGTAAGCATAGTAGGCTTGGGACACAATCCAGTATGCCCTAATACTACAGAGCACTTAAGAGTAGTTCCCAGGCCATCAGAATCAGCATCACTTGTTCCTAGACTTAGTGCATCTGTTGAAGTTTCAGAAATATCAACCTAGAGGCTACAATGGGAATGACTTCTTATGATGAGCTGTGGAGGAACTGAGCTAGATAATCTCTGTCTTTCCAAATGTGGTCTCCTTCCATTCCCTTCCCCTGACTCCACTCTTGGTGTTAAGAAGCAAATTGATAAAGTCACTACTTTGTGAATTGTTCCAACAGGCTCCCCTGTCACCCGGTATCTGGTTGGATCCATCCCATGGTCAGTGCACAGAAACGATGCCTTTAGCATAGCAGTGATTTTGCCTGGAGTTTACAGAGGGGACCAGGAGGGTGCATTTATATCACACAGCAAGTGACTGGTGGAGACTGAAGGTAGGTAGAATAAGAGCCTAAAAATCTTTATTCTTCCAGTGCCCTGATACCTAAGCCTCAGAATGACAATCACTGTGACCCTCAGCTAAATGCTTCTGAGGGCTCTGCAGCCACCACAGGTCCGATTTGCCGCCATAGCCAGCCATGGTCAACCCCACCATGATCTTCAATATCCCGGTTGATGGCAAGCCCTTGGGCCAAGTCTCCTTTGAGCTGTTTGCAGATAAAGTTCCAAAGACAACAGAAAACTTTCATACTCTGAGCCCCGGAGAGAAAGGATTTTGTTATAGGGGCACCTGCTTTCACAGAAATATTCTAGGATTTATGTGTCAGGGTGTGACTTCACACACCACAATGGCACCAGCAGTAAGTCCATCTACAGGGAGAAATTCCATGATGAGGACTTTCTTCTGAAGCACACAGGTCCAAGCATCTTGTCCATGGCAAATGCTGGCCCAAACACAAATGGTTCCCAGGTTTTTTTTTTTTAAATCTCTCTTTTTTTTTAATCTGCCCGACCAAGACTGAGTTGCTGGGTGGCAAGCATGTCATCTCTGCAATGGTGAAGGAGATGATGAACATTGTAGAGGCCACGGAGCACTTGGGCCCAGGAACAGCAAGATCTGCAAGATCACCATTGCTGCCTGTGGGCAGCTGTAGTGTGTTTGACTTGTGCACTTTCACAGCCAGGTCACCCCTTCTGGGGCTCAGGAGAGTGCCCTCAGCCCTGGCCGTGCACAGTGTCCTGTGATCTGCTCTCCCTGCGGTACTTTGGGTTCCATATTCTCCTTACTCCCCTTCAAATCTAGCTGGATTGCAGAGCTAAGTTTGCAAATATGAGTAAAAACCAAGTGACGATAAAAAAACAAATGTTTCTGGAGCTGGAGGAATGGCTTAGTGGTTAAAGTGCTTGCCTAGAAAATGCTAAGTCAGGCACCAAGTCCCTGAGTTTGATTCCCCAGCACCACATAAACTGGGTGCCTGGGTGACCCTTGCTTGTAATCTCAGCACTCGGGAGGCTGATATAGGAGGATTGCCAGTGAGTCCAATGCCAGCCTGGGGTCCACAGTGAGTTCAGAACCAGCCTGGGCTATAGAGAGAGACCCTGACTCAAGAAAAAAAATGTTTATGAGGAACCCAGGGTCTTCACACTGAGTTTCATCCTTTGCCTACTTTTATTTTTGGTTTTGAGACAGAATCTCACTAAGTCGCTAAATTGCCCAGGCTGGGTTGGAAGTTGCACTCCTCCTGTCTCAGCTTCCCAGAAGGCTGGGATTATAGGTCTGCACCACCAGACCCAGAATCTCCTGTAGTTTTCTCAAGTTCTGGGTCTTTAAACCTAGAATGGCAATAGTTCCTCACTTGAGCTAACTTCACCATCCCTTGAGGATTTTTCTGAAACCTTTGTAAATATCTTTGTAACTGTGACTTTATTAAATTCTCCTTAGACAATGACTGTGAAATCTACATCCTGACAGAACCATGATTAATTTAGCATCCTGGGGAACAGCCCCAGAATGAGTTTTTGCTCACAGCTAGAGAGTTGGCCTTGATGAATGTTTATAGTTTAGAAATTTTTGAGACTGAAATAACCCAATTTTGGCCCAAAATAAGGTACTTGTGCAATTTTTGTTTCTGAAATAGAGAAAAAAATACATCAAAGGAGCACTTGGCACTTTCTCAACATAGCTTACTTGGGGCCCACAGCCTGGGTGCCTGGGTGTGGATGACATTGGGTAGGCTGAAACTGTAGCCTTTCAATTCGTGAATACCAATTGTTAAATTCTCAAGGAAAACAGGTGCTTAAAAAAAAAACTAACATTAAATAAAATTATAATTAAGTCATATTAAAAACAAAAATACTAAATATCATTGTTTCTTAATTATTTTGATAAATTTACTACTTTCTCACTTTTTGTGGGTTTGTGAGATATACCTCTGCGGCAGAAGTACTGTATGAAAATGTGCTACTGTACATCTCTTCAATGACATTATGAAGACAGCTTGAAATCAAGCATGGTAGGAGTATTTACACTATGGAAACTGGCAAGTGCTACAAATCAGGATAGATCTTCTTTTCTTTTCCCAGAGAGCTGTTACACATCTTCCGGCAGACCAGTGGGTTGAGACCCTCTCTTCAGAAGAGGCTGGAGAGGTACGTGAGAAGAAGGGAGTCCTTTCAAATGATTGTGATGTTTAGACTCTGATTGTTTTAGAAGCAACCCATGAGCTTGGTTTCTGTTGAAAGAAAGCAAAGTGGAATAGACATGGTATTTGACTAGAAAGGATGAATTTAAAAGGACGTGAGGGAGCCTCTCTATCTCTTTGGGCAGAGTGGATTAAGCAGGCCTTTCAGCATGAGAGATTTGGTATTAACGATAGCTTACTTTTATAATGGACTTGTTTGTTTAAAAGCTCTCAAAGTACTTTACATTTATGACTTCTCTCATCTATCAAGTATTTTTGGACCCAAGAAAGAAGCAATAGGCACCTCTTAAAGATAGAAAAAAAATGGCTTCCCGAGAGAGTTAAGTGACCTTCGCGACTTCAAAAACTGAAACCCAGAGGGGCAACACAGTAGAGTATCCAAAGCTAGACCCCGAGTGGAATCCTTCCTCTACCGGGTACCATTTGGGTGACTCTGAGCACGTTCTCCAGATTTTCTGAGCCTCTATTTTTTTCATCGATGCAAAGTTAAGAGTAGAATAAATGAAAGCACATGTGCCAAAAACAAGATCGTGTGGCCGGTGCTCCAAAACATGAGCCGCGTAACTATCCAAAGACCTTGTAGGAGTGATAGAGAAAAAGCTTGCATCATATGGCACCAACAACTTTCATGGGCACAATGGATGTCATTGTTTGAAAAGACCCACTGGTCAGTACAGCAGTAGAGTTTCACTTACCACCCACCACTCTCCTGTTGACACCTCACCCTCTTCCTCCTTCTTCTATTCTTTTTCCTCTCTTCTCTTCCCCCCACTCCATCTGACATTATTCTCCCTTCTCAAAAGTATTGGTTACGTCTACCATATGAGACATTCTTCTAAGCAGAATTTCCTTAGAGAAATTCTATTTGTAAAATTGTTATCACTTCATTATAAACTTAGAGTCTTTTGTAAAGGAACTTCCCACCCACTACTTCCTTTGAGTCTCATAGCCACTCTGTAGCAAAAAATTTCAATTATAAGCCAACTGTCTATAGCCATACCACTCCAAACACACCTGATCTCATCTGATCTCAGAAGCTAAGCAGGGATGGGCCTGGTTGGTACTTGGATGGGAGACAAATATAAACCAGCATGGTGATGCATGCTTGTAATCCTAGCACTATGGGAGGCTAAGACAACAGGATCAAAAGTTCACGCTCAGTTGAGGCAACTTAGTGACTGTCATGGTTTGGATATGCAGTGTTCCACAAAAGCCTCATGTTCCTATGAGTACTGTATAGGGTTGGGAGGCGAGGCCTGGCTGGAAGGGGCAGATGCTTAGGGCTTGCCCTGGAGGTTCCTATGCCAGTTCCACCCTTCCTCCCAGTCTCTCTGTTCCACCATGCTGTAAGGATCTGTCCTCAGAACTCCAGTTCCAGTCCTAGATGCAGCACCACCATGTGATTCCACCATTTTCCAGTTGCCCACCCTTGAACAGACTGAGACCTCCTGAACTGTGAGTTAAAATAAATCTTTCCTCCCTAAAGTCGTCCATGTCAGGCACTGAGTCACAGTAATGAGAAAGTAACTAAGACAGTAACTTAACAAGACTGTCTCAGAATTTAAAAAAAAAAAGTTAGTTCAGAGATATAGTTCAACAAGAAGGCCTTGGGCTCAAATTCTCATACTGAAAGAAAAAGATTATAACTACTTTATGTTGTAGGATACTGAGGCCCAGCAAGTTGCCCAGGCTCAGAACTTCAGTGAGCCTGAGGCAGGACTTGAACCTGAGGATGTACTTGGCTCTGTACCATGCTGTCAACCTTCTTTTCTCAGATCGGGCATGCTCTAGTCAGTTGCCTGGAGGAAATTACTGATTCTGTTCTCTCTGCCATCCTGTTGGCCATCTAGTTCAAGAGTGCTGTCAGGTGGATTCCCGAGCTAGATACCAGGACTTGGGAGATCAGGCCAGGACTTGGATTCTTTTTGTACTTTGATGTGCAGCCTTGAGCAAGGCGATTTGAGAGGCAGGATGGTAACAAATGCTATGCTCCAGGCAAGCTACGACTTTAACACTGATTTCCTCCTTTAACCTTCAGTATGACTCTGTGACACAGAATCATTATTGTAATTTTAAGTAAAATTAAACTGTAAACTGAGTTTTGAGGGACTGAAGAAACTGGCTCGAGGTTATATAGGCAGTAAGTGACAGAGATGAGATTTTTTTTTTAACCTGTGTTTCTCTGACTCTAAATTCTATAACTCAGCATGGGGGCACTTGTGTGTCATGGGCTGGGCCCTGGATTCAGTCCTCAGCAGCACACACACACACACACACACACACACACACAGAGTTAAATTGCACCTTCCTTTTCCTACACCACATTTCCCCACCGGACTTTGTTTTTTTGTGTGTCTCTCTGACTTCTCTCAATCCTATCACGCTTCTTGTGGTCCTAATCTGGTAGAGGTCACAAGGCTGGAAACTTCCATGCTGTTATCAATCTTCTCCCCACTTTAGAGGTCAGAGGTCAAAGGTTCTCTGTGCTCCAGCCTCCCTCCTCCAGCTCTGGGGTGATGCCACCTTCCAGTGGGGGGACTCAGCAGCCATACCTCCCCACTTCTGTGAAGAGGAGAAAGCAGCTATGAAGAATGCTATCTCTCACCCACAACTCATACCTAGCCTGGGGCAGACTATTCATTAAGGGGCCGGCAGGGAGGAGACAAACCAAGGCAGCACAGAGATCCATCAGGGTGCCAAGCTGACAGGTGCGCACACCTGCTTCTAGCCAGAGGAGCCAAAGGCCAGTGGGAACCTGCCTCATAGGATGGGACTTTGTCTGGAAAGGAAAGGGAGGATAAAAAAAAAAAGAAGCCAACTGAGATCAGATCACTCAATTATACGGCTCTAAATCACCATGAAGAACCTTGGCTTGAACCTCCAAGTGCTGAAGGATGGATCTTTACTTTGACTCGTACTAATTTTCACTGATTTATGTAGCTCCAAAGCATTTATTTTCTGCTCAGAGGCAGCCTAGCTCCTGCTAAGGAGGTTTAGGACTCCCCTAAAGGCTCTCACTGGGGAGAGGCGAAAGGCAGAGGTGGTCACAGGGCAAGAGCTAAGTTTCCTGCCTGGTTTCAGTTGCTGCCTAAGAGCCAAGAGGGTCTGAGGGGAGCTGCCGGCCCTTCTGTACCAGCCTCCCACAGTGTCCCCAGAGCCTGCCTGCTTCTGGTCACAGCTCCTTGAGTTTAACACTTCTGGCAGCTTAGCACTCTGGTTTTTATGTGCAAGGCTGTAATACTTGGTGAGCTGTGAGATGAGGTGGGAGTACTCACAACTGGCACTTCCCATCCAGCCCTGCCCCTAGATCTGGGCCAGTGGAGTGACAAAGTGAGGCGCCCCTCCTCCCCACTCTGAATCCCTACCTGTGGCTGTTTGGCACCATGTCTTTCCTTCATGCCTCCTTTCTCCCAACCTCCACTCACCATTTCATGCCTGATGCACTCCCATAGCTCTTGACTTTTGAAAGGAAGTACTCAGTCCTCACATTCCAAACCATCTGCTCTGCTAAACATCTTAAGAAGTCATTCTTGATGTGCCCAGGACCACATTTCAAAAGAGGAGAGGGTAAATGTCAGGAGGGAGGCCCTGTGCAACTCTTGGCTGTTGATGACAAACTGATGAGCAGCCGGTGGTCCATTTTTGGTGGACCCAGAAGCATAACAGAGCGGTGTCTAGTGTCCATACCTGAACAGCTTGTCTTCCTGAGTATCATAACAAGTCATGCTACCTCTGGACCGTTTGTCCAGGTTTGTGGTCCCTTAGCCCTCCCTGCCTCTTCCTCTGGCACTGAGCCAGAGTTCAGATTCCTTTGGGTCTCTCTGGGCATCTTTTGTCTGGCTTGGAGTTCTTTTGTTTTCTTCAGCATCTTTCCTCCTTTTGATCTTCCCCTCCTTCAACCCAGGAATAAAGTTTGGTAAAGCATGGTGACCTATGGGAGAAGAATGTAAAACATCATCTTTAGGGTCTACACAGAAAAGAGGAATCTCTTAATAAAACTCATACCAGAAGATGATTCTGAACAGGATGCAGACCCAGCCCTCAAGAATGACAGAAGCCTCGAAATTACTACCATATCTTTAAAAAATAGAGAATATGGGCTAGTTCTGTGGCCTAGAGTAGCAGGACGGGTCAGGAAACTCCTGAATCCTGACAGACACTCAATACCAATAAATAATTAGGCTGGAAGAATAGCACACTAGTCGGAGTGCTTGCTTAGTAAGCACGAAGGCCCCAAGTTGGGCTCCCCAGCAACACATAAGCCAGGCATGGTAGTACATGTCTGTAATCCCAGCACTCTGGAGGCTGTGGCAGGAAGATTGTTGTGTGTACAAGGCCATCCTGGGCCTCACAAGGAGTTCCGGACCAGCCTGGACTATAGAGTGACACTCTATCTCAAGTAAAATAAAATAAAATGAAATGAAAGATTAAACTCTTTCAATAAAGATATCTCAAAATTTAATGACCCAACAAGATAGACTTGCTTTTTCTCACAAAGGAGTCTGGGTTGCAGGTGGACAAGGAGCTCTCCTCTGGGCTATCATTAGATACTCAGGTTTCTTCTGTCCTATTTCTTCACCCTTGCCTAGGGGTTGTCCTTTGTCTCCAAGATTCAAGCAGTCTGTAGGTACAGCCATTAGAAAATGGAATAAAAGGAATAAAAAGGGCGGGCCAGGGATATCTACTTCCTAAGATATCAGACTTCATTTCTGCTTTCATTCGTTACCAAGAACTTAGTCACAAGCCATTCTTAACAGCATTTAAGCCTGAATATTATCATTATACCAACTTACCTGTGACCCAAACACCACCAAGCAGAGGATATTCATTTACTATAAGTAGTTGGGTCAAAATTCTTGTTACAGTAGCAAATAGGAAGAATGTAACCCCTAGGGAACATAAAGACATGGGATCTCTTCACAGCATAAACCTATCCCAGGGCCATGAAGGGGGTTTATTTTGTTTTTCTAAATGAGGCTGTCCAGGAGCAGTCAGCAGCATCTATGAATGACCAATCCCAGAACATTTATAAAGTGTTTTATATTTAAATAATGTCTTATAAGAATCACTTATGCACATTATCAGATTAGATGCTGAAAGTATTCTTCATTAGGGAAAGGGAGGCTCAAAAAGTTGAAGTGTCCTGCACATGATCACATAATGTATTGATTGCAAAAGTGGGATCTGAACCCAAGATTTTCACATTCAAGTCCAGTGCTGTTTGCAAAAATAACCTGCTACCTGCTCCCTTTACATCCTGGGAGAGTGGCTAACCTAACATTCCATAAGAAATCAGGAATTTGCTTTCTTATTGGACTTTTATTTTTTTCAGTCTCTGTGTAACTTAGATGCCATTAGGACATCAGAGGCACATGTGCAATAGTAATACTGGTTATTACTTGTTGACCACCTACTGTGTGCCAGGCACTGAGATGTCTACTTTTTATGTTTCTATTGTGGTTTGGATCTGGAGTGTCCCCAAAAAGCCTCATGTTCCTATGGATAACCCGTAGGGTTGGGAGGTGGGGCCTGGCTGAAAGGGGCAGATACTTGGCCAGGACGGGTGTGTGCCAGTTCCTCCCTTCCTCCCCAACTTGTCTCAGTTCTGCCATGCTGTGAGGATCTCTGTATCCGCACCTCTGGCTCTGGCTGAGGCTCTAGCTGTGGCTCCACCGTGTGATTCCACCGTTTTCCAGCCACCCACCCTTGAATGGACTGAGACCTTCTGAAAACTGTGAGCTAAAATAAATTTTTCCTCCCTAAAGTTGTAGATGTCGGATGTTGAGTCATGTTGACAAAAAAGTAACTAGGACAGTTCTTTGTATTTTGTATTTTCATGTCCCAGTAAGGTAGGCATTGTTGTACCCACCTGGCAAAGGAAGAAAGTGAAAATGCTAAACACACAGCTAGTAAGTGGCTGATCCAGGAAATGAATCTCTCTGCTCTGTGCAGTCTTGAAAGATGAAGGGTATTGGTTGCTGGGGTCTTAGGAAAGAATATATAGGCAAAGCTTGGCAATTCCGAACCTGAGAAAAAAAAAAATTATTTAAGCTTATCCTAAACTTCTGATCTCCTATTGTATGACCTAGAAAATTGAGGCTGTATCCAGTTTTTTTCAGATCATGATCTCTCAAAATCTTGGCCCATTGGGCTCATAGACATTTATGATTTCAGAACTGGAGAGAAAATACATTTTCTTTTTGGTCCAATGCACCTCTTTTACAGATGGTGAAACTGAGATCTACTGTTGAAAAAAAATAACTTGCCAATGAATTCCAAACTAAATTCCCAGAAAAATCAACATATTTACTTGATTCTCCATGCTTTAAGCCTTGGACTAAGAGTTATTCTCACCTATGACCTGTCAGAGTTTCTTAAAGAGGTGCAGAACTCACCTGGATCCAGGTTACCACAGCTAGAGCTTCCTCTTCGCCCCACTCCATTGCCACCTAACTAGAAAGCTTGCAGGTTTCCAAGGCAGGGCCAGCCTGTCCTGAGCTGCAAGATGTATTAATCAATTTGATGAGGATGTTAAAGCTTTCTCTTTGCAACTAATTATGGCCTGATTTATAGCCCTGGCCTTGGTTTGATAGAGCTCTCCTCATGACAGGGATGAATGCAGTACTGGCATGAGCCCCTTCGTCTCTTTCTCCCTCCTACCTCCTACCTCTGCTCTTGGTTCCCATAGGAACACCTTAATGACATGTTGACAAGCGGGTGAAGCGTAGCCCCCTCTGTGTTGCATCTGCCTTTGGCACACTCTTCCTCCTGTATCCTCTCACATGGGCTGGTGGGTGCTCTGCAAGGCGAAGCTCTGCAAACACTTCCTCTGGAAACAAAGAATTAAAAATTAAAAAGAAAAACTAATTTGGTTGAGCCAGTATCTTCCTTACTTACATAATGCTTTAAGAGCTTGTTGAAATCAACTTCATCTCCACTTGAAGTGGGAATGGGTAGCAGGTTTCTGCTGCGGTTTATTCCGGCTATTTTACAGATGGGAAAACTAAGGCAGGGAGATGAACCTGTCTGCAAGTCCACACTGTGGGATCAAAAAAGATGGGAATACATTGGTGTCCTGACTTCCAGCATGAGATCTTCTCATTTCTAGGATCCTTGGGTCATCTTGCTACATGATCCCCAGGAACTCCTTCCCCGAGGTGTGCTTCTTTATATCTGTACTAGTTGACTGGAGAAACCCCCCTCGCCCCTACACACACACCCTTCTTTTCTAAACTTAGGCACAAGCACTGTTGTAGCCAGAGTAGGCCAACAGGGATGGGAGATAAAGTCACAAACCATCACTTGGCTCAACCTAATCTGAACCCAACCTTGCTAATGTCAGAGGGCTGAAGGTCGCTAAGATGAGAGGAATGAATCCATAATCTCATTTTTCCTCCACAATGGGTGTGAGATTCTTTAGATCCTCCTGAATTTTGTGTCCTCTGTTTCTCCTGATGTTTGTTATGGCATTGCCCATCAGCTCCCTCTCCCCAGAAGAGAAGATATGAAAAGAGGAGAAATTCAGGCTTAAGTTAGCAGCCAGCCACCTCAGAAAACACTGGTGAAGGATGGTAATGTAACAAGTGTACTATCATATTATTATTATTTTTCAGTATTGTAAGTTAAGAAAATATTTAAATCTGCTTTCTCACTTTATGTTTAGTGTATCTTAAAGATTAAGGAATAGGGTGAGATTGTCATCATCTGACAAAATGCTGCAGAACAGACCTATCAGAGGCTTTGCCACAGACCACACAGCCAGGCAGCAGAAGAGCCCCTCAGGGGGCTTGGTTCAAGTTTACCTTCTGCTCTTTCTCCCTACCTGTGATTTCAGACATTACTATCTCCCATATCCCCAATGAGTGCAGTTATTCAAAAATCCTCAACCTTTCTTTCAAATTTGAAATGGGATCAGGATTGTGTGCAGGCTTGGAGAAGGGGAAACAAAGCCAGAACGAGCGTGGAGGGATGAAGTTAAATGCACATGCCCAAATACTAGGTGGAAATACTTTTTAAAGTTCCAGGCCTTGCCTGGTGTTGGAAATGGGAGGCAGAGAGTTAACCAGCTGATCAAAACCAGGTGGAAACCCTGGAGGATGAAATTTGGTGTCTGGTTGAAAAGCTGACAGAAGATAATGAGAACAGTTCAGAGCCTCAGAAAGAGTGATGCATAGTCTTGATTTCTCTATTTTTTGTTTCACAGAAGTTCCATGCTTTTCTTTTGTTGAGCAAAAACATTTCCAGAACATTGTTTTATGTGTGTGGAACCAAGAGCTCACATCCCTATGAACAATGACAGAGGCCTGTGGCACTGCTGCATTGTCTCAGAGGGACATTTTTAAAAAGTGTGGATGGGGCATAGCTTAGGAGAAGAGCGCTCACCTAGCATGCCTAAGGCCCTGGCACAGAAAGAAAGAAAGAAAGAAAGAAAGAAAGAAAGAAAGAAAGAAAGAAAGAAAGAAAGAAAGAGAGAGAGAGAGGGAGGGAGGGAGGGAGGGAGAAATAAAGTGCAGAGAGGAGAGAGAGACAGACAGAGACAGAGAAAGAAAAAATAAAGAGATGAAGAGAAGAGAAAGGAGTAGGTAGAAACTCCCTATGAAAAGGCTAAAGCTAGCTGAGAAATCAGAGGGAGTAGATCTTGGAGTCCTTGCATATTCCATCAACCGGATGGCTCATGATCAAAGGTGGAGTGCTAGGTGAAGGCCAGAAGACCCCCATGTGAATTTCATCTTCGCATCTTTGATGTACACTTTAGACCAGTCACTTTCCATGATTTCTCCATCTGGAAAATAAGAGGAATAAGAGTTCCTCTCAACTTTGATATTCTAGAATTCTTGACTTCTATCAAAACCATCTTGTGCACATCTTTTTCTAATTCTTTCCTGCCTCTGTAGTCTGAACTGTCCTGGGCCTCCCCTGGCCACTTACTTTTTTGCAGCATTAGACTTGTTTCCTAGTGGGGGAGAAGTCCTGCACTTTCTCACATTGGACACATAGACCTCTAATCCAACGTGTCTCTAGCTAATAAGGCTCCCTGAGGTCTCCAGGCAGGGTCACCTAGGCCATCATGCGTCCTCCCTTGTATTCTGGAAGCTGTCCCTGCCCTGCCCCTGTCTTTTCCCAGGCCCCAAGGCAGCTTGGGCAGGATCAAGAATCTGGAAACGCTTCACAGCTCCACGTTAACACCCTGAATTGGAGTCCTTCCACACTGAGGAGATGCTGGTTGGTAATGAGGAGTCCAGCTGTGCTAAGTAGATGAAAAAGCCACCCTCACAGTACAGCGAATTCACACAGACTTTACACAGACATTAAAAATGCTCCAAAACCCCCAATCCTCATGAATAAATATTAGGGAAGAAATAAGGATTCCCAAAAACAGAACTAGGGTCAAGGGAGTTGTCTGAGAGAGGTCAGGATCTTTCATCTCCTGAAATATGCCACTGATGGGTTGCCCCAAACTCCCCTTGCTAACTCCCCTGCAATTCCAGTGCTCTGAAGTCACATCCTGCTTCTCCCTTGCATGGAAACAGGCAGCACTGAGGGTTCATCTGTGCAGACCTGCCTTCAGAGGGAAAAACCACAAACAGCTGCCCATGAGCCCGCTTGCCAGATTCCAGACTCTGGCTCAGACCGAAGATTTCGATGACATCACCATCGCTGAGCAGGAAGGAAGTCACTTCTCCAGCAGTGGAGCCAGCATCCCTGTAGAGCCCCTGGAACGAGAAGAGACTGCATGGTGGGTTTGTGCTTGGGCCACACATGGTAAGATATACAAAGATCTCTGCCCACAGGCTGAGCTGGGACCAGGGCCTGCTTCCTAATTGGCATCTTGGGGACACACTTCCAACCCTCCCTTTAGAATGCCCTCGCTCACTGAATCAGAAGATATTCCCAAGTTGGCGCTTCATTCCCTTTCACCTGGGTCCAAGTAGAAGCGCAAACACCTCGTAAGAGAGAAAATATGCCTCTGGTGAATAAACGTCAGAACTTGCCCAGAGAAGTTTTCCAAAGAGAAAACGTACGAGAGCCAGAGGAAGAAGCAATGGAGTGACGTGGTTCAACATTTCTCTGGGGTAAGTGCTGGAGGAGACGCCATGTAGCACAAACCCTTCGTGTTATAGATGAAGAAACCAAAGAACAGAGAGGGAAAGCAACTTTCACAATGTCGTGTAGCAAGTTAAAAGCAGAAAGTAGAACTTAGGTGTCCTGACTCATAGACCTAGGCTGGCTACAGAGAAGCAAAGCCCAAGGCCTAAAAGATAAACTTCACCTTTTGCGCAAATCTGCCAGGGGTTGGCCTTTCTGCCTTTGGAGTATTTGGTTCCAACTACAGTAAATCTCAGTTTCTTGCCCATGAATCACTGCAAAGCGGAAGAAATGGGCAGAAAGGGGGCTGAGTGAGAAGAAAGATGGAGCCAAGATCCTCCTGAGCTAAGAGAGGAAGTTGGTATCTCCAATTCCACCAGACTCTACAAGCAATGTTAAATCTTAGGGGCTACTGGCTTCCACCTCCTTTTCTAACCAGTTTCCAAAAATAATATAAAAATGCTGTGCTCTTTGGATGCAAAGGATGACAGACCAGAAATCTGTTTCTTGCCTGAATTTCTCTAAAGTCATGTTTTTCTTACTCTCTTACCTTACTTCTGTTTTGTGGCTCTAAAAAAAGAGAGAGAGAGACATTAGAATTATACCTGTATTATGTATCTTTAGCTCTTAAAAATTTAACTTATGCTTTCAAAATATGCTCATTCCATTGGGGGGAGGCCATTGTGACTAATGCTGTGTTGAACATGGGTTCACAGATAACTTTTTGGGATCCTACTTTTAATTTCTTTGGCTTATTGATATATTTAGAAGTGGAATTGCTGGATCATATTCCAATCCTATCCTCCATGTTAGGAGGAACCACCATTCTGTTCCAAAATTGTTGGGCCTTTCGTTTCCTCATCTGTAAAGAGAGCTGTCGCCAAAGTGTTTAGCAGACACATGGTGGTTGTCCCACCGTTCGTGACTGAGTGAAGAGTAAATAAATGCATCCTCATAATTCTGGAGTACCTAGAATAATTCCTACACATTTTAGGTGCTTAATAAGTGTTAGTTAAATAAATCCATGTCTAAAGACACATTTCTAGTGTTTCACATTTCTGGAGTCCTTCCTCTCCATGGCCCATAGCAAGCATATCTCTCTGTGAGTGGCTGAAAGGTCAAAATTGTCCATGTGAAAGTAACCAGAGCATGTCAAGGCTTCGTTGGGCTTGCTAGGCCTTCTCTCTTGCTGCGGACACATAAGCATGTTGCAAAGCAGGACTGTGGGTGGTTAACCCTGTTAATCCGCATAACTTAGAGAGTTTCAATTACCCAGCCCAAATCCAAAGGCAGCTACACAGGACTTACCTCACAGCCACATCTCCTTGGTGGCTGCCTCCTTAAACCCAGGATGCTTCCTCGATCTTACAATAGAAGCCACGTTGTCTTTTCTCCTTACAAATTTGGCTTCTACTTTTCTAAATATTGTCCATAGTACATTCAATGTGGTAATTACTCAGCCCTCTAAACCCTCTCTACATTGGCTTTTTTTTTTTCTGGTGGTCGTACTGGCGATTGCGCCTAGGGCTGTCACATCGAACTACATCCTAGTTCATTTTTTAATGTTTGGCTTGAGGCAGAATCTTGCTAAGTCACTAAGTTGCATAGGCTGGGCTTGAAAAGGAGGATGCTGAGATGACTGGCTTGTACCTCTGGGCTAGCTGCTTTATTCTTTCTAAAATGTCTTTCCCATGAACAAGTTTATATTGAACAAAACTTGGTGCTGGAAATGAACTGAGATAAAAGTAAAATCCCTTTTAAAAGCATAAGGGATTGAGAACTCATCAGGCATCCTTTGCACCTGACAAGGAAAAGGAGCCTACATAGTAGTTCAATAAACACACATTGAAGGTAAATACGTGCTTACTATAACATACTCCTATTTGACTCTAGTGTGTGTGTTGGGGGTGGGGCGGGATGTTACTGGGGACTGAACACTGAGCTACATCCACAACCCATTATTTTTTGATACAAGTTCTCTCCACGTTACTAAATTGGCCAGGTTGGGCTTGAACTTGCCACTTTCCAGGCTCAGCCTCCCAGAGAGCTCAGATGATAACCATGTGCCACCATACCTGGCTGTTATCTGATTCTAAACTACGAACTCTTTGGCATGGGGTTAAGAACAATGTCTCTCCTATTAGATGAGATACCTCCTGACTCAGAGGCAATCTTTCTCCAATACACAAGAGCATTCTAAGAACAAGCCTGTGCCACTTCCAGGTCCTGTGAGTCTTCAACACTTCATCAAGGGCTTTGCTTAATGAAGACTTGGACTATGATTTCTCTACTGTGGCATTATAGATATTCTGGGTGAGATAATTTTTTTCTTCCAGGAATCTCTTTTTTATTAGAAGAGTTCTCCAAACTCCCATTTGCAAAACATAAACAAATAAACAAATTCATCGACACAGAAAAGCATGTGAAAAGAAGAATACAGAGTTTTGAAAATATTACTTGCCTTCATCTTTCACAGCATAAACAGGGCTGCTCTCATAATGTTCTGCTCCTGACCTTAATTCCACTATCTTAAGCAGCAGGATGCTAGCCAGAGAGGGGACTTGGCGCACGCGCCTTGGAGAATTCCTCAAATTGTTTGCCCTTCTCCTTGTGGACATTACATTCTCCTGGCCTCTGTGCCAAGCTCAGGAGCAGGGTTTTCCTTTAGTTCTGTACACAGAGAAATCCAAAGACGGTCATTTCTAATAGGTCTGGACTCTGCCCCAACTATCCTCAGCAAGACAACAAGACCTGGCTCACCCACTCCATTTTCTAAACTAAGGCTTGGTCTGGTCTGACGAGAGTGTCTGACAGCCATTCCTCCAAGCAGAGGCTGCACTGAGACACACAGGCAGCAGCAGTCCTGCCGTTCCCAGGGGTCTACACTGACTCTGGGTGCAGAAGGGCAGCAGCTTCAGTAGCAGCCTGGTGAGGGGGACCCATCACCAGGGACCACTGCTTGCTCCACTCCTTGGTGACAAGGGCTAAATAATTCTTTGATGGGCTGTGAGGTGCTGAGCAAGGTATTGTAGCATGATCAGCAGCTTTCTGGGCCTCAACCCACTTGATGTCTACAATAACCCATCTCAGTTATGATGGCCGAAAATGTTCTAGATTATACCAAATACCCCCATGTTTGCGGGGGGAGGCAGGGGCAAAAATCAGTGCCAGCTGAGAATCATTAGCTTAGGCTAAGGCCAAGGAAGAAGCACTTTCTCTGCTTTTATTTCCTTATGAAGATGGGAAATATTTTCTAGTACAGAAGTTGAAGATTTATTAGACTCAGAATAGGTGAGTAACGTACTTCCAGCTCTTGGATGGAAACTGAGAGCAATTCATATGAAGGAACTCCTGCATGGGACAAAATTTTCACTTCAGATCCTTGAGGTGCAGAGCAGTAATGAAGAAGGAAGCAGTGGGGTGTGAGGACATGCCTCCACAGAAGTTACCAGACGCAGGAATTCTTGTCCACTCCTCTGACAGCACCTTCCCAGCACTCTGAACCTGAAATCAAATTCATAAAGGTCTGCTCTGATTGGATCCTACCTGCCTGTAGAACCGGGAGCCCAAAGAGATTAAACTGCTTTTCTGATGTTGTGCCACACATCAGTGACAAAACCAGAACTTGAACTCCCTTGGAGTTAGATGTCTCAAAGACAAGGGGGTATGGTTCATCCTCAGCTGTTTTGGACCTTTTTTTTTTTTAAACTTTCATAATCCAATCACTTCTCTGTTGGTAGGATCAGACTATAGAGAGAGGAGCAAGGAGTATATAGGGGTGAGCTTCGTTTGGGAGTGAATTCGGGGACAGAACTGTTGAGAGCAACGGGACATTTCCCAAGATCCTTTGGGGGGCTGGCCTTCTAGACCACTATCTCACTTGCTTGTTGACTGTGTGGGGATAAGCTGTCAACTTCTGCACAGGATCAACTGAGGAAGTGAGGGGATGGTGGGTGCCAGTGGCCAGCAGGAGAGGACTGGCAGGAGGAAAAAAGCATAGCATCCTGGGGATCAAACTGCTGACTGGATTACAAGGAGCAGGAATGAAATGAAAGGTCAATCAAGGTAGAAAGAAAACAGGAGGAGGAAAAGAAGAAAGGCAGGAGGCCACAAAGCCAGCAAATGAGAACATCAGGAGAGAATTTCTCTTCCTTCTCTATTATTTCCTCATTGACCTGTAGTTTGTCACTTGTGCGTGTGTGTGCGCGCGTTCGCGCATGCACATGCGCATACACACATGCTGGGGACTGAACTCAAGGCGTCATGAACACCAACCATGCACTGTAGTACTGAGCCACAACCCAGCTCCAGCTAGGCTGTCTAGACTTCAAAGAATTAGCATAAACCAAGTATTTAAAAAACTAACCGGTGTGGCTGGAGGAATAGTACAGTGGTTAAAGCACTCACCTAGCAAGGACAAGGCCCTGGGTTTGATTCCCAAACACCACATAGGCTGGGCATGGTGGTGCATGCCTGTAATCCTAGCATTCATGAGGCTGAGGCAAGCAGATTGGCCTGGGCTAAGGTAGAGAGTTCAAAACCAATCTAACCTACAGAGACCCTGTCTCTAAATAAAAACAAATAAATAAATAATAAAAAATAAGTTAAAAAACAACCTAATTGATGATCAGCTAATCAAAGAAACAAGTCTTCAAGAGTTATTCACTGTGTGACTTTGTGGTACTCACCCAACTATACTGAGGCTCCATGCTTTCCTCTTATTTAAAAGAAAAAAAAAATGCAGAGATTACCCCAGCTGACACTAAGGGGAGGCCTCATTGTCTAACTCACTGGAAGTGCTAAAAAGCTGTTCTTTCATCTGGGAGTACCTGGGGAGAGATTTCCTTACCATGAGCTTTTACATCCTCCTTCATTTGAATTGGTGCTCTGGGAACCAGGCAAGGAACAGGTATTTTTATCTTACTTTAATGGATAAGCAGTAGTGTAACCAGTGGAAAAATAGATCTCTCCTTTGTTATACTTCTCTGCAAAGAATGGAAAAGGCCTGGCTTTTCTTCTTTAGGTAGGGTTCCTTGAGAAGGCCAACTAGACTAGATTTTGGGGAGTGGGGAATCCTGCTCTTGGCGAAGGGGAGGGACCACAGATCAGCAAGAAGGCTGCTGGCATCAGAAGAAAGCTTAAATCAGAGCCTCTTGCCTGAAATCAGCTGCCCAAGCCTCTGAGAGTTGTGTGGGTCCAGGCATGGGCTGCTTTGGTTTTGATGGTTGGACTGAAGCAAGAGGCAGTGCAATCTCAAACACACACAAACTACTATTATTCTCATTATTGTTATTATTAATTAATGAATCTCCAGGCTGTATGCTGGGGATGAGCTAGGAGATGTACTTCTTTCCCTGTTGTGCATTCCGTGCTCATCTCCCTCCATAAGGTCCACAATCCCATTCAACTTGTAAGTGGCAACAATTATTTATACTCTTTTTCTAAAGCCCGCGTCCTCCAGGGGGCCATCTCAGATTACATCTGCCTTTGGGAATCCTTCCTGTACTTCTATTAGATCCCCAAATTTGTCTACAAGCACAAGACCCTGCACATACAGAAAGACAGCAGTAAATTAGGAGTGAATTATCTGTCTTGGGTAATATATATGCCAGCGCGTAAGTTAACACCACATGGGGAAAATCCAGTCCTGCCCCATTGATGTGCCTCTTTCGACTCTGAAATTCTGACTTCCAGGACACTGGTTTCTTGCAGACTTGAAAGCACTATAATTCCACCAGCCACATCACTAATTCTTTAGGGTGTTTAGAATAATTGAGTTATTTTTCTGTGCCAAACCCAGCCCTAGCCCTGTGCTCCAGCTCTGGAGGACGAAGACGACCTTGGAAAAGTCCCCAGACAGTTAGCACTGACTCCCAGCCGCCCAGGCCATCCCCGTCCTAGCTTTCATTCAGGAACCTGCATCTTGGCTGTGAAGACCAGGTTACCAAGTCTCCTAAACCCCGAGGTCTCTCAAATGCCAAAATGGAAATTCAAGCCCAGGAAAAGACCAGAGGAAGAGGGAATCCTAAGGCTGGAAGGGCGCAAAAAACCACCAGGGAGCAAAAGGACAACTCTCCCCCAAATACCCAAGATTCCCCGCTGCCTTTCCTAATCTGGTCAACAACCAGAGGGAGAGAATTTCCTTGTTCTTGCAGAAGACCCTGGGCCAGGCAGGATCAAGCGACTACAGCTCAAAAAAGCTTCCAAGAAATGGGAAAAGGGGGACCATTCAGGCCCAGGGGCCCTCCGGCGTTGCTGCAGCTGTGTGGATCCGCCAGGTGCGCTTTGCCAGCAGTGTGCTGACGGTGTCTCTGCTCTTGACTGAAACTTTTCAGGGAATGTCCCTATGTGGGGTCATGAGAGGGGCAAGGGGACAGAGAAAAGCCTGGAGAGACCCAGAGCCCTGGGCGCGCCTGGCAGCCACTAGGGTGCAGCTGTGGGCCGAGGCGGGCTCGGAGGGGATGGGCAGGCAGGGACGGCGACTGCAACGAGGTGAGCTGTGTTTCCACTGTGACTATAATTAGGCGGATTCCGTGTTTATTTAGGCTGAGGGCTGTAAGATAAATGACAGCTTCAAAGATGCTTTTCAGCACTTCATAAATCACCCACCGGCCCGGGGAGTTGGCTTTTGCCACATCTCGCTTTTCCCTCCACCTCCTCCCGGCCCCCCACTCACCTAGGACAAGGGCGCACCCTGGGAAGACCCAAGAGCTAGCGCCCCAAAGCCTAGGGGGGAATGGGGAAATGGCGCCTGTCCTTCCCGGACGGGGCACCTCACCCTGAGTGCCAGGCAGCTGGTTCAGGAGAACCTTCCTCCCGAGGTGGTCCTGCAGCCCCAGGGGGGGCTCGGTTGACGGGCAGGCTCGCCCTCCTAGGGGACAACTGGTCTCTAATCGGCTCTAACTCAAGCTCCTTTCCCTGTGCCTCGCTGACACAGCTGGAGATTTACAAGAGACGTTTGAGAAATATTTATAGTACAGGAGACCTTTCTTCCCTCCGCCCCTGGCTGCCTGCTTCTCTCCTGAGGCCCAGGGTGGAAGGGTCCGTTCCCACGGGACAGCACATTCTTGGAGAGGGGCAGTGGACCCGAGGCTGTCTCCCCACGGGAGTTTGGGACTGGCTGGTTACTAGGAAGGGCAAAGACCTGGAGGACAACTCACTCTTCCTAGCCACGCCTGGATCAGATCAGTCCCTTTACCCTTAGAGGGAACAGGATGTGGGCGTGGAGCACTGGCCAGGCCCGGTCCCAGGCCAGTGGGGTTTGGAGTAGAAGCCTGGGAACAGAGCCAGTCCGAAGTGCTAACCCAGCAGAGGAGTGAGCAAGGCTCTGCACTATCACCTTCCTACGCAGAAGGTGCCAGCCAGAGGTCCCTGCAGGGCTTCAGGTGACACATAGGGTCCCTGCATGGTTTATAAGCATTTGACTGTGAAGAGGGGGACTTTGGTTCCAATCCCAGCTCCTCCCTTTGCCAGGGTTATGTTCTTGTTCAGTCTCTGCGCCCCAGTTTCTTGTCTATAAAAGGAAGGAAACAAATTTCTCTCAACGGCGCCCTCACTTTTGACATTTTGTGACTGTGCCAAAAGATAAAGAGAATTTTGTAGGTGTAAATGCTTATGGCATCACTGACTGTGGTGATAGTCTCACAGATGGGTGTGTGTGTGTGTGTGTGCGTGTGTGTGTGTGTGAGTGTGTAACCTCCAAACTTATTGAATTGTGTACATTAAATATCTAAGCTTTTTGTATGTCATACCTACCTCAAAAAGAAAGGCACACAAAAAGTATGAACGCAAAGAAGCATGTTAATAATTTTACACATCAATTTAGAACGTGTTTGAGACAGTTTCTAAGCCATGTTCTATCACTGATAAATGAACCACATGGATCCAGGTTCAAATGATGACCTGTTATCAGCTGTCCTCAGTCCCAACACCTATCTTTGCAACACCATTAACAGCACAGCAGCCACACTGAGGCTGTAGCAACGTCAAGACCGAAGAGGTCAAACCTCCGAACCCAAGACTGTTGTAGGTATCTACGTGGGCCCAGGCTACTCAGAAGAACTTAGATCTGCTGTTTTTCTTTTGGGGGACTGAATCTCTCTGACAAATTCACTTTTGTCCTCTCCTCCCTCTTGTGTATTCCATTTGGTTAATACACTATTTCACATGTGATGGACACCCTGGCCGGATGCTTAGGACAAAAATAAAAACTGGAATTACCTCTTCTCTCAAGATTCTCATTGTCTCTTAAAGGGAGATACATGACAGCAGATCATAAGTTAATATAATGCATGGAATTTCAGCAACAGAGTGAGTAGGGGACCCGGGGTGGTAAGGGAATGGAGGTCCACTCTGTCCCATGGCTGCACACGCTCCATACACGACTGGTGCTGTACATATGTCGGATGAGTGAGCAAATCAGCAAGCAACCTGGAGTAAGGGAGGAGACGGGGGGAGGGGAGAACCTACCTCCTCCCCAACAATGCTATAAGACAAATTGACCATATCAGAGGAAATATTCACGGGGTCATACATCTTGGAAGCAGGGGATAAATATATCCTAAATCTAGTACTGTCTTCCCTTCTGATCTTGCTCCTAGAAAAGTTCAATATGGAAGAGTTCCTTATCAAAACAAGTTGAGCAGGGCAGAGGCAAAGGAAGGGCTTTCATCTATTTATACCAGAAGAACTGAATTGCTACCTCCCTAGACTCTTATACGGATGGGAAAAGATCACTGCAGTAGCTTCTAAAGAAGTTAGGCAGAAACAAACCAAGCCTCTCTGCTCCATTATCATCAAAGGCCCCACTGCATCTTGATGTACATGGGCTCGCTCACTGCATAGCATAGGATCTGACACACGTGAAGACGAAGTTATAGGGAGATTCTGTCTGATGGCTCACAGATTTTACCAGACACAAAGAGGGCTAGATGAGCACATGTGGGCCATGCAGCACGGCCAGCCCTCCCCAGGTAGGAAACCCCTCAAATCTGTGGTTGCTCAGACAGCAGAAGGACTGACAGCTTCCTTATAAAAGATAGTGTTTTCCTTTCATGTATATTTCGGTGTGAGATGCTAAAATGCAAGGAGGCATGGAAGAGAGCTGTCAAATTTACTAATGGGATCCATCTCCATGGCCCAAGTCTTCAGAAAACATCTTCCAGTGTAATAATTCAACCCTCCTGAGAGCTTTACTTTAGTTCTGCTCACTTGGGGAAGCGAGTAAAGAAATCTAAGTGTTTCCTGTTCGGCACTATGTCCCTTAGATGCACTGAAATCCCCTGTCTGGTTAACTTCAGGTTTTTCCCATTGTCCATGATCTCAGAGAAAGTCCCAAACTTTGGCCATGTCCATAGCAGAGCCCGGTTACTGTCATCCAAAAACCTTCTGCTAATCTCTGGCTTCAAATTTGGCTCAGTCACTTCTCTTGGCTTTTCCCACACTCTGTGCTTTCAGCCAAAGAAAATGCGGCAGAGCCTGTTTTCTGATGTAAGAATGTAAATTCCTCTCACTGACTTGAGGCTTCTGCAACTCCTTGCCTGAGCCCTGTTCAGAAACAGACACAGAGAGTAGAATTTGCTTTTGAAAATCTGCCCTTCAGGTTACAAAGACGATATAGCAATATCTGTCTGGGACGTTTCTCTGTGATTAGAGAGAAGAATCCCAAAGACCTACACACTTCTTTCCCAGTGTACTTGATGATCAAGCTAAGACATTGTGCTAATGCTAGCAGTTCTATTTGACTGAACAATCATTTGTCAAGCATCTACTAAATGTCAGGCACTGTAACAGGGGCTAGCAGTTACTACTAACACCCTGTGTTTGTGAACTAATTGACCAGGATTAGAGATGCTGTTAGGTGACTGGGGCAAAAAAACTGATGGAAGAGTGAAGCTCGCTATAATATCAATAGCTCTGTGTTCAGAGAGCGTCTTCCATGGCTTCCTATGAGAAAGACAGAAGTACAAACAGATCCTTCCTCAGCATAACCCATTTGCATTGAGTCATTTGCTTGTGTCTCCTTCTGAACCATGGCCAAGTACACACAGTTTGAAATCTGGAGTCAAAAGACTCTCGGTTCAGATTTCAACTCCTCTGATTAGTAGTGGGCAAGCTACCTGACCTCTGAGTCTCAGCTTCCAATACTCAGACTTGTTCTGCCTGTCTCCTGGGATCTAGGTGGAAAACAGGGCCAGGTGAGACAATCTAAGGTGGACCTGTGCTCCTCAGATATTAATGTACACATAAATAGGTTGGGGTATGTTGCTATACTGCAGATTCTGACTTTGTGGGTCTGGGTGGGTGGGCCTGCGATTCTATGCTTCTAACAAGCTGCTGAGTGTTGCTGCCATAGACGGCCCTGAATCATGCTTTGAGCAGAAGGCTCCTGTCCGTTCTCCAGTCAAATGGAAAGGTTTGTGATATGGTTGGGCATCACCAGCTAAGTAACCACTCAAAACTTGTTCAGAATTCAACAGGATCATACTCAGGGATTAGAGCTGTGTAAGGCAGCACCTAGGTGGTTGCAGAGGAAATGATCATATGGTTTTTGTTTACCTAGATGGAACCACCTGAGAATACCAATCCACCCAAACTCAGAATCTAGGCCAAAATAAAGTAAAAGATTGGAATTCTCCTATCTCCTTCGATTAAAAACATGCATCTTAGATGCAAAACAGTAAGATAAAAATCAGAAGGTAGTTGATCCCGCTGACTTATGTCCTGCACATCCTCGGGAAATCTTAAGACCATTGGAAGATTTGTTACGGGGTGGAGACTTTATATCCTATCCTGGCCTAGGCCTTATCCTAGTGCACAAAGATGCCTCTGAGGTTATTTTGATCCTGCTCTGGGCACGGATGTTGCTCCAAATGAGAAACATGTTCCTGTCTCTCAAATGCCTTCAGAATAGATCTCTTTGCTTCCCTAATAAAAGCGATTCCTTGCTCACACTTTAGGGTATGCATTCGTTAAAATTTATATGACTCCTAAGCAAGATCTTGGAGCTTTGCTAGCAGCGTGCAACCTGGCAGAGAGAGCTTGAATTCGCTTGCTCCAGGTACAAAGAGATGGTTTATCTCTTAGAACCTGCTTGGTCCAGCCACCAAGGCCAAAACAAAGCACAAAATTGAGGCAGTTGCTGAGATGCACATAAGAAAAAATATTACAATGAGGTAGCAGTATGACTCCCAGAATCCAGTCATATCCCATTGATCTAGAATGGGGCTTTGCACATAGCCAAGTGGAATTTACCTCCCTCTAATGTATCTCGGCTGTGGGTGGAATGAATGTATTATTCAAAGATGATACACATGGAAGAAGAATAGTAAAAAGCAGGAAATAAAACAATTTTTTAAAGTTAGCATCACCCCAATGGCTTTTACCTATATTTTTCAGACAATTGCTATGTTCCTGCTTCTTTGCTCAATCTGGAGGTTTGGAGAGAAAAGAAATCAAACAAGCTGGGTCCAGTGGTACAGGCCTGTAATTCTAGCAGTCTATAAGACAGAGATAGGAAGATCATAAGTTTGCAAGTTCAAGACCAGCCTGGGCAACTTAGAGACTTAACGAGGCCTTGTCTCAACAATATGAAGGAGCTGAAGATATAGCTGAGGGTGATGGCCCTGAGTTCAATCTCTAGTACAAAAGAAAAAAAGGGGGGGAATCAAACAAGTTCTAATCAGAGCTCCCTGGGATCTCTGCTCCTTCCAGAACTTCCCTGGAGAGCTGCTGGCACTGAGATCCAAATCTGATCCAAGCCCCCATGACGCTGAGTGGAGTCTCCTAGAGAAGGGAGGGCTGGGAGGAGTAAGTGGCGACAGTTTATCTGTAGCTGGCGCTGGGTTCATTAAGAGGCCTGGTGCAGTTTATCTGCTTCTTGTCCACAGAGTCAACTGCTCTGAACACCAAGTCAGAGCCTGTCACCATCCCAGTCCTGGCGGCGTCAGGCTGGAAGGGTGAGAAACTGAGCAGCCTTTCCCCTCCCCCACTTCGGTCTCCCCTTGTCTCCCACTGTCTGTCCTCAAGGGGTCAGATGGGAGCTGCAGTTTCAGGGGAACTTGAAGCCTTCATGTCATTGCTTTCTGCCCGAGAGGTGGTCTAAATCCTCCAGCGGAATTAACTGCTCCAATAAAAGGCTTGGTGGAGGAAGGTGGAGGGACTAGAGGCATAGACTTACCTTTGTCACAGCCACCTTGCCTCGAACGTAGGTGACAGCATATTGTAAGTTGTCCCATTTGTCTCTGTCCATGGCACTCTATTCATGATGAGAAATGCGACAAAATTCTGTATTCCAGAAAGGAAGGCCAGGGACGCTAGGCCTCTTTCTTAATATCCCACAGCTACTCAGTAAATGAATCAATGAAATGAAACATCTGCCCTCCTGAGTCTGAAAAAGTCCTTTCCAGACTTTGAGCTAAGGTCTTCTGTCCTCCTTCATTTAGCTGCCTTGTTACAACCAGCTTTAACATGAAGATGTTCCAGAGTGAGTGTGTGATACCACAATGCACCACGCTGCTCCATCATGCTATGTCGCCTGGCTTTCCAGGATCATTAGCACCACAAGTGCTGCGCTGTGGCCTTGGAGACCAGCCTAGGAAGAGCTTGAGATGATCCAGCTCCAGGGTTCCTGCACTGGGAGGACAGTGACTTGTCAGAATAACTTAAAACCCTGTCCCAGGAAGAAGTAGACAACTTCCTCCTCTAGTGTCCAATGTATATACAGCTATTGCAGTAGGGAGGATTGATCGCTGGGCCTTGTACGTTAGGCAAGTGCTCTGCCACTGAGCCACACTCCAGCTATGACTAGTTGGAATAGACTCCAAGGACTGAGATGATCAAATTCCTGTCCAATCCAAAGAGAATGACTTCCAATTCTAGTTGTGTGTGTGTGTGTGTGTGTGTGTGTGTGTGTGTGTGTGTGGTACTAGGAATGGAGCCTAGGACCTTCATACTGAGTTACTTCCCCAGCCCATTTTTACGTTTTTGATTTTGAGAAAAGGTCTCACTAAGTTGCTCAGGCTAGGCTCGAACTTGCAATCCTCTACCATTGTTGAGATTACAGGCCTATGCCACTGGACCCAATTTACCATTGGAATCTTTCTGAAGAGTTAGTGACTTTTCTCAGGAAGGCGGAAGGAAGCAAGTGAATTCATTCCAGTAAAGAAAAAAGAAAGTATTGGTTTTTCTTTTTTAATGGAAATCTACCTCTTCAAATACCCGAAGCCAGCTAGCCTTTTAGTCTCCAAGCTCAGCTTCTCTGAAGCACCAGTCCTGCTCACCCTTTGCTACTTGCTTTCCCTAAACACCCTCAGAAGTTGTCACTTCACTCTCTATTCAAGTACCAGGATTATTGTCAAATGAAACTAAACACAAATATTCCTGAGAAATCTCACCCGAGTCTCTAAGACCCTGCGTTTCTCGCCAACAGAGAAACTGGCCACAAATGCATGTGTTTCAAATGAAGGATAGGCTTCTGACAGAGGGAATTGTCAATTTCCCTCAGAAGGCAGCCAAGCTTGAAGGCTGCAAAAACCTGGAAGGGTGAGGTTGCGAGGGTCACTGGGCCACTTTAGAGTAACTCGGCTAGACATGGTAAAAATGCTTCTTGCTAACTCAACAATAAGGATGTTTTAGAAAAAGTAGAGGATGGTGCTTTCAGAAAGTCTTTGCCCCTTGAGAGTAGGAGAAGAGAAAATGATATGTTGAGGGGACCTTGGATCTCTGCAAACTGCAGTCTGACAAGGAGCTGCACAAGGAAAGACCTAAAAACATTCTGATGCTCAGTCCACTGAGCAACACATCTGTGTCCATGTGTTGTACCCTAAGTTTCTGCTGCCCTTCTGCAGCGAGTCTGTGAGTCTTTGGGCCCTGGAGCCAATCAGTTCTGTGTTAAATCCCAGCTCTTCATGTGACCAGCTGTTTTCTTGATCTCTCTAAGCCTCTATTTCCTTGTATGTTAAAAGGATGTAATAAGAGTATTTATCTCTCAGGATTAAATGAGATCAAGTGCTTACTCCAAGACTTGGGGACATGGCAAACACCCTATAAACGTTAGTTATTACCACTTCTCTTATCTTTAGGAGCTTTTAAGGAGGGGCCTTCCTCACTCTCCACTCCTGGCTTCATCCTCACAGAAGGCTATGTCTGTCCCAGTGGGCCTTTCTCTTCTTTGTCCCCTACCTTTATAAAAATAAGGTTCATCCTTGATGCCCTCTGCCCAAAAGACACCCTTTCTCTCTTTCTTCCCTGGAGACAAAAAGAATACGTGGGTTATCTGACCACCTGTATTCAAAATCTGTAGAGGAAAAAAAAGCCAAAAGGCCTGCCCACCGAATAGTTGGAATGCAAGGCCCACTTGACCTCTCCGATGGCCTCGACCTCAGCAGCCCGTCTCACCAGCCCTGCTGCCCCTGCCAACTGGGACAGGGGCCTCCGAGAGAGGGATGTAAAGCCTATGAGTGGCTCTCCCCAGCTCCTCAGAAAGCTGCTTATCAGCGGATGAAACACTGGCCGAAGCTTGCCATGACAGCAGGAGCTGCCTGAGAAGAGAGGCCGAGACAAATGAAGTATCCCTCATCCCCATCAGCGTGGGCCAGACAGAAACCAGGTGCAAGGCAGCAAGCCTTCATCTTCTGTAAACAATCTTCCATCGCCCACTGCAGCAGCTTGAGGCTGAGATGGGGATTAGAGAAACAGCTTCTGCAGGCCTGGGGCCCCTCAGCTGGACAGAGAGTTAAAGGGCATGTGAGATAGCTTGCTGCTGGGAAAGATGCTTGAGGAAACAGAGCCATTCGTCACCAGGGGGTTCACTTGACCTGGCAGGAGAGAATCTGATATCTAAACAGTTCCTACATCCCTGAAGCGCTCAGAAAGTCCGCCAGCTAAATATTTGATTCCTCATCAGATAACAGCCCCAGGCTCTTCCCACAAGTTGGAGAAGTGTGTCTCTGGAGAGGAGAGAGGCCTTGCTATTGAAGGACTCGGCTAAAAGCAAACAGGACTTGAGGTGGGGGCATTTCAGCCCCATTAGGGGCAAAGACCAGGCTCATCAAAGATTGGTCATCTGTCAGTCCGTGAAGAAAAATGGAACCAAATTCCATCCAAGAGCAAGCCTCCCCTCCCTGCTCACTGCACCTGCCTTCCCCTCTGCGATAAAAGTTTCATTTGCAGGAACTGAAAAAATAACTGTGACCCTTGCAGTAAGATGGCAGATGGACACTGGTTTCATCAACCTAAGGTTACAAAACAAAGTTGAGTGCTTGGATTCCTTCAGGAAGGTGGGGACAGATAGGCTTGGCTGAGCAACAGAGCTATTCTGTTTACAAATCCTATTATTCCTGCAGTGGGGACGCAGGTATCTCTGATTCCATGTTTGGAATCTTGTAAGCTAGGAGAAGGAAAGCATACTTCAAATAACATTGTCTCCTCCAAGAGAACAGTCACCCTCTGGCTTTAAGGTAAAGAGGCAGTAAAGGCAGTTAAATGTGGGGCTCTTGAGTCCAGACAGACTGGAGTTCAAGTCTCAGGCTGATATTTACCAAGAATGTAACCTTAAGTTAGGTGACACCTCTCATTTTCAGTTTCTTTTATCTGCAGAACAAGGACAGTAGCTTCTAGTCATTGAGAAGTTGTGAGGATTAAACGCTAAGAGGGGTAAAGAAAGCCCTTATCAGAGGGCCAGACACAATAAACACTTAGTAAACGCCAGCCTTTGTCAGTAATAAAATCTCAGCCATTAAAATAAAACATAGAAACTGAATTGTCCAGAGCCTTGGACATGCTAGGCAAATGCTCTACTACTGAGCCATATCTGAAACCCATTTTGTGTGTGTGTATATATATATATATATATATATATATATATATATATATATGATTATTTGTTGATATAGAAGTAGTACTTTCTATCACAATCACCTTTCCTCCTCCATTTTTATTAATGTGTGTACACACACACACACACACACACACACACACACATATATATATATATATGAAACCCAATAGTTATATTAAGATTGGGAATTTTGTGCACATAGATCATGTCAACGTTGCAATCCCTTCCCCTCCCCACTTTGGGCCCTCCCACTCCCTCTGTCATCCCCCTTGACTCCCAATGTGTCACCCATTTGATTATTAAAATGCCTATATTCTGGGTTTCTCTTATTACAGAAACCATGTGTCAATTAATCTTCTGAGTTTGACTTGCTTCACTACCCAGGGCTTTCACAATGACATACAAACTCAGTCCTTATTTATTTGTTTATTTATTTACTTATCTATTCATGTACTTGGAAACAGAGTTCTGCTCTATAGTTCAGGCTAGTCCTGAATTTACTATGTTGCCCAGGCTAGACTGAAACTCCCGGCAAACCTCCTGCCTCACCCTCCCAAGTACTGGGGTTACAGGCCACCAAGCTGGCTAATATTTATGCAGAATTGAACCCAGGGCCTTGCACGTGCTAGTCAAGTGCTCTAACCATTTAGCTGTGTTCCCAGCTCAGCTCTTATTTTATTTTGAGGGATGTTCCTGCTAAGTGGCTAAGTTGCCCATGATGGGCTGAAACTTGCAGACATCCTACCTTCATCCCCAGGGTGCTAGCATTACCACGTGTGGCACCATGTCTGACGTACTTAATTCTTTTTATTGTTAGTTTCTTCATCTGTAAAATGAAGCTGATAATAATAAGACATGCCATGTGTACCTCAAAGCTCTGGAGGAAGTAGGCTGAACTTTGAAAAGCAGGTGTGTGTAAACATCAGCTGCTATATCCCGTCTCTCACTGTGTATGACACCCAACCTGTGTTCAACAATCACTATGGAAGTTGTTAACTAGTACTTAATCATTAACTTAGTACTAGATCAAGCAAAGAAAACAAAGCAAAATAATGTACTTTTTCTCTTAGGCTATACCTTTGAGCTCAGCTACTCCCTTTACAAATGTGGTCACTAAAGTAACAAGGCCAGAGAGAGGGAATTACTCAATGAGTGAGTCCCAGACCCTTAATAGGCACATCCTTTGGACCAAAACAGTTGCTTTCTATTCACATGTCCTCGTTCAATGTCAAGACTCAGGAAATGTCAAATCGTGTCAAAAGTCTCCAGGCCTCGCTCTCCATTAAAGTTCAAAATGAGAATTACAGAGCCAGCGGGCAAGACCTTGAAATTGCATTTTGAAAAAGAACCTGTTGTGAACACAACCCAAATCACCCTTTCAAAAGTGTTCGGAGGTAAGTCTTCGATGCGGAATCTAAAGCCATGAGAGGGGAGCAGAGGGCAGCACCTGCCCAAAGGTTGGCCCAGACTCTATTTCTGCTGCAGCAGGAAAGATGCTATTTCTTTTTGGATTTTCTTCCCTTGGAAAAAAGAAAATTTCAAAATTTCATCCTTGCTCCAACCTCTGCCTTCTGGTGGCCCATGAAAACAATATTTTCATGCTCAGCTGGGCAAAACCTGTTATTTCCAGCTGTCCCTTTCCCATCTCTTAGCTCCACAGTGAGGTCCCCACTGAAGATAAATTTCTCCAGCCAGTGATTTTTCTCACCACTGGGCCTGGCTGTTTTGCATCCCTGGAGCATATCAGGGCAAGAACAGAAATGAAAGGACTGAGGCAGTGTCAGCTGTATGAGGGCCCAGGTCAGGTGATCCAATATTTTAATGAACATCAAGGCCAGGGACTTGAAAGAAAGGTCAAGGTTCACAGAAGGGCTAGCACAATATGCATTGGGATTATTAAATCCTAAATGAGTGAACATCAGTGTTCCTTAATAACCTTTAATCCCAGGGGCTCAGTGCTGCACGGAGTAGTCAGGGCCTTCGATGGGAGCCTTTGATTTCATGCTGTCAGAGGGGTAGGAAGAATATTTGACAATTAAGTTACGATCTAAGAATTTGGTTCTTGTTCTGATTCTTTAAGTCCCTATTAGCTTCCACAGGGAGAATGAAAGGCCAACTCTTCAAAGTGATTCCAGAAGAAGGATGTGGCCTGCAGGTAGGACGTCTAGCTAAGTGATCTTCTTGGCCTGTCACTAACGCACTCAGGCCTCTTCTTCCCCTTTGGTCACATCTTTGAGTTTTGGAGCTCTTGACTTCCTAGTTCTATTTGAACTTTCTTAGCTTTGCAATCCTAAGTGTCATTAGAAGAAGCATGTTTCCTAGTAGAAACTAATATTTGCTTCTTGTACTTCATAATGTCTTTTTACTTAACTGTAAGCACAACTATTATCCACTTATCGACAACTTATCCATAGCGAGTAGTGATTTTGTGGCTAAGCCAAACCTGTAGATGTCCATATGGAGCAGTACAGGGAAGACTCATCTGGATTGCTCAGCTTCCCGTTACTATAACAAAATACCTGAGATAATGACCTTATAAAGTGAAAACGTTTATTTTAGCTCACAGCTCAGGAGTTTTCAGTCCATGATTAGGTAGTTCATTGCTTTGAGCCTCTGGCAAGGGCAGCACATCATAATGGGATGGCGTAACAGAGCAGACTGCCTACCTATATCACCCAGGAAGCAGAGAGCAAAGGGAAGAGGCTGTACAAGGACACACCCTCAGTGACCCAGGAACCTTCTACTAGGCCTCATCCCAAGGGCTCCATCACCTGGGGAACCAAATCTTTAACACATGAACCTTTGAGGGACACTCATCCAAACTCTAGCACCATCTAAAAACACCCCCTGCTATTTTCCTTCATGAATTATTGTGCACTGATGTTTTAACAACTCAAGTAATAAGAAGTTCACTTGAAACTCAGCTCAAATTTAATCAACTTTTTTTTTAAGTTCTTTGGATTCACTTCCTAATTTCTTTCACAGACTCTAAACAAGATGAAGGGAAGTCCTTTCAAAGGCCTTCTGTGATTGTCCTTCAGATCTTTAAAAATATCTATAATATCTGTACAAAGTATTTTTCCCTCTAAGGGTTTCTGGTTATTTCAATAGTGTCCCATACAAAGAAAGAACAATAACATTGGGCCTCGTGGTCCAGACCTGTCATCCCAGCATTCTGCGAAGCTGGGGCAGGAAGATCATGAGTTCAAGCCCAGTGTGGGCAACTTAACAAAACCCTGACTCAAAATCCAAACTAAAAAATTGGCTAGGAATGTATCTCAGTGTGAAGAAGACCTTGGGTTGGATCCTCAACACCAGGAAAAAGAAAAAAAAAAAAAAAAAAGAACAATGATCCCAGGAGTAAAACATCCTGGGTTCAAGTCCTAATTCCTGTATTCAGTCCTAATTCTATCAGCTGAGTGACCCTGAAAAAGTCATCTTACCTCTGAGGTTTGCTTTCTTCCTCTAAAATATAGAGTTTAAGAGATACATCTTAGCTGCTCTGAAAAGGATTAATTCATAATACATGCTGACATTATTTGATAATTATTCTTTTTGATGATGCACGTACAAGGGGTGATTAAAATAGACAGCAAAAGTTTAAATTTTTAAAAAGTGTTAAAACAAGGGGCTGGGAGAATAACACAGCCATTAGAACACTTGCCTAGCATGCGCAGGGCCCTGAGTTCGATTCCCCAGCACCACATAACCAACTGTGGTGGCACACACCTGTAATCCTAGCACTCGAGAGGTTGAGGCAGGAGGATTGCTTTGAATTCTAGGCCAGACTGGGCAACATAGTGAGTTCAGGACCTGTCTGAACTACAGAGCAAGATCCTATCTCAAAATAATAATAATAATAATAATAATAATAATAATAATAATAATAAATTGTTGCAGCAAAAGACAAGTTGCTAAGTTGCTTCCATAGATTCCGTGGTCTTTGAATACACTTATTCCATTGTTGTTTCCACTTTCTACACTACAGTAGGTCTGTAAGTTCTCTTCTAGATCTTTCTGAGGTATAATCAAAACTACAGCTAGTGCTGCTGCCGCTGCGTGCGACCCGTGGGAAGGCGGGTCACAAGACCTACCAGTGTGTCCTCACGCACCTTCGTCGGCTCTGAAACCACTCAACTTCGGTCTCTTCCCCAGTCAGAATTGCCACAAAAGATAACCATTTAGAATTGATTCCGGATGCGGAGGCAGCCGCGGCAGCATAACTAAAGACACAGACGTGACAAGAACGATGGGAGAGGAGGTGGGTCTGAGGCAGGGGAAGGATTTTGAGGAAGATTAATGATCATGCGTCTTCAGCTGTACTAATTTGATTTCAATTTGAACATTCCCCATATTTTTGACCTCCCCTTATGTGTATGTTTTGCAATTATTATATTATACGCTTCCATTTTGTTTTGCCTCCTGTGTTAAGTATGTTCAGCTCAATATAACATTTAGGGATTGGGAGAATAGTGCAGTGGTCAGAGCACATGCAAGGCCCTAAGTTTGATTCCCCAGCACCATGTAAACTGGGCATGGTGATGAATACAATGTAATCCCAGCATTCAGGAGACTGAGGCAGGAGGATTGCTATGAGTTCTAGGCCAGCCTGGACTTTATAGTGAGTTCAGGACCAGCCTAGACTACAGAGAAAGACTCTTGCTCAAAAATAAATAAATAAATAAATAAATAAATAAATAAATAAATAATAAAAAATAGTTCCATCAGCATCTATGAATTAAACATTGTACCACACATGAGAAACCAAGGACTAACAAGTCTCTAGCCAGGCCCACTAGCACAGGCTGAAAGCTCTAGGAAGCTGAGGCAGGAAGGTCCCAACTTCCAACCCAGCCTAGGCAAATTAGCAAGATTCTATCACTAAATCAAAAACAAAAATGATCTGAAGATGTAGCTCAGTGTGACGGCTCAGGGCTCGATCACCAATAGAAAAAAAAGTCTCTGCCTTCAAGATAATCAGAGCATTACAGAATAAAAGCCATGGTGTGTACAAAAACTCTGAGAAATACAGAACAAGAGTTTCTAACTCAGAAGGAGTGTAAGAAAATGACAATTGGACTGGTTCTTTTTTTTTCTTTTTCTTCAAACTGGGGATTAAGCCCAAAGCCTTTACAGTGAGCTACATTCCCAGACCATTTTTTATTTTTTACCTTAAGATAGAGTCTTGCTAAGTCACCAAATCGTTCAGTCAGTGCTCAAACTTGTCCTCCTGCCTCTGTCTCCTAGAGTGTTGGGATCACAAGGCTGCCTCACCAGGCCTTACTGACCTGATTCCTGAACTCACAGGAGTCACACAAACCAAAAGTGATGCAAGGGGAACATTCAAAGTAGAGGCAGAAATGTGAGAGATCGTGAAGTTGAGTTGAAAGTAATGAAGCCATTGAATTAAAAAGTCTTTTTTTAACTACTTTTTTTTGAGACAGGGTCTCACTCTGTAGTCCCGGCTGTTCCTGAACTCACTATATAGATCAGGCTGGCCTTAGGCTTACAGCAATCATCCTGCCTCAGCCTCCTAAATGCTGGGATTACAGGCACATGCCACCACGTCTGGCTTTATGTGGTGCTGGGGGATTGCACCTAGTGCCTTGCACTTGCTAATCAAACACTAACTGCTGAGCCATTCCTCCAGCCCAGTCATTGTTGCATGAAAATAACATACTCCGCAGTGTAAAAAGGCAACTCATAGGATGAGAGAAAATATTTCTAAATCATATCTTTTAAGAAATAGTATCCAGAATATATAAAGAACTCCTACAACTAAACAAAACACAGACAACCTAATTAGAAATGAAGTGAAGACTTAAACAGACATTTCTCCAGAGAAGACATACAAATGGAAAATAAGCACATGAGAAGATGCCCAATGTCTCAGAGTGGTGGAATAAAAAAAAGGAAGATGTAATCTGTGGAGAGGGAGAAGGGTATGAGGGGTAGAAGGTGGGAGAGGGGAAGGGAAATAAAAATGATCAAGATGTGATGTACACGTGCCACAGTTCCTCAAGTTGAATGTTATATATCACAAATCCATACTCATGAAATGGATACTTTTAGGGAAAAAAAAGATGTTAAACAACTCATCTCTAGGGAAATACAAATAAAAATCACTCTGACACAGCACGACCCATTCAGATGGCAACATTCAAAATGCAAAATGAGCCAGGCACAGTAGTGCATGCCTAGAATCCCAGCACTCTGGGAGGCTGGGGAAGGAGGATTGTAAGTTGGATCCCAGGCTAGGCAGCTTGTCAGTTTAGCAAGACCCTGTTTCAAAATTTAAAAAAATAAAATAAAATAAATGAGGCAGCTTAAGGCAAAGTCCCTATATTCATTCCCCAATACTACCACCACCAAAAAAAAAAAAAAAAAAGAAAAAGAAAAAAGAAAAAAGAAAGAAAAAGAAAAAAGTATACAGAAGGAAAACAGCTAAAAAATACGAAGTTTATTTCACCTGGAGCAGGAAAGGTTGTGATGAAGCAGGTATCATTACCCTCTTCTGACAGCTGAAGGAATAGGGCTAGGAGCAAAGGGTAAATGTTTCAGTAAAATAAATCTCATCCTAAAAAAGGAAAAGCAGTCAGAGGGGTATAAAGAGAAAATTGACTGTCTCTGGGAGTCATGAGCTCCCTGTCTGTGGTGATGGGTGGGCTGCAGTCAGAGGCTGGACAAGCACTGGGGGAAACACCGTTTCAGTCATGAATAGCAGAGTGAGCTGAATGATCTTTATGTCTCTTCCAACTCAGATGATCTAAGATGCTCTTAAAATATGGCACCTGGATGTGAATGCAATGCTATAGATTAGAGTTAGTGAGACAAATGCCTCCCTTAATATAGTTACCACTATTATTTAAATTTTGAAGAGCTTTATTTTATATAAAGAGAGAGAAGCAAACATCAACCAGATTTGCTCTACCTGTCAGCTATTAATACTAACTGTCTACACCAAGGGTTAGATCTGTCCCATCTTCACTTCCATATTTGTTCATTTATCTTTTCAATACTTCATAAATATTTAAAGGATATATATTTTCCTGGGTACTAAAGATACAAAAATGAATAGATGGATAAATAAGTGATAACAGCAATGTGATAAGTGGCTAGCGGTGGGACGAACAGACCTGGCAGAGCGAAGGAGGCGCTCTCTAGGGCTGGTGCAGAAACTCTGCCAGGAAGTCACATTTGAGCTGCATCTGGGAAGATAAATAACAATTTTCCAGACATGGAATGAGTAGAAAACCATTTGAACCAAAGGAGGGAGCTTATTACAAGTCAAGATAGAGTGCCACGTTTTAGAGAGACAGGTAATCAGGTAAGACTGGATCTCAAAGAAATTTGCAAGGCCGGGAACATTAAGAACCTTTCACAGTTGGGGGGGGGGGGGGTACTTCACCTCTTTCATTTCTTTCCACTTCTAGAGCTGTTCTCCTGAAGTCCAATGTCTTTTCATTCTTTAGGGTGGTGACCTCATGTACACTCTAAGGAGTTAGAGGGTGTGTGTGTGTGTGTGTGTGTGTGTGTGTGTGTGTGTGTGTGTAACTCAGGGGCCTTGTACTAAGCAAACTAACATTATTGAGTCACAACCCCAATCCAGTCTTTAAGGTTTCTTTTGTATATGTTTTGCTTTTGTGCTTTCTGTCCTAGATATCCTCACATTTTAAGAGGATCTGCAGGCATATAACTTGGAACTTGCCTCCTCTTGATTGAAATTTTCAATTTTTTTGGTTCCTTAAAACTAACGCTGATCAGGTGTAATGGTACAGAGCTATACTCTCAGAGCTTGAAAGGCGGAGGTAAGAGGATCATGAGCTGATGACCAACCTGGCACACACAAGAAATTCAAGGCTATCCTGGAATACAGTAGTGAGCTTCTGTCTCAGGGAAAAATAAAAAACACCTCACTCAACTTGCCTACTCTACCCTTTGAGGGGCTGGTCTTGTATCTCCCACCATGACTGACACTCCATAAAAGCTTGTCATGTGTGAAGAGCTCTGGGGTGTCTCTAAATCACATTGTTGTGGTTTGGATCTGGAGTGTCCCCCAAAGGCCTCATGTGCCTATGGATGCTATGTACTATTGGGAGGTGGGACCTGGCTGGAAGGGGTGGGTGTTTGGGGCGTGACCTAAAGGAGTGTGTGCTGTTTCCATCCTTCCTTGGAGACTTGGCTGTGTTCTGCCAGGCTATGAGGATCTCTGTCTCCAGGGCACTGGCTCCAGCTCTGGCTCTGTCCCCAGACTTAGCACTAGCCCCGCAGTGTGATTCCACCATTTTCCAGCCATCCAACTGTGAACGAACTGTGACTTTCTGAAACTGTGAGCTAAAATAAATTTTTCCTCCTTAAAGTTGTGCATGTTGGGTATTTATTTAGTCGCAGTGATGAAAAAGTAATTAAGACACACCTCCATCCAGTTCCTTGTAAAGTTGCTCTCCTTTAGCTGACAGTCAGGACTAACAATGGGAAAGGATGAAAATGAACATCTACGCCTGGCATAGTGGTGCACACCTGTACTCCCAGAGCACAAGAGTCTGAGGAAGGAGGATTGCCATGAGTGTGAGGCCAGCTTGGGCTATGTACTGAGTTCAAGACCAGCCCGGACTACAGCGTAAGACCATTTCTCAAAAAAAAAAAAAAGTAACTCTGAGTCCTACTCCATGCCCTTAACACTTTGTTGTTAAGGACTTTTACTTATTCCTAGCAACAAATGATATTCCCTTTGATCTAGAGCCTGAGTGACTATCTGCAAAGTAGGTGAAATATGGCCTACTTGGAGTCCCTTAACTTGTGAAAATTACCAAAGTCCATTAATTCAGCAGGGATATCTCCAGGCAGGCACCAGCGCATGGAAGAAGGGTCAGTAAAATGCCTGGCTCCTGCCCTCCTATAAACTACATAATCTATTTGACACCTCTTACCAAAGCTGGTCAAACCTCAGCTGGAAGGATTACTGAGAGGGGATTTAGACTGGGATCTCTAACTATGTTGAAAATGTTATCTGCTCTTTCTCAAATATGTCTTTCTCATTCAGGTATTTGCTCTGTGATAGCCTTTTACCTTGGCAGCCGCTGGTCTCTGTGCCTTGTATTTCAAAACTGATAAGGAAAGGCCAGATCCTCCCACTTTGCTCCTTTTGAGCACTGGGTGAGGAGAGGCCATATGTGGCCTCCGGAGTGGCCTCCAGAGTGGCCCAGTCGTCTCCCCTTCTCGTGCACGCCTTGCTCATAGGAAGGAGAAAATAAATGGGCTCCTCCGAGGGGCTCATCCAGGCGCCCTCTTCCCAGGACTGCTTATCTACAGATGGCAAATTCTTTACAACGTCTGATCAAGGAAGGGCTTTTTTGATGTTTCTGCATGTTCTGGATTTACTGCCCGGCTGCTGGGATCTGACGAGATGCCTTATCAGGAGCCCCTCAGAGTTTCTAGGCGGGTTGCAAAGTCTGCGTATTTTTAAATAAACAGCAAGCTGGTCCCAGAATGAGGCCTCTTTGGGGCTAAAGCAACATTTGCATAAAGCAGGACAGCAGATGCCAGGCCCGAGTGATCTACTGCCCCCGTCTGGGTCTGCATCCTCCCCTCTGCTCCTGCCTCCCCCAGACCCCCAGCGTGCTCATTCTGCTGTCAGAACCCGTCCACATGCTCCAGGACCTGCTCTAAGTTATGAGACGGAGGCTGTCGTGGCCCTCAGTTTTCTGTTTTCCATCTGCCTCGTGCCTGGCTCTGCAAATCAATGACAGGAGACTCACAGGTGGAAGAAATTGGATATTCGGACTTCTGATCTACTCTTCCCCAGAGCTTTTTTTGTGTGTGTGTGACAAAGTATTGCTATAGCCCAGCCTGGCCTTGAACTCATGGCAATCCTTCTGCCTCAGCCTTCCCCAGAATCTTCAAAGGGCTGGCTTGTAAGGCTATGGTGATAAGGACCTCCAAGAAGGTGAAGAAGATAAGGGACAGACAGCCGGGTAGTGCTGTGGTCTCTGATCTTGGGACTGAAGGTCCCCACTTCTTATCCATCCTTGTATCATGACTTAGGATGGATCATCATACCCATCAGAATTTGGAAAGGAATATTCTTAAAGAGAATACTTTTTTCATTTGCTCTGCTTATGTGGCATTGGGGAACTAACTCTGAGCCTCACACATGCTAGATAAGAGCTCTACACTGAGCTTACTCCCTAAGCCTCCTAAATTCCCTATAATGACTGTTCCCTCCTTTTCCCTGGCTTGTTGCAATATACAAAGCTGAGCCCTTCTGCTTTAAGAAAAGTTATGTTGAAAGTATCTCTATCTTTCCAAACTTGGAGAAGAGCATCTGAGATACAAGATCCCTAAGGCAGAGGCTGGAGGAATGGCACAGCAGCTAAAGCCTTGCCTTGCAAGTATAAGGCCCTGAATTTGATTCCCCAGCACCACATCAAGCTGAGCGTGGTGGCACACACCTAAAATCTCAGGCAAGGGAGGCTGAAGCAGGTGGATTGTCCTGAGTCCAAGGCCAGCTTGGGCTACACCGTGAGTTCAAGACCAGCCTGGGCTACAGAGTGAAACTGTCTCAAAAAAAAAGAAGAAAAAGAAAGATTCCTAAAGCAAAGAGATATCACACAACTGGCAAATCAACCAATACATGACTCGGGCTCTACGTGGAGGAACTCTCAGTCTCTCTAAGCATTATGCAGAAACGGTTGGTCCTTTGCTGATGCCAGTGATCTCAGCTACTCAGGTAGTCTGCTTGATTTCTCTTTTCCAAAAAGAAAAAGAAGAGGCAATGACCCAAGATCCCAGGCAATACAAGATGCTCTATCAGATAAATGTGGAGTTGAGGTAGGGTCGGGGAGGAAGAGAGGCCATTATTATAAACACATCGCGTATTTTGCGCATGTGCATTGGTAGCAATGCTCGAGAACTAGAGGCAGAAAAAGAAAATGCTATGTTGCTTTTCAGATACGTGATCTCTGGCTCCTCCTGGGTATCCTGAGAATAACGACAGCAATGACCTTCCAGAGACGTGGTGAGGAACAAGAGAGAACAGCAAAGTGCTATGGAAGTGTCAGTGCTGCCACCGAGAAGGGAGAGCAGGGTAGAGTGGCAAGGACAAAGTTGAATTGCCAGGAGGCAGCGATAAGGAGCAGCGGCCTGTTGTGTTGCCCTCCCTGGGTCACCTGCACTTCCGCCCTTGAGATAACGGGGCCTCTCCCACCCACCCACCTGCTGTTTGCCTCCAGCCACGCTGCTTTCCCTTCCCACAAGTTACACAGACTCTGCTCAGCAAGTGTTTGCTCCCCACAAATGGACGCGGAGGGGGCGGCCTTCTTCCTGAGTTGGGGGATTTGTGTGGATCAAGGCATCAGTGACTGAGGCGAGGTTGGAGGTCAAGGAGAGGAATCGGATTTGCAAGAGAAAGAGAATTCGGCCCTTTCAGGACAGTCTGCCTCTGTTCTGCCTCCCTTGGGCTGTCTTGTTGGTGTTGATAGAAACACAGCACCTGCCATAGTTCAAGGGATCTACTCTCTTCCTACTCTCAACCAATCTGGTCACATTCAATACTCTCTGGACACCTCAGTTCATGGATTTTTTTTTTTTAAACGCCGGGATTACTGGCATGTGCTACCATGTCTGGTTTATGTGGTGTTAGGGAATTGAACTCAGAGCCTTGTGCCTACTAGGCAAATGCTCTAACCACTGAACATTCCTCCTTTTCCTTATGAAAAAAGTATTAACTAAGGAATAGTCGAATGGGGAAAGATCTGGAAATTAGATAGATGTCAGGAAAGCAGAATGAAGGGTCCGGGAATGTGCATTATTCTAGAGAAGAAAAGACCCAAAGACACACAGGCCACCTGTTTTCTGATGTTTGAAGGTGAGCCATGTGGAAAAGGAGTTAAGAGGTATTGTGAGACAAGCCTGTAGTACTGGCCTGCAACTCCACCACTCTACTAGGCTGAGGCAGAAGGATCATGAATTCTACCACAGCCTTGGCAATTCAGTGACTTAGTAAGTCCCTGTCTCTAAATCAAAACTGGGGCCAGAGGAATGGCACAGCAGTTAAAGCACTTGCCTTGCCAGCACAAAGCCCTGAGTTCAATTCCCCAGCACCACATACAGCTGGGCGTGGTGGTGCACACCTGTAATCCCAGAGCTCAGGAGACTGAGACAGGAGGACTGCCATGAGTCCAAGGTCAATCTGGACTCCATTGTGAGTTCAGGACCAGCGTGGGTGAGACCCTGTCTCAGATAAATAAATAATAGAAAAAAATAAATTAAAAAGGCTAGGGGTGTAGCTCCGTGGGAAGACCCTGCATTCAATTCCCAGTAGTGTAGAAAGAAAGAAAGAAATTTCAAGACCATGTTTGTCTATAAAACGAACCAGCATTTAACCCCTCTTTTCGTCTTCATTTCCTTAACCAAACGCGTCTATTAAGCATCTCTCTTTCTCTGTGCGTGTGGGAGGAGGGGAGTTCAAACCCATGAACTTTTCTCTCCCCTCACTCCACTACAATGAGGGATTTCAGACCTTCATCAGGCTGCTTCCAGCTCCCGGCTGGCTGGGGCAAGGGAGCCAACGGTACCAATGGTGCCAAATTGGACCTTCGGTAACTGGAGGAGCCCCGAAGCCTGCCCCAATTGGAAGGAGAGGATGGAAGACGGCCTTCGTGGGACCCAAGACAATAATTTGAGTTATATCTCAGGGGCTAGACAAACATTTACACTTGTCACCAAAAATAATCCTGGAAATTAAAGTTTCTGAGAAAAACAGACAGGAGCCAGGCATTTTCTTGTTTCTTAGGAGAGATGCCTGGTATTGGGAGCAGCTCAGCACCTGCACAGCACAGCAAACACACCTAACAAGAGGTTTATCATAACTATTAAATTAAACTCAAATCTAAAACTCTGCTTTTACTTAGGGATTTATGTACAAGAGGACTGGAGGAAGAGAAAGTACAGTCATAACTGCACTAAATTTTTCCGATCTTTCTGTATTCCTTTAACTTTAAGAAAAAGAAGATACATCGTTATTGTAAATAAATACCTCCTCTTCTGAAAAAAAGAAAAGGTAGGGTATTTTTAGAAACAAATTTTCTCTAGTGAAAAAGAGGAAGGTTTTCATAAGGAAAAGATTTTAGAAAACACTCATAGATCTTTTTGATATATTTAGTTAATGCACAAGAGAAGCTCTTAGCTGTACGTGTGGGCACATGTGCCTGTGGGGGTAGGGGGGCGGGGGATCAAGTCCAGGCCTTCGTACAGAGCTAGATTCCCAGCCTCCTTTATTAAAATCTTTTATTCTATTTTTATTTTTGTTATTTTATTTTATTTGAGACTTACTCTGCAGTCCAGGCTGGCCTTGAATTCATGATATTCTGCCTCAGCCTTCTATCGTACTAGAATTACAGCTCTGCATCATGAGGCCCAATTTTAAAATTCTTAATTTTTTAACATAGGCTAGGATTGCTGAGGAAACTAAAGTTAGGATTAGTTTTAGCTCTGTGAACCGGATGCTGTTTTTCTTTCATTTTTGTATTGGTGCCTTTTCTCTTCTTTCACCGGGGTTTGGGCCGTACTGGGGATTGAACCCAGGGCCTTAGCATTGAACTACATTAGTAGCTACATTTCTAATTCTTATTTTAAGAAAGGTTCTCTCTAAATTGCTAAATTGCCCAGGCTGAACTTGAACTTGCAATCTTCCTGCCTTGGGCTCCCGTAGTTGTAAGATTACCAGGCCTTTTAGCAAACGACCTTTGTCTTTCTTTATCTCTATGACCAGAACTCTTCTGTGTTTCACTCATATTCCTCAGACTTTTATTTTGGCATAGCACATAGTCAAAATTTAAACTCCACAGAATGGAGAAGAAAAAGACCCTGTCCACGAAGGTCGCGCCTGTGCCCTGCTCATCTTCTCTGGCTGTGCAGAAGGCATAACTCCAAACCGCTAACTGGGGCAGTTTGTTTTCCTACTGGGAACGCAAGGTCATAGTGCTGCTGCTGCTGCTGCTGCTGCTGCTGCTGCTGTTGCTGCTGCTGTTTCCTCCTCCTCCTCCTCCTCTTCTTCTTCTTCTCCTTCTTCTTCTTCTACTTTTGGAGACAAGCTCTCTCTGTATGTAGCCCAGGCTGGTTCTGAACTCTCTATGGAGCCCAGCCTGACCTCATACTAATGACAATCTTCCTACCTCCACCTCCTGAGTGCTGTGATTACAGACATGTATCACCATGGAATCAAACCCAGGGTCTTGAACTTGTTAGGAAGGTGCTTTAACCGATGAGCCATTCTTCCAGCCCCAGTAATACTTCCCTAAAGGTGGGTCTAAGGATATGTGAGGGAGACCAATGTCTGTGGAAATGCTGCAAAGTGTGAATTTCAATGGACTCTCATAGAAGTTTGTTTTGTGTTTTTGTTGTTATTGTTGGTTGGCTGGTGCTTTTTCTTGAGAAAGGGTCTTGCTCTGCAGTCCAGGCTGCCCTTGATCTCATGGTAATCTGCCTGCCTCAGCCTCCCTACTGCTGGAATTATGGTGTACACCACCCTGCCTAGCTTTAGGTGGTGTTGGAGAATTGAACTCAGGGCCTTGAGCTTGCTAGGCAAGTGCTTTAACCACTAAGCTATTCTTCCAGCTCTTCATAGAGTTTTGAAATGTTCAAGCTGGGGCCGGAGGAATAGATTAGTGGTTAAAGCACTTGCCTTGCTGCTCTCTCTGGTCCACTTCTGCACCCTGAATAAGTTTCCCCTGCCAGGCTCCAGCGTAGGGCTTAAAAACTGAGTTCTGGAAAAGGACTGAGTGTGAACAGGAGAGGGGAGGAGAAGAAGAGAAGGATAAAAAAAGATGAAGGGCCTTGGAAGAATGTGAGACTCTCCAGGATATCTGCCAGCCTTTGTTTTCAGGAACATACACCTCAAAAGCTCTTCCCCTACACAGCTTGTTGTCCAAACTTTGCATCTTCACACTCCTCCATGACGCAAAAAGTGACAGCTTCTGGCAGAGGCTCTGAGTCTGAAGTGGAGAATCAGGGAACCCTGCCAAAATCATCATCCATGCCCTGTCTCCACTCCAACCCTGCTGAGGAACTCCCTTCCCCACCATTGTTCTCCCTAAGGCGTCCGGAACATAAAACTTTCCCGCCACCGCCACCGGCCACCGTGGAGCAGGAGGTTGGACTTTCCTTTTTCCTTTTCTTTGGCAGTTTTCCCTGTCCCTCTGCCTGTTGCAAATCAGCTTCCAGGGGACAGGAGTGTAGCCCAGTGGTTAGAACATTTGCCTATCATGCTTTTAAGGTCCTGGGTTTGATTTCCCAACACCACATAAAGATTAGCTGAGTGTGGTGGTGCTTGCCTGTAATCCCAGTCCTCAGAAAGCTGAGGTGGAGGATTGCCTTGAGTTCAAGGTCACTCTGGATTATGTAGGGAGTTCAGGACCAGCCTGGACTACAGAGTGAGACCTTGCCTCAAATTTAAAAAGCTTCCAGATCTTGTTTGTATAGGATCTAGGTGTGTAGGTCCTCTGTGGGAGGGAAAGCGGGAAGCTGTCATCAGCTCCCAGTGATTTCCAGTGATGGGAACTGACCATGCACAGCAGGCTGGGTGATCTTCCCAAAGACTCCGTGAAACTTCTAAGAAGTGGCCATTCCTTTATTTCTTTTATTTTATTTATTTATTTATTCATTTATTTATTTTTTTGAGGCAGAGTCTCACTCTGTAGTCCAGGCTGATGATGCTGAACTCACCATGGAGCCCAGGCTGACCTCAAATTAATGGCAATCCTCTCGGCTCAGCCTCCTGAGTACTGGGATTATAGTCACGTACTGCCACACCCGGCTTATGTGGTGCTGGGGGATCAACCCCAGGGTCCTGAGCTTGCCAGGTAGGTGCTTTAACCACCGAGCTATTCCTCCAGCCCCCGGGGTAGTCATTCAATGGAAAGCAACGCTTCTCCTTTCTCAGACAAATTACACATGCAGCCCTGTGAGAATTTATCTTATTGACCTGAAAAGTGGGAAGAAGCCTTTAATTTGATTTATTTAGTGTTAATTTATGTATTTATTTTTATGATACTGGAGATTAAGCCCAAGACCTTCATGCTGAGCTACATCTTCACCCCATGTTTATTTCTGATGTTGAGACAGGATCATGCTAATTTGCTAAATTGTACAGATTGGATTCAAACTTGTGCTCCTCCTGCCTCAGCCTCCCAGAATGCTGAGATGGCAGGCCTGAAGCACTTGGACCAGCTCCAAGTCTTTGAGAAAAAGGGGAAATGAAATCTCAATACATGAGAATGTAAAAAAGCCTGAGACAATGTTCTGAGGGAAGCTGGAAGATGAGAGGAAAGAAAGGCTTGCTGGGACCGGGGTGGGGGGGGGGGCGGTTTCCTAGGTCTTCCTCCTGCAGGAGAGCTTCTCCGGGCGTTTCCTAAACATCCAGGGAGCCTCCAAACCCTTTGCATTTCTAAAGTTGGGGTTTTTCTTAAGTTCACACTTGTTAAAATAAAGGAAGCCCTCACAAGTCAGATTGACAAGAACGCTGTGGGATCAGACTCTAAAGCTAAATTGTGAGTGCTCTGTCATTTGCCTGAGACAGCTACCTTTAATGGAAGGTAGAGATTTAAACAAACAAACAAAAAAAGCTTCCTACCTGGATCAGTGGCACATACCTGCCATACCAGCTCTCTGGGAGGGAGGTTGGGGCAGGAAGATCAGAAGTTCAAACTCAGCTTGGGCAACTTAGAGACTTAACTAGATCTTGTCTCAAAATGAACATTAAAAATAAAATTTTAAATGGGGTAGGGGATGTAACTCATTGTGAAGGTCCTGGGCTCAATGCCTAGCACCACCAAAAAAATGCTAATAAAAATAGATTTTAAAAGAAAGAAAATATGGGCTGGAGGAATGGCACAATGGCTAAAGCAAAAAGTAGCAAAAAGAAGGCCCTGAGCTAGGTTCCCCCACACCACGCATGACTATACTCCCAGTACTAAGGAGGTAGAGACAGGAGGTTTGTCCTGAGTCCAAGACTAGCCTGGCCTACATAGTCAATTGAGGACCAGTCTAGGCTATAGAGTGAGACTCTGAATCGAAGGAAAAAAACAAAACAAAACTCCCAAGTCCCTTTGTATCTCTAAATCTAACCCTACTTTCACTATCTGCGTATGAAAACACCGATTATAATACTGTTTATTGCACTAGTCAAACCTCTGAAGCAAACATCAATGTGGAGCATCACCTTGAGGTATCTGTCCCTTAGAAGAATTCTGCTTCACTATTCATTTGTTCAACAGATATTTCCTGAGCAACTACTTTGTGCCGCTAGAAACCCAGAAGTGGACACAGCAGATGCAAGTCCCCACCTTCCTGAATCTTACATTCCAAAACGCCAGGGACTGAAGTTGGTTTTCATAAATGACTACTGAGTACCAAAATATCACTTCTTTGTTCTATTAGCTTTTTATTGGCTTTGGAAAGAGACCAAACAGTTGCAAGTTTATTGAGTCGCTTCAGAAATCAGAAAACATGGTTTATCATGTAGACCATGCAGACCCGTGACCATTTTCCAGTTCTGAATCATCTCCCCGACCCCGTATTTCCATGTTAGCTCATCTTCACGCACTTCTTCCTCCAAAAGACAATCATTTACCAAGTCATCTATCCTCTGGGAGGCCCAGGCTGCTGGTCCAGCAAGAGGAGAGAGACCAGGGCATGACCCCAGGACCAGAGCCCTCCCACCTCTCTCTGGCCTCGGCAACACCCTGGATGTGCAGCTCCGCCAAGGCTGGGGGCTGGGGGGCTGCAAGCCATTTCAGGCTGAACTCTCCATGAACCGGGAAGGGAAGGGGGAGGCGGGGAGGTGACAGAGCAGAGCCAGCCGAGGCAGGCTGGGTAGGCCAGGCTCCTGGGCAAACCTCCTGCCTGAGTAAATACTGAGCCGCCCCTTCTCTAAGGTGGGGGCTGAAATGGAGCTGTCAGGCCAGAGTAAACTGAAGGGAGCTTCAGGGCTCTAAGGAGCAGAGGGCTCATGCTTTGTGGGCCCCTCCCTCTGCAGCTCCCCTCCAGGCAGAAAGGGCTACGAGGCTCAGAATCATCTGGATCCAGGGCAATGATCTTGAGAGCTTGAAGGAAATGTAAAGAAAGCGATTCTAATTAGCTCTAACTGAGCTAGTAGAATGCATCCTACAGACACTTCCTCACTTGCTTTTCTATTCCCCTGACCCCCAACCAAGTTTCCTATCTGTCTTACCTGGGTAATTCATCTTAGGTTAAATACTAGTAAAGTAGGCCCAGAGAGGAAAGGCTGCTTGCTCAAAGACACAAAGCAGACCCTCAGTAGCAGGGCAAATTCAAGTCTGCTCACTTCCTACAAGACTCTTCTCCAAGTTACCTGAGCCATTTCTGTTCCAGTGAAGAGAATGAGACAGTGGACAAATGCCAAAAGGTCAGTCTTTGAGCTTAAGTATAAGACCATTTCAACTCTCTATTCTCTCAGGAATGCACAGTAAATATGTTGCATCTCCAATTCTTATCATCACCCCCCACACACACACACACACACACCAGGACCCACTCTGATCATACAAAAGCATTTCAAGAGCCAGAGAAATATTAGAGCAAAAGCTGAAGCCTTGGGACACTGTGGTTGAATCATACAAGGAAGTCACTAGGGCCAAGATTGAGTCATCAGAAGAAAAAAGGCTCAGCCACAGGGGTGCCAAGCTCATGGACTCCAATGAGGATGCACTCCCAGAGTTATGCAATGAGGCCGTCCTAGGCTGGAGAAATAGCACAGTGGTTAGAGCACTTGCCTAGCAAGCACAGGCCCTAAGTTCAGTTTAACAGTGCCACATAGGCCAAGAGTAGTGGCGCATGGCTGAAATATCAGCACTCAGGAGGCTGAGGCAGGAGGATTACTGTGGGTTTGAGGCCAGCCTGGGCTCCATAATGAGCTCAACACCAGCCTGGACTACAGAGTGAGACTCTATCTCAAAAATAATAATAATAATAAAATAAATGAAGAACTGTCCTGTCATGAATATCTCTTGTGAAACTGTATTTACCATAAAAGCCAGCGCTCTGTGGGACTCCCTTGAACCATATGATCCATACTTACTTTATTACCTGGAAGCAATTCTGATGGTTATAATACCAGGTAGGTCTGCTTGTGTAATACAGGGAAGGGATGTACTTTTTCTATCATGCCAAGACCAAAAATAAGCCAGTAAGGTAATAGAAAAAAAAAAAAAATATATATATATATATATATATATATATATATATATATATATATATATTATGAATACATAAAAAGGAAGCATCTACTGAGCATATTTACATGCCAGGCAGCATTTTATGCACCTGCACTTCTAATATATATCATTCAGTCTTCAATGTCTTTTATTCTTCATCTGCAGAGATGGAAGTACAAGAAAAACACAAGGAAGGGGACCGGCAAGCGCGCACACCGCTAGTATGAAGGGGCCACGCTGAAAACCAAGTTCTGGTTCAGAAAGTTTGTCCTCCACCTCTTTAAATCAAGACCTTGAAGACCTCTCATTCCCATAAGGCAGAGAGAAGGAAAGAGTGTAGGAGGCCAGTAGAGTTCTCCTTTTCTATATGTGGACAGTAGCGTTATACTAGGGAGGAGACCAGACCAGAAAAAGGAAGGGGTCTCTGTCAGATGACCTCAATTGTTCTAAGCCCCTAAGAAGGGAATCACTTCTCCTTGTCTCTAGCCCCATAAACCCATGGAGCTGGGGAGAGGGGGAAGTTAAACAATGTATGAGTGTGAGATGTGGGTGTATTCAAGATACACCTCGGAACAGGTTAGGCCATATAAAATGGAAAGCAAATACGTGCATTTTAATAATTGTTACAGTTTACACTCACTTGTTAAGGTTTGTTCCTAGCATCTTGTACATATTAACTCACTTAACCCCAGCATCAGCCCTACGGGTCGGGTACCAATATTGTCCCCATTTTGTGGATAATGATACTGGGTACAGAGGAGCATGCAGCTTGCCAAGACCACAGGCTGGGGAGCGGATGCAGGGATCGATGTGAGCACAGGCTCCTGGACATTTTCCCCAACTCCTTGGTCCTCCTTTCCCCCAGCTATCCCCTCTCTCCACCCAATCCCACTGACTCCCAGCCAGCAGCTCCTAGTGGTATAAAAATCTCTTTGTTTTTCTCTTGTCCAGGAGATCAAAGGGTCTCATGTTGAGAGAACAAATGCTGAGGGAAAAGGCAAATGAAGGAGGAAAAGTTCACACTTGGGGCTGAGAAACAGATGGTGAAGAGCTGGGTGGAATAGGGGACTTGAGTGCCCCCTCCCCTCATCCGAGAATCAGTCAGGACTAAGGAGCAGAGCTCCTCAGAAACCATGACAAGCTTCAATCAACCCTAAGAATTCTCCCTCCCCCAAAGAATGAAGACAAAACAAAACTAAGATTCTTATTTTCAAGACTGGCAATATTTTTAGAAATCCTAGAACTAGAGCCAGTTACAGAAGATTTTCACAGTAATTTTCTGAAAACTGTCAAGGGGTCCCTGAGTGAAGAATTTTAGCCACTGTTCTAGAATTCCATGTTGCAGCCTGCTGATTTGGATCAGTTGGAGCAAAAATGTGTTTTTATTTATTTGCTATTGTCTCCTATGTCTTTTATAATAGGAAAATACACGGTGGTCTTTTCTTTCTCCACCTAAATGTCTTCCTATAGACCTGTCTGGGGCCTCCAACTGGAAGTGGGATTCAAGTAGATAGAGAATGTAGTGCCTGGAAGGGACCCAGATCTTAACATCTAAGAAGACGGAACTCAGATTCTTCATGAATTATTTTGAGCCTGACTGTGTTAACGAATAATTGATCCGACCCTCATGCTCCCCTAGAGGAATCTGATGGTTCCTTATGTCAAAAATCAAATGTTCCAGCTTTCCCTTTCCCCCTGGCCCTCATCACCTCTCCCTCAGGACCTGTCATCCAGATCTGAGCCACACCTCCCCATTTCTGTCGCTGAGCTCTACTATTCCTTCTGCCACCCTGCCCACCTATGCAAAGTGGGTAAATGCTGGAGGATCTACAAAATACCATCCTCCAGCTTCTCTGTTTTCCTATTCAATGGCTCCGAGCAAGGGAATTTTTTCCTACAGATATTTGCTCCGTCCCCTCTGTCAAGGTGACCCTTGTGGGGAAGCCAAGACTAATGGCAATTTCAATTAAACTTAGAAAAGCAGTTAATAGATTTTTTTTTTTTTAAAGACAGGGGGCAAGAAGCAGGCTATGGGCAAGCCAGCCTTCCTCCTGCCACACACTGCTCTTTCTCCCCAGCTGGGCTGTGTAGTTATTTGTTGACAGCGTTGCCTCCTCTGCGATGGGCCAATTTCAGGAGGAAGCTAGTGCCAGAGGTGCTTATGCACACTCCTAGGCTTTTTTGCTGTCTCTTTTTGGAAGGTCGCATGAAACAGATGAAGAGTCCGGACAAGACGCCCTGCCTCTGCACCCCTGGGGTGTTGTCCTGGCCCCGGGGCATAGGAGATCCAAAGCATCCGGAATCAATACCTCCAGGCCGGAGCCCCAAGGCCCGCATCATGGCGACGGCACCTGGGGCAGTTGCGGTTTGCTGGCTGCTGCGGGGCTCCCTAGGGTCCAACACCGCCCCACCCCACTCCCTCCCACCTCCCTTACCCCAATCCCCCGCCGCCTCCAGCTACCAAAGTTTTGCCAGTGGGACCCGTCAGGAAACAATAGCTGCCCGGCGGGCGCGCCGCGGGCTTGTTTGGAAAGCCCCGAGGCGCTTCGAGGTAAAAAGGTCAGAGCGGGATCCTGGTGGACGGCGGCCGCCCCGCTCACCCCGGACCCTCGCCATCCTCTGATCGATGCTCCCACGCCTCCCACTCCACCTCTGGCTACCTTCCTCCGGGCTCTTTCGTAGCCATCTCCTTCCTACCGTCCAACTCCCGGGGACAAAGGGCGTTCACCTTGAGCCCGGGCAGCCGGCTGTGGCCAGACCCCCCACTGAGTCGCTGAGAGGAACGGGGTTAGTGCCATCTCAGAGCGCGAGGGTGTGGGAGATCAACCTGGGTTTTGGCAGGGAACTTGTTAGCAGCCCACCCTCTGATCTTCCCTGGATAAGAATGTGGCCAGAGCTTCACTCCTTAGGCAAAGATATGGGGGGCGGGGGGGGCGCACTGTGGGCCGTCTTGCTCTGGGAGAGAGTTTGGGGGCAAGGAGACTGCAGCTCTCACCACTTTCTCCCACGCTTTGTCTTCTTACACCTGCTTCCTGTCCTTTCCAAACAGACCTGGTCTCTACTTCCTGCCTTCCTCTCAAGGCCCTCTTGGAACTGTCTCACTCCTTTTCCACCTTATTCCTTCATGTTTGTCTGGGTTTTCCCCCCAAAGACCAGAGAACAGACCCGACCAAACCTGGCTGCCTGGAACCCAATTCTGCTAACGTCTGCATTCAGTGAATCTTTATCCAGCTGAGATAAAGCTCAGCTCTTTATAACCCAACCACCCAGTGCCAGCTGTCCCCTCTCCTCTTCCCTAGGGCTCATAGAGCTGTCTCCATGTCTAGATGAAGGGGCAGAAGCGGGAAAGAAGAGGGAAAAATACAGACTTTATTGAAATGAGGTAGCTGGAGGTACAGAGAGAACCCAGCTTTCTTGGGCTTGGTTTTCCAGAAACTCAAATGGTGTCTCCTTTGCCTCCAAGGTCCAGAGAAATCTCTGCTGTTGCTGGGAGCTCTCCACGTACCTGGGCCTCCCCAAGCTGCCCCCAAGGACAGGGGTGATGAGGAAGAGGCTCCTGGGTTTACCAGGAGGCAATAAATAAAAAAAGGGACAGTGAGGACGTGCCTGCGACTTCCTGGTTAAGCTTTGCTGGGGGCAGGCCTTGTACAACCTTCCAGAAGTCTCTGGAGTACCAAGCTCCAAAACACTTTGGTGATTTAGTGATGAGGTCAGTAGTGGAAAGAGGCAGACCTTAGAAGACAACCTCTGGAGGCTGCATTAGTGCAATACAAACGTGCCAGAAGAGGGTTGGTAGGGCAGGGGGAAGGGAGCTTTTTGGTCTGTTACAAGGCAGCCGGTGCTATTGTAAGGTCTGTGGTGACTGGATTAAAGGTTAGGGTTAAGGATTGTTGATAATACGCCTGCACTCAAACATATCCCGCACCAGGACGTCTTAGGCCTCCTCTCCATCCCCGGCCTACCTAGAAGGGGAGGTAGGGAAAGAGTGCACGAGCTCAAAGGCACTGAACCGAATAAACCCGAATGGGCAGGGAAAGGAGAAGCCAGGAATCCAGGAGTCTGAGCAGCCCCTACCCCACCCATGTGTTGACCTTGAACACCCCAGATCAAAGGTGGAATCCCTTCCCAACACTTTTGACGGGCCTCTGCTCCTGCCAGATCTCCAGCCATCAGCCCCCCTCCAGATCTGAGTTCCCCAGCCTCCCCCCTTCCGCAAGCAGCCCCAAAATGGCACCCCAGCTTTGGACAGGATCACCAGGGCAGTGAAGCTGGGGAGCCTCGAGAGCTGGGGGCAGGGGCACCCCCTTGCTGGAAGCCCCTTCGCCTGAGAGGTTCAGTTCAGGAGGTAATGGAGCTGGGCGAGGCTTCCGGGGAGGTGCAGGTCGACTGGTCCGAGGTGTCTCCCGCCGCCTCCTTGGGACAGCCTGGTGGCGCCGGGGGCATCCCGCCTCGGCCTCCCTCCCGCTCCCGCTTCTTCTGCTTCATGCGCCGGTTCTGGAACCAAATCTTGACCTGCGTTTCATTGAGCTCCAGGGTGGCCGCGATCTCCACCCTGCGGGCCCGGCTCAGGTACTTGTTGAAGTGGAACTCCTTCTCCAGCTCCGTCAGCTGCCGCGTGGTGAAGTTGGTGCGGAGGGCCCCGGGCGCGCCCGGTCCCTGCTCGGACACCTTCGCTGGGGGCGGGGCGGGGAGAAAGGCCCGGTCAGTTCGCTCACCTCTTTCCCCTCCCCTCTGCTCCTCCCAGTCCAGCCCCGTACCTACATCCACCATTTTGTCCAATTTTAGTTCCCAAAGTCCCCAAGGACCACCAAGCACCCATTGTGATCTCCGACCACAGGCACGCTTCCCTTCCCCCGGCCCTCTGGTCCCGGGCGGATAGTGGGAGCACAGATGGGCCGGGGGACCGTGTGGGGACCTACCCTTGGGCGTGACCCGGCGTTTACTGGGTGGGGAGACCTCGCCTGACCTGAGACGGGGCAGAGGGCACCAGGGAGACAGAAAGAGGAGCCCTGTGCAGCAGCGCGGAGCTGCCTGGGCCTGGGAGGCCGATGGCCATGGCTGAACCCTACCTGTCTTGGGTGGGTTCCTCTTAACTTTCATCCAGTCGAAAGTCCGGGCAGTGGGGGTGCTGGGTTCTGACGGGCACGACGAGTCCTTGTCCTCCGAGAGGAGATCAGCGTAGGCCGGTGCAAAGCTTGCGGTCGGCTCGCTCCCGTAAGGGGCCTGCGGCGGAGGGTACGGCCCCTGGCCCGCCTGGCCGGCTCCGTAGCCGTCGGGCAAGCCGGCCAGCTGGGCCGCGTAGCTGGACGGGTGGAAGTAGCCCCCGTCTCCTTCGGACTGGCCCAGCGGGTAGTACTGAGAAGGCCCGTAGCTGGGGCTGCAGGCGGCCGGGGCGTACCCCGAGGGCGCCGGACTGGGGAAGGGCACCCCCAGCGCCGAGGGCGGCTGCTGGGTGGGGTAGCCCGAGCTCTGCTGGAGCGCCGGGCTGGGCAGCCCCCCGCCATAGCGGCCTTCACCGGCGTAGCTGTCACCCGCCGGACCCGAGCTGGGAGGGAAGGAGGTTGGGGCGCTGTAGGCGCTGGGTCCCCGGTTACAGAGTGGGTATTCTAAGAAGGAGTTCATCCTATTATAGTCCATGCGTGGAGGACGCAGGAGGGTCGGCCCGTTTGGGGGAGACACCCTCTTGCCCTACAACCTTTCGGCAGTATGTCACAAAGCTGAGGCTCGCATCCATGGCCTGGGCCGGCTGGCCTGGGCCAGCGCTCCCCTAGGAAAGGGGTAGCCAGTGGGGGTGGGGGGGCACATGTGATCTCTCCCAGGCCAATGGGCTAAGCAGGCCAGAGTTTGGCAGCCCCGGCGCCCATCCATCACCCCCCAAGCATTAGCATGACAAAGACACTTCAATCACCCACAGCCCATCCATCTGAGATGGACGTGGAAGCGTCAAAAACATCTTTCTTCAAAGACTTTTGGAAAGAAGGGACCAGAGGGAGAGGGGGGGAAGTTTGAAGAATATTCAAGACTTTTCTCCCCTCCCAACCCCCAAGGCCTTCAATGGGCTCCTGGGTTATTAGATTTGGATAAATTCAACCCAGCTGCCCCTAGCTCTTCCCAATCCTAAAGAAGCTTCCCCACCCACCCCAGGCTGCAGACCTGGAGGTGGAGAATCTAGCCTCCTTATGGTGCCCAGAACTCGCATTCTGGGCCTCTTTCTCCCAATTTGTCCAGGGGTGATGGGCTGGGACAGTGGGTGAGGTATGTTATCTTGGACCAAATGGATGAGTAGGAAGAGGTGGGGGGTGCAAAAACACCTATGTGTGTGAGGCAGGGTCTAGAATCCAGAGAAAGAATTCATCAAGCAAGGGGTGGGGAAAATGGCATTTCAAGGCAGCAAGACAGGACATCAGAATGGCGGAGAGGAGGGTGAGAAACGCCCCATCCCTCGCTCCATCCTCTGTATAAGCGCTCTCTCCTCATCCACACATCCATTTCTCTCCCTCAGCCTCTTTTTATATTCTCTCTGTCTCAATCCATCTCTCTGTTCGTTCATCTCTCTCCATATTTATATTCGTTTCCTACCTATCCATCAACTCATCTCTCTGGATGCATTTATCCTCTCTAGCCATCCATAGCTGTGGCTGGCTCACTCACTCAGACTTAAATAACTCTCTCTCTCTCTCTATCTATCTCTCTCTCTATCTCCAGAGAGCCGCCAAAACCAGAGCTAGGTGATGGTACCGGAGGGGAAGTTTTAGTCTTTTTCCAAAGTGTTTAAAACTAGGGAGATCCTTCCTTCCTCTGGGTCTCTCTCCTTTCAAATCCTCAGTCTCCCTTCAAACAATTAAAACCAAACCAAGAAAGAAAAAAAAAACAAGCCTCAAGTCATAAATTTGATACCAGTTAACCTTAAAGATTATTCAATTTTTCCATGAATGTTCTAGAATAAATGAAAGGATTTTGCTCGGAGAATGGGAGAATTGGTGAAGAAAGCCTTCACCGAAGCCCTGAGACTGAGAATCCTGAGTAGAGTCACCAATTTCTGCTCAAGTGTCTTGGGGCTTGGCGGGGAGGGGGACAGGAAGTGCCTTCCTAGCTCTTTTAGCTCCTGGAAGAGACTAGAAGGGAAGCTCTTAGGTAGGGCCCATTGATTCTCCTCCTCCTCCGGACTTGAGGACAAGAGCTCGGTGCAATCCAACACCCACACTCATTTGTAACCTGTCAGGGTGTCTGCCCGGCCAGAGGCCTAGGGCCAGAGCTAGGGCAAGTCCACCGGGGCAAGAGTTCAGGGAGGGGTCTCTGTAAACAACTCAGCTCAGGAGAGGAAGGGAAACAGGTGCTACAGGTACAGGGAGGAACTTCAAAACTTCTCCATCACAAGAAGAGCAGTGTGTTCACCCATCTCCGCAGACACCCCAAAATTGCTCCCTCGGTTTCTGTGTCTCTCCATATTTCTGGCTTCCTTTCCTTTTCACTGTCTGGGTCTGCCTTTGGTTGCCTCTCCCGCTTTCTTTCTGCTGGGTGTCACTAGAAGCACGTCGTCTCTCTCCTCCCTAACAACTACGAGCTTGCTTAACCTCCAACTAGGAAAGAGCTCGAGCCCCTCACGAAACTCCTGCCTCCTTTTCTGCTCTGGTGTACTCTGCCTCAGACTCAGACATATCAGGAGGAAGGGAATTCACCAGTTGTCTTTAGTAGAGATTCAATGCCAAAGGGTGTAGGGGGAATGTTCACTCATCAAAGGAATGAGAACAGATAAAGGAGATTAGAAGTTACCCTGCAGAGAGATTAAAAAGAAAAGCATTATTGAGGTAGGAGCAAGCAGGTTTCTTTTTCTTTCACTTTTTTTTTAAGTGACTGAGTTTGTAGTTGCTCCCAATTTTTTTCCTGTTATTTAAAAATGTCCTCCATAGAGACTCAGATCTTTGGGTATAAGGAACTAGGGTTTGTCTTCTCACTCCAGATCTGAGGTAGGCCTGCAGCTGCCCTTGACACCCTGCTGCTGGGAGCCTGGTTCCTTCACTTTCCATCTCTCTCATCCAAGAGGAAACCTTCCTACTACATCCCTCGACTTCCTAATTAAAGGGCCAACTTGAAGTCTAAAGGAAGAAGTAAATTCCAAATCTTTTTAATAAAACTACACTAATCTGCTTGGAAGTTAAGGAGAGGTTTTCCCCACAACAGCTCATGCCATTAGTAGTCTGTCATGAATGAAAGGGAGAAATGGCTAGGGCAAGAGTCCCTTAACTTACATGATCAATGGCAGAGATGGCTTTGGCCTCAGTTCTCCAAATTCACTGTGTTCTTCAGTTCATACTCGAGCCTTGTAACCCTCTTTCTTGCAGCAGATACATTAAGCTTTTCCAAGCCAGGCCCAATGGCATAGGTCTGTAGTTCTAGCAATTTGGAAGGTTAAGGCAGGACAATCACAACTTTGAGCCCAGCCTAGGCAACTTAGCAACTTAAAGAGACCCTGTCTCAAATAAAAATTTAAAAAGGAGCTGAGGGGCTGGAGGAACACAGTGGTTAAAGCATTTGCATAACAAATGCAAGGCCCTGAGTTCAATTCCCCAGCACCACATAAAGCTGGGCTTGGTGGTACATGCCCGTAATCCCAGCACTCAGGAGGTTGAGGCAGGAGGATTGCTGAGAGTCCAAGGCCAGCCTGGGCTCCATGGTGAGTTCCGTACCAGCCTGGGCTACAGAAAAAAACCCTGTTTCAAAAAAAAAAAAAAAGGAGCTGGGGATGTAGCTCAGAATGGAGGCCCTATATGCAATCTGCAAAACTGCAAAATAAATAAATAATTTTTTCCAGTTTTTTCCAACTAAGCCTGGTGGCACCACACATAGTGACACACACTCCTAGAAACTCTCAGAGATTAAAGCAGAAAGACTGCAAATTCATTCTTCTGCTTGAACAAGAACAACTTAGCAAATTAGTGAGAACCTTTCTTAAAATTAAAAAAAGAAAAAGGCTGGAGACGTTGCTCAGTATGAAGGCCCTGTCCCCAAGTTCAATCTCCAGTACAAAAAAAAAAAAAAAACTTTCTAAAATTTCAGTCGGCTCTCTCAGTCCCAGCAGAAAGGACTAGAACTAGTACCTCCTTAGGAGCAGCAGGGGCTGGAGTAACCTCTGTAATACAGGATCTTCTGTTTGGCCAAATGAAATTCACCAAAGAAGGTATGAGTAGACTTCAGCACTAGGAGAAAATACGTATGTTCAGGACTGAGATTATCTTTGATGGCTGTTGGTCTCTATTACTGAGAATACAGACAGGGGAACCATTCTCACCAGAATAAAGATATAATAAAAGTTTACACTTTGGATACTAGTCCTTTATGTGGGGGAAGCTGTTTGTGCTGGGGAGTTGAGGGAGAAGTTTAACCTTCTTTCATTACACCTCCAGTGTCTCTCTCCAGCCCATATTATGGGATGTCAGACTCAAGATTGAAGGTTGAAACTTCAGAACAAGAGTACCTGATGTAATTTTTTCACTGAAAAAGATGGCATCTTGATGCTGTTAGAAAAAGGATGGAATCTGAATTCAGTGTGTGTGTGTGTGTGTGTGTGTGTGTGTGTGTGTGTGTGTGTTTTAAAGCAAGGTAATTAAACTGTCATGAATCTGGTTGAAAACCTTAGACTGTGGATATTGCATTTTATAATGGGATGGGGGCTGGAATATTTGGGGTCAAGTGCTTGAGTGGTCTTTATTTCTTTTTTTTTGAGGCAGAGTATTCGTTAGTCCTGAACTCACTATGTTTGCCTAAACTGGCCCTGAACACATGGCAATCCTCCTGCCTCAGCCTCATGAGTGCTAGGATTACAGGTGTGAGCCACCATGCCCAGTTTATATGGTGCTGGGAAATCGAACCCAGGGCCTTGAGCTTGCTAGGCAAGCGCTTTAACTGCTGAGCTATTCCTCCAGCCCTTGGTTGGCCGCATCTTAGCATTAAGACCCTGAACAACTTTCTTGGTCCTCTGAGTCTCAGCCTCAGAGAAGAAAAATGGGTTTAATACTACTTACTTCACTGCATTGTTAGGAGGATTAATGCAAACAAGAAAATATAAACCATGGAGAACTCCATAGATGTATAGTAGCATTACTTGCACATTCTGAAATAGTTTGAGTCAGTCTTTTGTTTTTTAATATAGCTAGCATATTAAAATATGGAAATATGTGAGGAAGATATCAAATATGCTATTCTTTTATGTATGCATTACCATGTATTGTATAATATGCACTTTATCATATGCAAATTTCATCCAGAATGGAAAAGGTTAACTGTTCAGGCATTTTCTTGTAGGCTAAAGGACTTTTTGAAAGCTAAAGGCTAATATTTAATACCTATTTTTAGTGACCCATATTATAATTGCCACAGAAAGGTCTAAGGTTGAATAGTAGAGCTTATTGATTTTCCAAATATTTGGGGAAATTTCCTAGAGAAGGTGTTTGTTTTATTGTGGTTTATTTTTGAACCCAGGTCCTATGCACTGAGCTGCATCCTCAATCCTTTTATTTGTCATTTATTTTGAAACAGGGTTTTGCTAAGTTGCTAAGTTTTCCAGTTGAAATTTGCAGTCCTCCTGCCTCAGCCTCCTGGAGTGTTAGGATTACAATTGTCATGACACCTGGCTCTTGCTTCTATGAGGATATTTGATTTAGAAACTGTCCTTCTCAGAGGGGAATGGGCTGAGCCTGACTTCTGGGATCCACTTAGTTCAACAAGATGCAAACTTTTTTTCTGGGGTGAATGATTAGAATCAAGACTAATGACTGAGATCTTTCTAAAAGGAAAAGTTAGTATGTCGTGAAGAATTAAAATAAATTTCTGATTAATCAGAAACAAAACAGTTTTGAGCAAAATATTCACTTTGGAAATTTCAAATACTAGTCAACAAGCCTGTTTCTAAAAAAAAAAAAACAAACCAGGACTGGAGGAATAGCATAGCAGTTAGCGCACTTGCCTACTAAGTGCAAATCCTGAATTTCAATTCTCCAGCACCACGTAAGCCAGGCCTTGTGGTGCACATCTATAATCCCTGCATTTGGGAGGCTAAAGCAAGAAGCTTGCCATGAGTTCAACATCAGCCTGGGCTCCATAGTGAGTTCAGGACCAGTCTCGACTACAGAGTGAGACCCTGTCTCAAAACACAAAACAAAACAAACAAAAAATCACAACAACAAAAAAAAACTAGTCAACCTGAATTTGGATCTGAATGACTATCCATATTGTGACTTCTCTGTGGTGGTTGAGAGTCAGAGGAAAGAATTGTTAGATTTTCTTTGAACCTTAAATACTTGTCTTAAATTCCCTGAGAGCAGAGAGAGACATGGTGGTAAGAAGAGGGACAGACAGAGGTCAAGGAAGATATGAGCTATAGTGACCACAGCAGGCAGAGGAGATTAAGTCGGGCCCTGGAGGCCACCTTCTGCAAAGTGAGAACATGCCTTTGACTTTGTAGCGCATTTCTGTGCTACAGGCTCTGCTATGGGGCTAGTGAACCTTGCCAGGGATTTGGGGGAGGTGGGTAGAGGAGCTCAGCAGAGGTATTTAGGGAAACTCTTGGGATTTGTGTCTATGTTCTGATGCCCAGCAACTGGATAAAAGTCTACTACACCATGTCAAAGAAGAAAGAAATCCGGTGGCTCTCTCTATGTAAGATGCCCTGGTCTTTTTAAATAAAGATAAACACATTCAAATGTTGGGAAAAGAGGCAGAGAATGGAAGCCAGAGAGAAACCTGTCTGGAAGACTTCTGAATAGTCCTTTTTGTTGTGTACTTGGCACCTGGCACATAGCAGTGTACCCAATACCATGTTTGGGTTTTGTTGTTACTGTGGTGGTGGTGGTTTTTGCTTGTTTGTTTCTTTTTGTTTTGTTTTGAGCCAGGGTCTTGCTCTGTAGCCCAGGCTGATCTTGGACTCAGGACAATCTGCCTGCCTCAGCCTACTAAGTGCTGGGATTACAGGCATATATCACCACAACCAGATTTACCAATACCATGTTTGTTGAAAAAATTGCTCTCCCCCTCATTTAAGAAATGATTGGGGGCATGATTGTTGGTGTAAAGATACAAATTAAAATAGTCCCACTAGAAACATGGGAGGTAGGTTATTGTCAAACACCAAAAGTCACTTAAGAGCATATGGCTCCAGTTATAATAAATATTTAATGCCTCGACTGTGAAGACTAATAAATTTCCTTTGGGCATATATTAATGCAGAACACATTAGAAACATTTAATTCTTCCATTTATTCCACAGACAGAGAAACTGAGGTCCAGAAAGGGGAAAGGACTTGACCAGGCATAAGTTAACTACTTTCTTTTTGTTTTTTAAATGACTCTGGGTTATCATGATTGCAAGTAATTCGTCAATCTAATGGTCCTTTGCTTTCACTGTAATATTAATGAGCCATTCTTCATAAAAGAGTGATTCACCAAGAACAGGGCAAAGTGGCCAGCAACTTTCTGGACTGCACTGAAACTTTCCCATTCCAGCCAATGCCAGTTTGTAACCTGCCTGTGCTACAGACCACTCAGAGTTGACCCTGAGCTAGGGGAACACTGACCCAATCAGGATTGGGTGATTGCAGCTGCCTGGCACTATTCTCTGGTCTGGGAGAAGTGGGGGCAGGGTCTGCTCCCCTACCTGAGGACCACTCCTCTTTCCTTTCCTTCTCTATGACCAACTAGAAAATCTCTAGCTAAAGAAGATGATGCCCAACAATTAAGAAAAGATAAAGAGCTAATCTAGAACACAGGTGTCCCAAATTCCATTCCTTTACAAATCCCACATTGGCAGGCATTCCCTTCAATTTGAAATCAGGCGTGAGATTAAAGATTATTCTGTCATGGTATCACCAGAGATGATGAATTTGTGAATCTGGGAGAGGAGAGAAACAGTTTTGTGTGCTTCTTGTTAAAAAAAATCAACTCAGCTGGCCGTATACTACAAGTCTATAATTCCAGCACTCTGAGAAGCTAAGATAGGAAAACCCCAAGTTCCAGCTCAGCCTGGGCAACCTGGGGAGATCCTGGCTCAAAATCAAAAATAAAGATAGGGTGAGGATGTAGCTCAGTGTGAAGGCCCTGGGCTGCATCTCCAGTACACCACCACCGCCGCCAACAAAAAATAAAATAAAACAGCCCAGGGAAGTACTATATCTTCCAACTGTTTGGATTGGAAACTTCTCACCCCTAGAACTCTAGAAATTCATGAATCTAAACAGACAGAGCATTTAGCTGTACCTCCTGGCCCCCTACTCATTTTGCCAGAAGGATTCAGGACTAAGGCAGCTTCGGGGAGCAGCTGAGATTTCCTGACCTTTGCATTACTGATTTGGGTCAGGGAGACAGACTGAACGGGAGCAGCCAAGAAAAGAAGGCCCAAAGTTCTTAAGCATGAAAAAGGCAGAAAGCAAGATGGCATTGTATGTAGCATACTTTTGAACTTTAATGTACCTATAAATCCCACTTAGGGACCTGACAGATTGCAGATTCTGACTCAGTAGGTCCAGGGAAGACCTCAAGTCTGCATTTTTAACTGGCTCTCAGGTTATACCTGATGCTACTGGCTCTCCCCAGCTGGGCTCTGGAGAACTGGAGCCTTCTCAGGCCCCTGAGTACCATAACCCTTGGCCTCAGGCTAGCAAGCCTCTCCAGCAGAGTAGCTCCTGCATTTTTTTTTTTTTTTTTTTTTTTGGCATTTATGAAGGATGCTCTCCTTTTGACCAAAGAAACCTGGGAGGTGGCTATTAGCAAGATCCTTCTGGTATTCCTGATCTTTTTTTTAACAACTTTCTATAGTTTCAAGAACACGTTTAATTAGACCAAATTATCTAGTTCGGCTGTCCATAGAAATCAAAGCCCCAGCTGAAATGTCTCTTCCACTTGGCTAGTGGAGAGATGGCTTATGTGCAGTGATTTTTAAAATGTTGAACACTGCCTTTGGGCATATTTTATGGAGAAATAAACACACAGCCCAATGAGATGTATAGCATGGTTTTAATATATTGTATATTCACTTATTTATGGGGAAAATAAACACACAAGCCAATAAGCTGTGTATTATTACTTTAATATATTGAATTTATTTCATACCTATATATTTTATGAGAGAAAATAAACTAATAAGATACACGATATTATTATAACAACACATCTAATGGTTCTATATTAATTTATTTATGGGAGAAATAAGTGCAATTTAACATGACATGAGATTATTTAATGCACGAGGTGAATTCTATATTAAGACAGTGTAAAGGATTAAATTCCAGCCAAATAAAATGTCGACTTCCCACACTGAAGGACTAAATTTTTAAAATATGCAAAGGGACTGGCTGGCCCTGTATGTCACGACCTATTGTGGCTCCTGGCTTATCCTGACAGTTGCTATCTCTAGGTGCCTAGTACCCCTAAGTCCCCATCCAGCAGGTCCAAAGGAAAAAAAAAAAAAAAAGTCTGGGAGGCCCGGGAAACAAACTGCTTTTAGAGAACTGGGAGCTAGGTCCGCGCTATCTGCTTCTGAGCCCGAGAAATATTAAATAAACCGAAGGAGGATGAATGGCTTTCCAGGGTCCTTTAAATCTCCACCTTCCCAAGAACAAACCAGGAGGCAGGTGGGGAGATCGATCCTCGCTTCCCGCTTACTGGGTTGACAAGGAGCCGGGAAGGGCTGCCCTGGTGGGAGGCGCGACACGTGATGTTGCGAGGGAAATGAAACTGTGGCCTAAGACAGGTGGGTCTGCGTTAGGAGAAAATTCTGGCCGGGCTTCAAACCTCTGAGCCAAGGATCAAAAGTCACACGAGTGAAGAGAAACCCAAGCCCCAAGCCCCAAACCCGGCCAGTTGCCCGTTTCCCTTCCCACACCCAGCCTCTCCGCACATCTCGCATCCTCAGACTCTTCTTTGTGTGTGTGGTACTACCGAGTCTAGAACCTTCACACGGGGCTACATTCCTTGCCCATTTTTATCTATTTTTTTATGTAGTTATTGACCCAGGGTCTCGCTAAATTGCCCGGGCTGGGCTCGGACTTGCGATCTTCCTGCCTCAGTCTTCCCGTGTGTGGGGATAACAGGCCTGTGCCACAGGCCCGGCTCATCTAAAACAACAGCAACACGAACAACCGCCGGGGCTTCCAGATCTTCCGGGACCCGCGCCCCACCCCCACGGCCCGGGCGGGGGAACCGGCGGGAGGGCGGGGGCGGGGGCGGGGCGGCCCCAGGCCCGGCGACCCGCCGCGCCGCGCCTGTCATGGCGGCCGCCGCGATCTCGTCCCTCGCCCTTCCCGCGTCGCGGCCCCAGCGCCATTTTGAGCATCTTTACATTTTCCCAGACCCCTTCCCGCTGTCCTCGAGGCCTGTCCCTTCCCGCCCGCCGGCGCCTCCCAGGCTGCAGCGCCGCCCGGCCGGGCGGGTCCCCCGCTGCGCCCGGGCACCGCGAGGCCTAGGGAGACCCGGCGCCGCGCGTCCCGCAGCTCGCCGCCCGCGTCCTGCGTGCCGAGAAACCCCGCGGGAGGCGCAGCCCCGGAGGAGTTCCAGGACAAAACAAATAAACGAGAATCCAATCCTTGGGCGCGGGAGCTAGGCGTCCGGGAAGCCGCAGGACCCCCTCCTTCTAATACGGCGAAGACGGTGTCCCGCCACCCTGCCAGTCCTCGCTGGAGCCTCTGCTGGCAGCACGCCCTCCCGTGCGCCGCGTTGCCAACCGGGAGGCCGGGCACGTCGCTCGGGGCCTCAAGTCTCAGGTGGGGGACTGGGGAGGAGGGAGGAAAGAGACCGGCCTCCTGGCAAACCTGGGGCAGAAAAATGGCCACCAAGTGGGGCCGCCTTTGTACCACCCGGACTCTGCCGCTCAGGGAGGCCAGTCCCCCCTCATCCAGGTCCTGCGATGGGGCTTGGGGGTCGAGGGACGGGGCTGGGTCCAACACAAACACTCATTCTCGTATTATAAAGCCATTTATTTAATCTATGAAAATAATGTACAATAAATACTTTCCCCTTTTCCTATTATTAAAGAATTTTAATAAATAATCTACAGTCTAAAATTTTAAAAAGGAGGAAAATAGGTCCCTCTAGTTTTTTTTTTTTAAGAAAGCCTCCCCCCCTAAAAGTTTAATTATTCCTGAGATTTCGTTTGAAGGAGTCTACCAAACGCACTTTCTGTGTGATTTTCAAAAGAGAAAGAAGACAGGGAGTGGATTAAATGCTAATGCAATGATACCTGAATTTTTAGCAAAAACACATGAGTAAATGTGGCTAGGGGTGGATGGAGAAGGCTCGATTTTTTTTTTTTTTTCCCAACGCGGCCGAGGAGGGCGAGGACGGGAAGGGTCAGGCGAGGACACGGGCTAGGGGAACTGCAAGTCTATGGCGCAGAGCGTGCTGGTGAAGAAGTCCAGGTCTTCCTCGGAGAGGGGGACCGGGCTGTCCAGCGAGCCCTGCGGGGCGGGAGAGAGGCCTCCGGACAGCTGCAGACAGGAGTCGGCCGCGAAGAAGTTGAGGTCGGGCAAGAACGGCGAGTCCTGCCGGTCCGCGAAGGCGTCTCCTGGCAGAGGCTCGGCCTCCCGCGCGCGGGCTCCGCGCAGCGCGCACCCCGGGCTCGGCGCACCGGCCCCTTCCACCGGCGCGGCCAAGGGCGCGGGGTCCGCGACGCCCGGCGGCGCGGGAGCGGCCTCGGCCGAGGGAAAGCTGGCTTCGCGCGCCCCCCAGGAGGCCGAGGGCTCCTGGGCGGCGTCGCCGGTGTCCTCCAGGACCCCGGGACAGGCCGGCTCCCCGTCGGGCGGCTCCCGGTGCTGCGTCTGCCGCTTGTGCTTCATGCGCCGGTTCTGGAACCAGACTTTGACCTGCCTTTCGGTGAGGTCCAGCAAAGCCGCGATCTCGACGCGACGCGGCCGGCACAGGTACTTGTTAAAATGGAATTCCTTCTCCAACTCCAGCAGCTGCGTGTTGGTGTACGCAGTGCGCAGCCTGCGAGCCCCGCCGCCGCCGCCGGCCTCTGGCGCTCCCGGGCCATCTGCGGGGAAAGCGCAGTGGGCATCACAGCGTCGTGTTCTCAGCCCAGACTCGGGTCACCCGAGATCGAGACGACCCGGTCCGGAAAACACACAGGCAGACAGACAGACAGACAGACAGACAGACAGACACACGCACACACGCACGCACGCACACCCTAGCACCATCAGTTTTCCCTTCCCGCCCTCCACCCTCACCGAAGTCGTTCGCTCTGTTTGCTTTTCGGTTCTTTTCGCCCCCACCCTCACCCCTTTGGCTGGCAGACCCGGCCCGGGACAACGCGAAGCATTCCGAGCCGCCCACGGGCCACGTAGGGGGCCAGGAGCGGTTACCCTTTACCCCTAGAATCTGAGAGCACCTCTCCCAAGTCCCCAGGTCCTCCCAGCGGCCTCCCACCCCACAATTTCCAACTCAGCCGGGGGAGTGGATTCAGAAAGCTTGTTCTCTCCTTTTCTTTCCTAGCTTTCAATAAACCCCCTCCTTCTACGGTCCTGTCTCCAGATTCAGTCCTAGCAAGGACTCCTACTCATTGCCCTATACAGATAGGAAGGGAGAGGGGGAAAAAAAGCAAAGACAAAACCAACACCTCTCAATGGAATCCTTTTCTTCTAGCACAGAAAAAGCTCCTTCCCAGCCAGCTTCCAATATCTGCTGTATGCAGGGGGTGGGCGGTGGGGGGAGATCGCTGGTAGCGGCCAGGCCTGAACTCCAGCGGATCCCTCTGCTTCCCGGTCCCAGGAACCGACCAACAAGGAAACCCCGACAGGCTTTAGGGGAACCCCAACAGCCTGGCCACTTTTTTGCTCCCCCCCCACCACTTCTTTTTCTGCCTCTGTCTCCGTACTGCCTCTCACCCCGCCCCCACCAAGATAACCGACCTGCAGGCGATCCGACCCGAGAGGCTGGAACCGAGGAAGCCACTGGGGCTGGAGACGTGGCGGGTTGGCCGGGTTTCTTGGCCGATTTCTTCTCTTTCATCCAGGGGAACTCGGGGGCTGCGGGGGCTGCGGGGAGAGGTGGTGGCGGCGGCGGCAGGGCAGGCCCATCTTCGGCTCGCTTTTGGCTCCCGGGTCTCTGAAGGGTGGAGGCGCCGGGCTGGAGGCTGGGGAAGGTTTGCTCGAAAGGAGGAGGAGTAGGAATTAATGTCGACTCCTTGATTGATGAAGTTTGAAATGTCTCCAAGACAGCGGGGAAGGAAGTCAGACACTCGGCGAGCGATGGCTGGCTGTTTATAAACCCAATCTCCCTCTCAAATTCAAAATTCATGGCTTTCAGTGGTGGGGGAGGGGGCCTGCTTGGGGGGGCGTCAGGAGGGAGGATCGGAAGGGACCCCCCCTCCTGCCCCCCCCAGGTTTATGCAATGGAGCGATTTTGGGAGGAGGAGATTTCGCGTTCTTTCTTTTTTTTAAAAAAAAAAATTTTGGTCCTTTATAATTGTATATTGCTGATAAATACTAGCGTATGGGGACTCTCTCTATTAAACCCAGGACTCGGGCGAAATTGCAGGGAATTCATGGTCACGGGACCGACCTTGGCCAATCGTTCGCTTGGGCCTGGTGGAAAACAGAGAGCATTATTTGCTTTAATTGATTCAAAAACTCCAGAGGACTACGACCTGGACACCATTATCCCCCTTCAGCCCCCTTTCCCACACCAGTCCCTCACACTTTCGCTCCGGCAATGACTGTTTTTCTAGAAAAGCTGGGGCTTCTTCCCTCTTCCCTGCCAAGGGTGGGAGGTTGTGAAAGCCTGTGGAACAACTGAATGGGGGTGGGGGGAGTAGCTCTCCTACCAAAAGATTTTCATAGAGAAAACGAATGCTTTCCTTCTGTGGCCAGCAACATCCTCTTCCTCTCTCTCTCCCAAAAAGAAAGGCGAATGAGCACAGTTTCTCTAGTATGAGAAATCCAAAGCACAAATTAGTCGAAGAGCCAAATAGGAGAGCCGGTAGGAACCAGGGAGATGGAGGAGAGGGGCTGCGGGAGGGGGCGAGAGGGTGGAAAGGGGGTGAGGGAAGCGTGCCATACACATGAGCACCAAGTTCTCAAGTTGAATGTAACTGTTGTGAATCCCAAATGTCGAGTAGTAAAAAAAAAATAATTTGGGGGAGGGGACGAAAATTGAGTGGATACCTCAATGTGAGCAGAAGAGAGTAAAAAGGCGGACTCCAGTCTGTGCTGAGGTGCAGATAAGGAAGGGAAGAAGTTTACAGTCAGCAGCAGCCCCTCCCCCATCCCAGTCCCTAAGCGCAACAGTTAAATCTTGGGAGATGGAAAGCCACTCCCAGGCTAACCTAGAGAACTGAGGTATACAGCAAGTGACACTTCTGGGCTACAGGCCGCCTGAGTTCCCGGCCTGGGTTCCCTTCTCTGCACAATCTTAGGGATCTGTCCACTTGCCTTCCCTTAGGGGGACATCTGTGCTCCTCCATGGCCCTCCGTAACAGAAGGATCTCAGACGCAACCGTACCCACTCCACCTCTCAAGCGTACCTGTAGTTACATTCAGACGCATAAACAAGAACCAAAGCAGCCATCGATTTAACTCTCAAAGCTCAGGTCAATACATGAGGCTTAACCATGGAGTGCAAGAACTTTCCCTCCCTCTTTTTGCTGTTGTGCTACTTAAGAAAAAAAAAATCCCTAGAAAGAAAGAATTCACTGAAAACAAAGGGAGTGGAAGTAACGACCGCTAAAATGATAGTGCATTTTATGGCCCCTGGGGAGGGGGGGGGAAGTGTTTATTTTGTTTTGAGCGATCAAAATAGTCTGAATTTTAGTGCAGTCGTTTACTAGAGGGGAAAGGCAAAGACTCAGAGCCACAACCAGTTGGTGGGAAACCAGGCCTCAAAGCAGAAAATGAAAACTCGATCTGGGGGAAGATTTTTAAATAAGTGGGTCAGAGGGATGGAGAGGAGATGAGGCGATCAATCTTAGCCCCCTGACAGCTCCCTCCGATTGCATCAAAGAATTTGGCTCTTTGGGAAAGCAGAAGGAACAGGCGAAATTCCACATCCCTTAAAAACGGCCTGAGGGAGGGGGTGGCAAAGGAGAAAGGTGATTCTGGGAGAGCCAGGAAACAGATGGGAAATGGGGACAGAGGGAAGGCACTGAGTTGGGTGGAAAGTTTGCCCGGAGAACTCCCACGGCTCTGACCTCCCCTCCCCCTCTCCGCTCTCTGTCGCCCGGCCCAGCCCGGAGGAGAAGGCTGGTTAGCAGAGAAATGGCATCTCAGCCGGGAGCTGGAACTAGAAACTTTGTCAGTGTAACATCCGCGTGGGTGGTGGTGAGTATTTAAAAAGAAGGGCAGAGAAGTCCTAGTAGAAGGGTGGGAGTTGGAGGAGAGCAGGATACAGAAAGGGAAACTGGAGTGTGTGTGTGTGTAGGGGAGGGGGGGGGCTGCCAGGCCCGGGTAAGCAGGCTCTTGGAGATCGCTGAACAGAGGGAGCTGCTCTAAACTAGGCCAACTGGCCAGAAAGGGTGGTGTGCAACTCTGCTCCAAAGAAAACCGTTATTGTCATTTGGAGGTGTGGATCGGGCAGGACAGGGAAGAATCCAAGTAGTAGCTCTTTGGAAGTTGTGCACAGAGGCCTGAGAGAGAGTTCTTTCTCTGGCTGCCTCGGCGAGTAACTTTGCAACTTTTCTACCAGCCTTTTCCAGCTGGCTGCAGGATCCAGGGCTTTTCTACGTAACCTCAGCTGAGACTGTCCCTGCAGGAAATACAGCTCTCTAACCCTTGCTGACAGATTTTATGGCCAGATTAGTGAACAGCGGAAAACTTGGGTGTTAAAGGGGCCAAGAGAGCTCTCCTTCCTTAAGACGTCCCTCCCCGCCCCCCTGTTGTGCTAGGAATTGTAGAGCACAGGATACTTTAGCCAAGTCTCTAGTTCAGTGCCTGGAATCTCACAAACTGAAAGAAGGGTACGTGCGCACTAAGGCCAAATTGGACTCATCTTTTTTTCGCAATCCCAATTCCAAGCCAAACCTTTGCTTTCCATACTCTAGCTAAATAAATATTCTCTCTCTCTCTCTCTCTCTCTCTCTCTCTCTCTCTCTCTCTCTCTCTCTCTCTCTCTGCCTGCTTCTCTCTCCAGCTAAATAAGCAATCCAACCCACTCTCCAGAGCCAAACATGGCGCTTTTCTAGTTACATTATTCAGAAAATTTTATCCAAAGAAGAGAAAGACCCTTGAGCGTTATTTGATCCCAATCAAACTTTGCACGCTCTTCTGCCTTTAAATTATAGCCTGACCCAATGCTAAATTGCTTGCTGCCTGGATGAGCCGAGTCCAGTTAAAATCCTACTGGAGGGGGGTGTGGAATTCAGGTTGCTTTTTTATTGTTATTTATTGTTGCATAAAGACTGTAATTACTAACCTTGGACTGCCAGGATGCAACATAAAAATGAAAATCAGCCTTTGCTTTAAGGCTGAGGACCTGGAATGATTCTCACCCCCCCACACACACTATCACCAAATATATGCTCCTAATTAAGCAATGCGGGCGCATCGCTTACAATTAGAATTATGCAACTCTTCAGCAAGCAGCCATCGCTTCTCTTTCAACGAATTAGCTCCATATTTCAAACGTCCTGTCTCCCCGCTCTTATCGGCTCCAGCGACGCGGCGGTGACATTTCATCTTTGACAGACCCTCTCTATCCTCACCCCAATGTGATAAAACTTTTATGGAACCACGACTAAGAAATGAAGTTTTCTCAAAGATCATGGAAACGGAGCTGAACATTAGCCTGGGGACCATTCTATTTACGCTTGTATCCAACGGCCTGCTTCTTTCTCTTCCCCCTTTTCCTGGCAAGGGAAATCACAATCATTTCCTCTCCCTCTGCCCCAAGTTTTATTTAGTGATTTAATTTCACTTTACTTTTAAGGTTTGACCTGAGAAGCCTAAGACTGAGATTTTTTTTTTAGATTAATCATTTTCCTTTGTTTTCATTTTAGACCCAATGGTGGTTGGGCTTCTGGTCACGTGACGACTTCTTTGTAGCTCCGGAAGAGGACTGTGAAGTTTAGGTTGCGTGGAAGAAACAGTAATCAGCCAGATTTCTTTTTGCATTTTGGGGGGGGGAGGGGTAAGAGTATCATATAGAGGTTGTAGCCAAAGAGGGAAGGAGACAAAAGGTAATGAATGAGAAAAATCTAGAACCAAAAAGGCTAAAGAGACTTACAGTGTACCCCAGAGACCCCTTTCCTTTACCAACTTGTTACTTAAATCTTAGACAAGTAAGTTGGCATAAGATTTCAGGCTTCTAGTGTTTAAGGGGGTGGGGGGTGGGGAGAAGCACCTATATTTCAACCAGAAAACATCAAAAAGGGAAATGGGACCAAAACAAGGCCAGGAAGGGTCTCCAATGTTCTCCTTCCCTTGGGGAAAATTTGGCAGTCAGCAGCCATGCTCTGCTATCTAAATCGGACCACCAGGACAAGATAAAATTGATAACAGAAAGTTTATTCAAGAATTGTTTGACAGACAACCCTTTCAAGTAAGAAAATAAAAGTACGGAAGAACAAAGAAAGTTCCAAGAGGGAATTAACTCTAACTCTACAAATTCAGGACTATACAGCGACGATTAGGAGCTGAGTTCATGCCTTTTAGAACTAATTACAATTGCTCATAAGTACGAGTTTAACATAAATCTACAGCTCTTGTCTAGAATACAGTAAAAACTAAAATAGCTGGTCTTTACATGACAGGAAACACAACGTCCTTTGTAACAAGTAATTACTAAAAAAGTACAATTTTCCTTTTTCCCTCATATAAATACATAATGTGGGGAGGATAAATAATACAAAAAAAGAAAATATTTTAACAGGCTATAACCAATAAATATATATGAAAATGTTCACTAGAACACACGCTTTTTGAGCAATGCTGGGCTTCTGCAGGCCCAGTCATCTCTCACAGTTGTTTTTATATCCATTAAAATGTAAACTCTAAGTGCAACAAAAGTGTCCTGTCAGGGCCTGAGCAAGGCACACAGGCCCAGCTGCAGCCCCTGCCTGGGACAGACAGTTTGTTCAAATATACCCTGTTTTCACGTTAAGTCAAGAGAGCAACAGAAGAAAAGAAAAGTGGGACAACCTCGGGTGGCTGATTGCTTTCTGTGGGGTGAGGGGGATGGACCTGCAGCCGAGCTGAGAAGCTGCTGAACAGACAAACCTTCAGTCCTTGCCTGCCTTTGCCTCCTAACTTTTCCTTAAAAGAAAAAAATAATATATCTTTATACTATAGGCAGCTCTGACTTTCAGGATCTCTCACCATCCCTGAGCCCTCTGAAACCATCACTGATGGGGGTGGGGCATAGATTAGAATGTCCTAGAGCAGAAAACCATGGGGCCTGTGCCCTGAGAAGCCTCACCTAGATGGAGCACAAGTGAGGCTTCAGGGAACTGGGAGGGGACGGTGCTCTGTGCCCTTGGGTTTCAATGTGTTTTCTTATTTTCTTAAGGAGAATGAGAAGGGGGAAATGTCAAGATTTGGGGAATTACCCACAGAGATGGAAGGTAAGGTGGTCGGTTGGTGATGGACTGACCTGACCATGTTGTCTGTTTCGGGGTGTGTGTGTGTGTGTGTGTGTGTTAATGTGCTTCTCTGCCTCGTCTTCCTACATGGGTTTCCCCTAACCCACTCCCTCTCCAGCGTGGAATTCCAGCTTGGTAGCGCCGGAGCTCTGGGGTGGAGGGGCTCATCCCCAATCTGCTGTGGATTCCTTTCCCGATGGGTTGGCAAGCAGATGGAACAAGAGGTGGAGGATTTAAAAACAACCCTTCAGGCCAGAAAGGAGCGAAGGAGCTCCAGGCCTGGCCCGGGAATCCTCAAGACCACCTCCCTGGCTCCCCTTTAGGACCTCCAGGCTGGGGGAGGTGTCCCCTCACCCCCAGCTCCACAGCCCTCTCTTGCCCTTGACCTCACCCTTCTACGCCCTCTCCCATCACAGGTGTGTTAACTTGGGCGCTTCTTGGATTCTACCCTGAGGAGGAGGAGGAGGCGCGTGGTGAGAGGAGAGGTCTGTGTAGGTGGGGTGGGGGTCACAGGGTCCGTGATGCTGGCTGGGGGCCATAGGGGGCGCCCCGTTGTAGTCCAGGTTCCCCGAGGGGTGGTGGGAGAGGTGGTTGAGGCCGTAGAGGGAGGGGCCGGCAGGGGGCGGCAGCGGATCCGCGTAGCCGCCCCCGCCCACGTACACGGGGCTTCCCTGCATGGCGGGCGTCCCGTAGGCGCCCCCGTTGGCTTGGAGGACGTGGGGCTCGTAATCGGGCGCCGGGGTCGGGGGGTACTTCTGCGGGGCGCCGCAGCCCTTGAGAGGGGGCTGGTAGTTGGAAGGCAGCGCGTAGGCATTCTGGTGGGCTTTGCCGAAGGCGGGCGGGGACGGGCTGTCGTAGCTGGGAGTCATGGAGTGTAAGGCGTTCATGAAGCCGGCTGTGGACTGCATGGGCTGCGGGGGGCTGCCCGCGGGAGAGGGGCCCCCGGACGAGGAGGCCAGCCCCTTGGCTTTCTGGTCCTTCTTGTACTTCATGCGCCGGTTCTGGAACCAGATCTTGATCTGTCGCTCGCTGAGGTTCAGCAGGTTGGCCATCTCCACGCGGCGCGGCCGGCACAGGTAGCGGTTGAAGTGGAACTCCTTTTCCAGCTCCACCAGCTGCGCGCTCGTGTACGCGGTCCGCGCCCGCTTGGACGCCGCCGACCCCGGGGGGCTCTTGTCCCCTCCTCCCCCGCCGCCCCCGCCGCCCCCAGTGCCGCCGCCAGTGCCGCCGCCGCCGCCGCCGCCGCCGCCACTGCCACCACCGCAGCCCTCTGCTGGATCCGAGGGGGCGGAGGAGGAGAGAAAATGAAATAAAAGATAATTACTGAACACGCCGAAATTGAATGCATCGTTTCTTAATAAATCCAGGCCTGGAACTCAGAGCCCCCGCCGCCCCGCGCTCGCGTCCCCGCCTCCTCCTAACCCCCCACCGCCCGTCGCATTAGCGGACACTCTATAATAGTGGCATTTATTAAGAGACCTGTTCTCCTCTCACTGCCCCAGCTTATGAAAATTTGATCATGTCACGCAGACAGAGCTGCATGGCCATTTATTTAGGGCTGGATTTTTGCCTGCGCGTGTTCCCGTATTCCCAGTTCCAGGTCCGGGACAATCCCCCGTCTCTGACCTTGGGACAGGATGGGTGACTGGGGAGAACCCTGGAGGGAAACGGGGCGCACAGTCGGCGGTCAGGGCCCGGAAGGGTGGCGCGAAGAGACCGCTGTGCCTCGGGGCGGGACCGGGCGCCTGGGCGATTGCGATTAGTACCCGCAGCAGTCACACTTAATCGTGGGCGACTCCTGGCAGCGCCTCTTGACTCTGTGGCCTTGGGGGGGACTCGGTCCAGGCGTCCCATTTCCTGGAGCTCTCACAAGCCCAGGTGGAGAGTGGCTGAAGGGACCGGGTGCTGGCGGGCGGGGGTCAGGGGTCACCAGGTGATGAGAGGAAGAGAAAATACTCAGCCGCCATCTAATATTGTTCCCAGGCCGCCTCCTGGGCGCCTCGGGGCTGGGTGCTAGAATAACAGTGACATTCCAGGACGGGACAAAAGCTGGCGGGGAGGAAGGCAGAGAGCTGGTACCTGTGCCCGGGGAGCTGTTTTTCAGCTTGGACGTTTGCCTCGACTCTTTCATCCAGGGGAATATCTGTTTGGTGAGGGTGGAGTTGGAGCCGGGACCCCCCTTGGGGGGGCCGCTTTTGCTGGGCCCGCCCCCGTGACTGCTGTTGCTAGCGGTACTGGTAGGTGCTGCGCTGGGCGGGGGCGAGCCCGGCGGGGCTGGCAGGGGCTCGGGGGCCAGGCCGGGCCTCATGCAGCTACCGTTGAGCTCCTTGCTCTTGGCATGAGGGGCAGCGTTGCCCAGGGGCTGCAGCGAGCACGCTGAGCGCTGGTAGTCACCCTCCAGGTGCGTGGGAGCCTGAAAGGGGGGCTGGGGCGGGCCATCGTAGCCGAAGCCATTGCTGCCAGGGTACGAGGAGTAGCCTCCGAAGAGCGCAGCCGCAGCGTTGTCGTAGTAGGTGGCTTTCTGCATCGCTGGGCGAGGCCCGGGCAGTGGGTGGCAACTTGCAAGGGCCTGATACCCTCACGACCGGACATTGGCACCCCTGGGGGTCACGTGACACGACGGACCCCCCCCCTCCCCGCTCTGCCCCCCTCCTCCCGAGTCTGTTCCGAGCGGCTGACCTGCGGGGCGAGAGAAGAGACACAAGGGGGAGAAGAGGACTGGGACTCGAATCCATCTTAAGAACTGAAAGGGAACTGACATCAATAGAGTTTTTTCTTCTCCCCTCCCCAACATCTCCAGAGCATATGTCTCTGGCCTGAAATGGAGTTTTCACATTTAAACACTTGGATTTTAAAAGACAAATGCTCACCAGTTTTCATTTCCACTTAAAATATAAGACCTAGACTCCTTTGGGAATAGCCTAGAAGGATTTACCAACACAGGGGCCACTGCTTCTCTTCTGCCTGTCGCTAGCCCCTGACCTCCCCTACTCCCTCTGCTAGGCTCCCCCCCCCCCAACTCGGGGACAGGGTGGCTTAAAGAGGGGACACCAGCCTACTCCAAAATAAAAGCATCCCGAAGTCTGCTATGGAGCTCAGAGGCATCACTGCCTCCCTCTCACTCTTCCTACCAAGCAACATCTAGCCTCAAGGAAACAAGGGGATCTTGGCCAGAAACTGGAGGAGGAAGCAAGTTCATCCGAGAACCTCCTGTGAAATACTCTCTCATCCCTGTCCCCTCACAAAGACAACGGCCTCACAGAGAAACTTCCTGGAGATTTTTAACTCCCAGAGTTCTCCAAACGGAGCTTCATCCATCCTTGACTCTGGTGCCAGTACCACCACCTCCAGCCCATCTCTTTGCTCGGTCAGGCCTGGGATCCTGGAGCAAGCGGCCCCTGTGGAGCCTCCAAATGGGCAGGGTAGTCTCAATTTCCCAGGCCAGGCGGGTAGATGCTGTGACCATTTGGTCTCTCTCCACATTCCTCTTTTTTGTTTAATCATTAGATGTCCCTCCACACCCTTTCCTTGACAGTCTGTTTTCTTAGATATCTCCAAAAGAAAAAAAATTGTATAATTGCTGGAATTTTCTACCAAGATGAGAAAAGTACCTCAAAAAATTATTCCAGATGGAAAATATTCCAGATTTTAAAAACCCACAAGGAAATTTGAACCATATTATTCTCTGGGTTGGAAAGAGTGCACTTCTGGCTCCCTGAGGCAAAAAAATTAAAAATATAAGTACTTTACTGTGCCAGAAAAATATTAAAGTTGTCATGGGATTTTGTGTATTTGTCCTGGAACTTCTGACTGCATCCCTCCTCTTTTCTGTATTCCCCAATCCCTCACTATCGCCTCCAGACTGGTCCTGTCTTTGTCGTGTGTGTTTGGAAAACTTAAATCTCATCCAGCCCAGCTGATCAACTTTAAAGAAAACTAAAATTAGAAAAACAAAATGAGTGCAGGTGAAGGAGGTCCCTCTCACACATAAATCCTCTTCTTAATGACACAGATTTATGCTCCAAAAGGAGCCGGTGTAGCCCTGAGTTCCGAAAGGTTTCTGGGAAGAATTTATTTCTGGAAATACACATGGGTCTGCAAAGCAGCAGGTCCTTCTAGGGAGAACTGGAGTTCAATTGACCAGGCTGACCCAATCCCTTTATTATTATTACCATTAGCCTCTGATGATTTAACCAAAATTAGCTTCCGAGTAGCCTTGGCTGAACGGGGAATTAATTAACAGGCATCAGTTGAGTTTGTTATTAATAGATAGAGAAGAGAATGAAATAAAAACATTGGAGGGGGTCAGCTGGCTGGGCCCTGGCTTTATTTAGTCTAAGTGGTTGTTACAGCAATAATGATGATGATGGTGGTGGCGGTAATAATAAAACAACAATTCGACTAGATGCCTGGGGCCGAAATTTCTGCTGCTCCCTCTGAAATAAACCCCAAACCGTCGGGACGGAGACCAGGCGAGTGTGAGAAGCGAGGGAGTTAGAGACGTGTTAGGAAAGAATGGAGACTCCGCCGGCGGTGAGACAGGGCCCTGAAGGTTTGTGCACCCGGGTCGTCCCTGGCTGCCGCCACCAGGCTGTCTCGGCTGCTGCTGCCGCCGCAGTAGCTGGCAAGGAGCTACCAGCTGCCTTTGCTGGCCCAAGGAGACGAGGAGAAAGCGATCGGGACACGGGAATGGCCAGCGGCGGCGGCAGGTTCCACACGCACCAGGCCAGCCGCCCCGCAGCGGCAAGTTTGGGCGCTGGAGGTAACCAAATTAAAAGGCGCCTTAGCAACTCTGCTCCGGGACTTTGCCCAGCTGGGCCGCGGGCTGTTGGGGGGAGGCGGGGGCCACTGAGAGAGGCCTGGCTGACAGGACAGTGGGAAGAGGGAAGGTGCGGAGGGGATCTGAAATCTGGCATACAGAAGAGGGGGTGGGGAGCAGCCAAACAAGTCTATTTCCCTTGCCTCCATGTTGGAAAAATTCAGACTCCATATGGCTCCTCGGAAGGGTGGGAGGGAGACAGTGGCTCCCAGCTTTCCCTTCGGGTCGAGCTGGAGAAGGGAGGTGAGCCCACCCCGGGAACCCCACCTCGCAAAGCACAGCCCCAGGAGAGCCAGGGGGGTACAATAGCTAGAGAAGCCCCAGAAGAAAGATAAGCCAGCTCCCAGGACTTAAAAAATTAATGGAAGAGAAATCAAAGAAAGGGAAAGGGAGGACGGTTAGGCTCTTCTTAGCAACCGGGGGAAAATTCAGCCCTGGATCTGGCTGTTGGAAGCAAAGAGAGGAGAAAAGGAGAGAAGCAGGAAGAGAGAGGAAGAGGGGGAGAGAGAGGGAGGGAGGGAGAGGGAGAGAGAGAGAGAGAGAGAGAGAGAGAGAGAGAGAGAGAGTCAGTCGCTGCGTGGAAGGAAGCTTAAAGCTTGTGAACTCTTCTTGAACCGAGATTGGAGTCATATGGGCTATAAATCATTGAGACATACTCTCCGCCATTCACAAACTGATAGCCTATTTCAGTCCAGCTTACCTTAGCCACCGACGAGGGGAGAACAGGCAGACATAATATATATTCACATCGAGCCCCAGCGCGAGCGGCAGGCGAGAAATCTCCCCTCCTTGAAGGCAAAGGAAAAAAAGACCACTGTTTAAAGCTGCGTCGCCCCCCCCTCCCCAAAGCCACCTCGGCTGGGGAGCCCGAAGGGCAGACCGGCCAGAGGAACCGCGCGGCGTCCGCTTCAATTCACTCGGCTTGGGAGCGGGGGTGCGCAGGAGGGAGGGGGTGGGGAGCCGGGAAAAAATAGAAGACCGAAAGGTGCTGGGGCGGCTCGGCTAGCTGGGGATCAGCTCCGGGCGCCGGCACGGCCAAGCCGCCACAGTGTGGTTGCCCTATAAGACTGGTACGCCCTACTCTCTGTAACAATGGCCTCTGCTTTTGCACAGGGAAAAAAAAAAAAAAAAAAGCACACAGACACACACACACACTCACTCACACACAAGCTCACACACACCCCCACCTCTCCCCCTTTAGCAAGCTTAGATGCCTGATAAGGAGAGGTGATGGTGGTGACGGGGGAGGGGGGAATTTAAATCCCCCCCAATAAAAAAAGGAGAGAGAAAGAAGGTAGGTACGGGTTTTCTTTTCTTTTTAAAGAACAGGTAAATTTTTTTAAAAATGAGATGGTGAAAGAGGACAGCAAACGCAAAGGAGGGCAGTAGAGTCATTCACGGTTCCCCCAGATCCCACCAGTGAACCATTATGCTAATTTGAGAAGTGGCCTCCGGTGGCTAGTCAAGGACTGGCCTGGCCTGAGCGTGGGGTGCTGGGTGCTCCCCGCTCCTTCGCAATTGGAAGACCACGACTTTTTTTTTCTGTTTCTTTTCTTTTTGTAAGTAGTTTTACTCCTTCAGGACAGTGAGTGAGGTCTCCTAGTATCCTAGCTCCGACTCTCTGACTCTTCCAGGCCGTGCTGTTTTTCTCCACACCCAATCTCTCTCCGACCCATCCCACACGAGGTGTACCCAGAGAGTAAGGACAGGCTCAAAAAAAAAAAAAGAAAGAAAGAAAAGAAAAGAAAAGAAAAGAAAAGAAAGGAAGGAAGAAAGAAAGAAAGAAAACATCCCCTACCCCTTTGAGAACAGACAACAAGTGGTGAGTGATGATTTTGAAACCCAGAACATCTTGTGGGGTGGGGAAGGGAATGGGGTTGCGGACAGGGTGACCAAAGGCCCCGTGGCTTAGCTTGAGCTCTAGATGCCGCAGCAGTAGCGGGGCTTGAAGAACTTCACCTAGAAGTTTTAGCTGACATTCTCACCTCTAGATAGGCGGAAGCGGCTGAGAGGTGATAGGGACATTTGTACTTCTAAGAAGAAGAGAACTAGCAGAATGGCTTCATTTAAAATGCACTGGCAGAAGAGGAGAGTTATTATTATTATCCACAGCAAACCTGTTTGTTTCTCTCTGCTCTGCAAGATTTATGACTCTTGGCAAAAGCAAAGAAGGTTACAAATGCTAAAGTTTTCTTAGGGTGTGTTTGAGCAGGGCAGGAAAAAGCAAAGAGGAGGCCTGTAGGAGGAAGACTCAGAAGCCAAAAATGTAGGTGTCGGCAGATTTGGGGTGGGGGTGGGGGGAAGGACAAAAAGAGCGCCAGGGCATTTCCCCAAGCAGGAGTCTGAAGTGCTGCCTAATTGCTGACTAGGGACTTAGGGGATATAATAGAAGGCAGAAGGTTCTCTCTCTCTCTCTCTCTCTCTCTCTCTCTCTCTCTCTCTCTCTCTCTCTCTCTCTCTCTGTGTGTGTGTGTGTGTGTGTGTGTGTGTGTGTGTGTGTGTGTCCCAAAGGCAGCTTGGAGAACTGGTTCTCTTAACTTCTTGTGAGCGGACCCAGCCACCACCCTGTGACTTCCTGGTTAGTACTTGGGCCTTCTCCCATCTGGATGCACTGGGACAGGCGAAGATACCGGGACACAAGGTGAGAGATGATTTCCCTCTATTGTCCCCCCTTCAGGACAGGATGGCTGTGGCTGGGGGAGGCAGTACTGCCCTTACCTTCTCCCACTCCCAACTCCCAGGCTCTGCTTTAGGGATGAAAAAAGCCTCTGGCTCCCACTTTTTCCAGGCCCTCCAAGCAGATCAGGAAAACTCTGGCCCCTACCCGGGCCCTTCAGAACTGGGGAACCTGTGGCTTATGGACCCTCCAGCAACAGGAGTCACTTTCAGAGACCTCCTTGGTGTTGTCTTTTGTGTGCCTGTGTGTGGCACTGGGGCTTGAACCCAAGGCCTTCACACTGAGCTGCATCCCAGCCCATTCCTTAACTTAATTTTGAGACAGCGTTCATTAAGTTGCTAAGTTGCCTTCGCTGGGCTCAAACTTGTAATCCTCCTGCCTCAGCTTCCCGGAGTTCTGGGATTATAGGTCTGTGCCATTAGAAGGCTTCTTTATATTGTTTTGAGGATCTGTACAGCCTGCCCTGAGAACTGGTGGCTGATGGGATAGGGAGAGGCAAGGACAGAAAGTGGGAACTATTTTTTTCTATATTTATTAGTAGTTATCAAGAAAAGAAAATACTCAAGCCTGATAACAGGGTGCTTACGTTAAGGGTCTATGAACATGAACATACGGCTACAAGAAGTGGTCTGTCTTCAGGCTTGTAGACCCTGGCTGGAGACCTCCAGGGTCAAACCCCAAGTCACTTTGGACCTGGGGATTCTGGAGGCTTCAGGATACTTGGGGCTTGGGACCTTACATTCATTCCCCCAAATGAAAAAGTCAAGACTATTCTTCAGAACCTTCGGTCCTGTAAGAGTTACCACCACTGATGAGAGAAGGTCACTGTGAAGTTGAGAGGAAAACTGGTCGCTGTCGCTGTCCAGACTGCACAACTTCGCCTCAAGGAATAAAGAGCCCAGAAGGCACCAGCCAGCTGCTGTCGGCGCCAGAGGAGCTGAGCTGCCAGAGGAGCGAGCCGGTGCTTCTACAGGCGCTGAGGAAGGAAAGGGCCACAGAGGCAGCAGTGGACCCTCCCCAGCCTCCTCAGCCCGTGGGGATGAGTGAAAGGACTGAAAAGTAAGAAAGCAAAGGATCTGGAGAAAGCGTCAGAGGACGGTACATTCCCCACACGAGGGAGGAGGTGGTGTTAGGGCTTCTTGGTCCAAGGGAGAGCGCCCATTCACAGTACCCCAGAGGCAAGTGGGTCTGGGGTGGTTCTTTATTTGCCCTGTTTCTTCCTTTCTAGGAGGTTTCTGGCCCGAAGACCAGTTATCTCTGATCCAGCCTGGGTGGGGGTGGTAGCTAAAGCAGGTATCTCTGAGGGTACCTATTTTGCTGAAGTATTGCTGCATGTTTGGGACCCAAGAAAGGGACAAAGGCTGGTAGCAAAAGGAAGCGAGAATTTCAACAGGAAACTTGGAGTGAGGGATCTCAGAGGGGTCTGAGGGAAGATACTAGGACCTGAGAAAAGAGACGGGGGAAAGTCATGATTTAGGAACAGATTAGAGATAGAGAAAAAGGGAACAATTTCTTCCAGGATTCAGGGATGGGAACTTGGGTAACTTTCTCTCTCTCTCTCTCTCTCTCTCTCTCTCTCTCTCTCTCTCTCTCTCTCTCCTTCTTTCTCTTTCTCTCTTTTCCCCTCCACCTGTCTGTCTCTCTGTGAGACAAACTGAAAAAGGAAAATTGAAAGATTATTTGACACTAATATAAACTAAGAAAAGGAAAACAATAATAAGTGAAAAGATCAGGAGAATGTCCCCCTTCACAAGTCCCTTTTCCTTTCCAATTTCCCCTCCACTGGAGGAGAGCACATGCTCCCACTCCCACTGGGTACCCAGAACTATTCTTCAAAACCTATGAACTCCGTGGGCCTCACTGTCTCCTCACCCTTCTGGACCTTGCTGGGATTACATCTGTTTCCCTCCTCTCTCTCTGCAGAAAACTCATCCAACAGCAAACGAAAATTTTCTCAATAAGAGTAACCGAGATGACTCCTTTAAAACTGATTTCCCATCTGAGCTTTCTGGTGGCCAGGGATCCTGCCCCTCACTCGAACAGCAGAAAATTCTTCTAGTCCCTGGGCTTACTGGAGCGGCGACCGGGGAGCCTGGGCAGTTAGCGATTTGCTTCTTCCTGGTCCTGTCTAGATTCTCTGTCCCACACTCTTCAATTTTACCGCCCAACTCTGTGGATGCCACAGAGTGGTATACAAACTCGTCCAAATCTCCATCTCTTCTTAAAGATTAATAAATATTTCAAAACTAAGGGTTGTAAAGGGGAAACTGCTAATGACAATGGCTCCTAGCGTTGGGCTCCCGAATCCTCAGCTCTCTAAAATGAGGGAGTGGGAGGGAACAAAGAGACCCCGAGAGCAGGCAATCTGGATGGCTCCGACTGGGCTGCACACACCAGCTCAGCGATACACACCCACACCGAGCTCAGCAACAGCACAGATGGGAAGAAGAAAAAGGCCACCATCAAGGGAGAACGGAAGAAGATTCCCAGTTGCTGTTGTCCCTCGGCCGGCCGAGGCTCTGGGGAAGTGGGGGAGGTGGGGGGGGGTGCGGGGAGAGGCAGGAATACACCCGCACTACCCGAGGCTGGAAAGTGTACTTGGAGACTGTGAAGGTGTTGATCACACTAGAAGGGACCAGACTGCAATGGTGAAAGGACACCAGAGCGGGCAGGCTCCCTGGCAGCAAAAGATCTCATTCTGAATCGGGGATCCTGCCTCACCTAGAAACTCAGTCCTGGCCTGGCAAACCCCACCCCACTCCCAAGGAGCCTGGAGACAAAGGTGGGCAGGACAGGGAAGGCAGAGAGAGACAGACAGCCTGTGAATCTTGGACAGCTGCAGGGTGCAAGTGGTGAGGCTTCTGGGAGAAGAAGGAAGGAGAGGCGCAGGGCCCGGTCCTCTGTGGGTCCCTGCCTGGTCTCTCTTGACAGATTGAATGTCTCTCTCCTAGTGACCTCTGTTTAGCAGACAATAACTCACGGGATTAATGACCAATCAGTGGAAGACCTCCAAATATGAAACTCCAAAGTCAGAATGGGACAAGGCAAGAGTCTGGGCCTTGCCCTTTCTGCTATTTTCCCACTCAAAACAGGATTTGGGGTGATGCTTTGGGAAAAGGATTGTCGAGCAGGAGAGATTTATAAAGATGAAGTTGTTACCCATTTCTTCTTCTCTCCATCCCCTCTGCACCTCACAACCCCCATGTGGCCACCTGAGCACCTGCTACTTCATACCCCAAACCATATTTCTCAAGGCAGCCTGAAATTGTCCCTTCCCCCATGGCTTCTTCATATCTCTGACGCCATAAGAAACTTCCCGTTTTACATCAAGTAATGAAGAGTTCATGATTCCTTTCAAATTTTATCTTTCCCCAGTTGGAGGGAGAGATGAAAAACCACAAGAATATGGTAGAGATCTCCAGTCTTGCATCCCTCTTTCCTGGCTGCCATAGTGCTGTGGTACCCTATGTGCTCTTTACCAGAGGGGGGGGGGGTGGTGGGGAAGGTGGTACAGGCCTGCAATCCCAAAACTCCAGGAGGCTGAGGCAGGAAGATCACAAATTTGAGCCTAGCCTGGGCAACTCAGTGGCTTAGGAAAACCTTGTCTCAAAATCAAAAACTAAAAAATGGGCTGGGAATGTAGTTCAGTGTGAAGGCCCTATGTTCAATACCCTCACCCCACCAATGCGTACACACGCAAACGCACATACATCTGAGGGCATGTGTGGAGAACGCACCTGCTGTCAGAGTTCAGGTGAAACCACAGTTCAGGCCCATGGCTAAGCAAGGAGGCACCTACCTCAAAAGCTATACTCTAGCCAGGCCAGTGGCTAGTACCAACATTCTGGGAGGCTGAGGCAGGAGGATCACAAGCCAAGCCCAGCCTGGGCAACTTATCAACTTAGTGAGAATCTGTCTCAAAATCAGAAAAAGAAAAAAAAAAGAAAAGAAAAATGGACTGAGATGTGACTCAGTTAGTGTGAAGGCCCTGGACTCAATCTCTGGTATGGGGAGGGGGGCTTGTATTCTGAGTAACTCCAGCCTTAGCAGGAATAGGCCCCTGCTCAAAGAGGCTAAACCCCCCTTCCTTAGCCCCTTTCCAAATGCCAATCCCCATGTAGCCTAGCTGTCAGCCTGAATTTCTCCTTTGTGGAGATCAAGGACACCTTCAGAAGAAGAGGCCAGCTTCCAGTGAATTTCCTAGACCCAACCTGAGTAACTATCCCCTCCCCCACTCTAGGCATATGCAAACTGAGTATTGCAAATAAGCACTCAGTACTTCTGTACTCCCATGCGCTGACCCTCGGAGGATGTAATATAGAGATCATATTAGATGAGAACTGGGGAGAGCTTTAAGACTCTCCAGCTGGTCCAACTCTGCCATTGTTACTAATAAGGAAACTGAGGCCCATAGGAACAGAATTTGCTGAGAGTCATACTCGGGATTTGTTTGGGAGTTCAAGGTGCGTTCCAGCTTGACTGTGAGATTTAAAGTGAGGCACTCTGGGCCTCAGTGTCCCCTTCTATAAGTCAAGTCCTGTGCATGGAAGGGCTAAATGATTTAAGGTCCCTTTCAGGCTGAACATTAGTAATTCTCTAGGTGCTGATGTTAAAATGAGTGACAATAAGCAAGCGGTAATGTACTGAGTTCAGACAATAATGGTCACCATCCTGATCAAATGCAGACTGTTTCCTCTCGAGGCTGAAATGCCTATTCCCCCTCCACTGAGCTCAAACTCCACTCTCGGTCCTTCCTCCCCCCACAGAAGCTCCAGCCCTGGGTTTTATTACTTTTCTGTGTGGGGGATGGGCTGTTTTCTACCCTCATCACCAAATCAAAAGTGCTATTTTTGGACCCAGCAACCTGCGCAGTAAATAATTAATTTGCATAATTAAAGAAGGAAGCCTTCAACCTGACAATTTTTAACCCAACATCAATGCACCCTTTGTATCAGCCTGGCCTCCTCACCAGCCCCCATCTCTACCCACACACCTACCAGCCTCCTAATTGCCTCCCCCCCACACTACCAGTTGGGGACCAGCATTCCCAGGGCAGCCAACAGAATCTACAGATTCAGTCTGCTCCCATTCCAACAAAATTTCATCCTCTGATGTTCCCAAGTAGAAATCCTGCCTGCCTGCAGCTGCCCCTGTAGCTGGCTTTTCCTACCCCCTAAAGCTGTGTGGGGCAGCAGGTCCGGGCTCTTGGCACTTGGGAAACAAGGAATCCACATCCTCAGCTCAAGATGCCCCAACAATACAGCGAGTTTGCATTTCAAGAAACTCCCATTAATATCAATTTACTTCACTGAAACCTCGGGTTCTTCATCAAGTTGATGATTTATGATAAAATCAATTAAATTACGGCCACTTAGGGCCCAGCCGCTTCCTCTCAGATTTCATTGGTGCGGGGCCCAAGTGTCTGGTGGAAAAATGCAAGTTTAGCTGGAGGCGAGGAAAGATAATTCTGCGGCTGAGAAAATTTAATGCAAAACAATTTCCAGGCAAAGCCCGGGCGTCTGGACAGAAATGCAAGAGCCACTAGTTGGCCTGCGGAAATAACTACCTGGAGTTGAGAACGTTTTACTCCTCCTCCACATCATCCTGTTAGGCCTCCCTTTTTTTTTTTTTTTTAATTCCCCTTCGTCTTCACTTACCCTACTCCTAGCAGGGATTTTGGGAGACTCAGACTAGTAATACTGGGACCCAAGGTCCAGCTTCAAATCACAGATCTTCCACCACACCAGGCCTTTCTCTCTTGTCCCTCACTGCCCCACACAACCAATTTCCCACCCAAAGGCTACAGGTCCAAAGTGAAGATCAGGCTGTGTGGGCAGACAGCCCACCAGGAAAGTATGCAAAGAGGCCAGGGCCAGCACCCGTGGAATCCATAGCATGTGGCCTTGGAAGGAAAGAAAGCCCAAGCAGGAAGGATCACCACTTCCTGGGCAGGACAAGGAACAGTAAATCGTGCCCCAGAGCTACCCACCTCACAGAATCAGAATGAAAAAACACTCAAGCCTCCCTCCTACTCCCCAGGTGTCTCCTCAGTCCTATAAACTCACCCAACATCTCTCAACCTGAGTGCACATACACACACTCCCCAACGCACGTGTGCATGTATGCATTTCCTCATGCCTCACACAGAACCACCACACCTTGCCAAGGGGCAGTTCCCACTACCTCCTCACATCTGGGAAAATAAACCCCGTTGCGTAAGCCTAGCATTGCCTGCCACGCCAAGGAGAAGAGTTTCTTCTTCCTCTAGCTCTGTTTGGTTTTTGGTTTCCAGAGCAGGCAGATAGTAAACACAGCTTCTCCAAAGCCATAAATCACCCCCTCTCCTACCTTCTCGGCTTAACACCCAGCTTGAGCGCAACTCCTTGTGATTTCAGTTTCAAACAACCCCGAGGTGCTAAAGGGCTGGACCACGGTGGCAGCTGGACAGTGGAAGCTGGGCCCAGCGGTCCCCCTCTTCGCCCCCAGCAGATACCTCTCACATTTCGCTCCCCACCCCAGGCTCCCAATTCCCCTGGAAGCCCCTCGAGCGTCTCCCACGCCGATCTGAGTGGAAGCACCCCCATCCCACCCCCGCACTCTGCCCCTCAGATCCTTCTGCCACTCCACAGTCCCTACTCCACCAAAATTGCTCCCACCTTCGTCTTCTCGTTCCCGCCGGACCCCAGAGAGGCCAGGGGGCGGGGGTCCCGGCCGCCACTCTCTGCACCCCGCCAGGCCCAAGCGCCCCGCGAGGCGCTCCCACTTACCTGTGCGGTCGGTCCCCCGCTAGGGCGCAGGCAGCGGAGGGCGGCCCGGCGGAGGGGGCGCGCGGGAACCCACGGCCGGGCTCCGGACCCTCGGCCCCGGCTGGGGCTCCGCCGGCGCGGCCGGCCGCATGCCGCCCAGATCCCGGCGCGGGGCGCCCGGAAGAGCTCGCCCCCGCCCCGCCCCGCCCCGCCCCCGCTTTGTGCGCCTCGGTCCGGGCGCGCGGACCCGCGCCGCCTCCTCGGGAGCCGGGCCGCGTGACGCGGGGCCGCCGGGGCCGTGTGGCCGGAGCGCGGCTCGGGCTCTGAGAGCGACCCGAGAGGACGGGCGAGAGGGGCGGCTCCTGGCGGGGGCACCGGCAGGCGCGCGGGCGCGGGGCGCCAAGGCGGAAGGCGGGCGCACCGGCGGCTCTTCAATGTCACCAGCGAAATGGGTTCCATATGTCCGACCGGGCGGAGAGAGGAGGGAAAGGGAGACGCTTCTGGACGGGGCGGGAGGGGTTGGAGGGCGCGATGGAGGAAACCGGGATGTCGAGGAGTCACGGGGAGGACTGGAGGGCGAGCAAGGGTTGCATTTTCCATTTTTCCTCGAGTTTCCTAAAGCTGCTTAGGCTGGTAGGAACTTTTCTCCCCCCCCCCCTTTTTTTTCCTTTCTTTCCTGAAAGATGGGTAGGGAGTAGATTATTAGTAAGGGAAGCAAAGGTATGGTAAGTCTGGGGATTTGAGGAAGGAGACATGGACTGGAGTGAAAGTTTTCAGGCAGTAGTCAGATCAACTCTTCCTCCTGAGGAGGGAAGACAAACCTATAGGGGACAGAGAGGCCAAGGAAGGATGGCACTGCCCAGGTGGGAGAGACTGCCCCCCCCCCCCCATGACGGTATTTGGGAAGGTTGCAATGACTAAGGTTCTGAGGTGGTGGTGGAGGAGGAGGAGAGGGAAGGGTCCAGGGCACCTTGGCCTCCTGAGCACCTCAGTTCCTGCCCCGGCTGTCCCACACCCAATTTAGTTCCCCCAGTGCCTACTCTAGACTCAGCTCCGTCAGGGGTGGCCTCAGTGTTAGGCAAGTTCCTGTAAAGAAAGCTGGATGTGCCAGAAAAACAGTGCTTGGGGTCCAGAGGAGCTTTCTCAATGTGTTTGACCCCCAAAGGAGTTGGGGTGGTCTCTCTCTTTTCCTCCCTCTCTCATCTTTCCTACCCCCTTATAAACTATCTCTGCTGTTCCCGTTCTGTTCGTTTCTTCCTACCCCTAGGTCTTCTCACACTCTGCATTTTAAGTGAATTTGAATTGAGCCTTGCAAAGGCCTTACAGGTGTCTCTGGGAATCACTTCTGGGTATACTCATTAAGTTACTCTGTCGCCCTCACATTGAGATCCTTTCTCTAGCTGGGGGAGGACTTTCCGCTGTGTGTGGTGTGTGTGTGTGTCTTGCAGGCACACACAGAGACACACATGAATATCTTGAGCTCTTCCTCCTCGTGGACAGCCTCCTCTCCCTTAGGTCTGCCCTTTGTCTCCACTCTGCCTCTCACCCTCCCCTTGGCTCAGCCGTGACTTCCTACCCCAGAAAAGGAGCCTGCTGCTCGCTCTGTCTCTGGGCTCCCTCTCCTTAGACCTCATCCTTTCTCACTCCTTTTTTGATCTTCTGCTTATTAAAGCCTTTGCAGCCTGGCTTCTTAGAAGCCCGTGGATGCAGAGATAGGCACCACATTTACAGGGAGAAAGAACTCCAGCAGAGGCTGAGGAGAGGACAGCGGTCAGCAGCTTCCCTAGAGCGCATTCACCACAGGCACCTCTTCCCCATCCCTGAACAACACAAAACTGGTTGGGGGGGGGGGGGGTGCCCATGTGGCAAGAGGCAGAGTGCTTCATGGGCAAACAAACACAATGCATATATATATATATATATATATATATATATATATATATATATATATGAAAACGAAGTCTTTTCAAAGTTGCTGATTTGGGGGGGAGGCCTATGTGCTTAGACAGAGAGCATCAGGCCTCACATAGGGGAACTTGAAGGGGACCAGGGGCTGCAAGATAATGGTGGTGAGGGATGGTCTCTCTGCTTTGTCTCTTGGGGAAGTCTGTGCATTGGGGAGGGGGGAGGGGGAGGAGAATCAGTGCCACCTCTGCTCCCCAGAGACAGAGGACACAAAGACTTGAAGGGAGCTGAGAGATGGAGGAGGAAAAGCTATGTGTGGGGTGGAGAAAACCAGACTTCCTTGTCACGGGCAAAGGTATTAGGGAAAGGGAAGTAACATGGGGCAGGTTTAGGAAGAACTGGAAGCATGGGGACAGTGGCCTGTGGGACAGGCTCCCAGCAGTTACCAGCTCACCACGGGGACTGGCCTGAAGAGCAGATCCTTTGGCCTTCCTTTTGTTCCTCATCTTCCAAAGCAGACTGAATTCAGAAGCTAATACAAAGAATTCTACCCTGTTTCTTCATGTGCTGCCTCCTCTAAGGAAGGTGATGCTTTCCCCTTCTCTCTCTCCAAGAATTTGGTCTAAATTCTGAAGCAGCAGTTTGGGCTTGAGCTCACCCTCTTCATGTTACACACACCACACATCTCCCTTCCCAGGTGAAAAAGAAGTAGCAATACTTACCTCCCACACTATGTGTGTGTGGAGGAGGGAGGATTCTCCACCACTCAGGGTAAGTAGGGAATGGGATTGAGAGTCTTGAAGTCCCTACTCCCAATCTGGATGCCTTCCCTAAACCTTCTCACCTGCCACCATTTCTGACTTTGTCAAGACTGAATCTAGACTCTCCCCAGTTCCTTTCATCCAGTTAGACAGTACCCCTTATCCATCCCAGCCTAACCCATTTACTTTCTCCTTTTAACCTTTTCCAGCCAGACTCCCACATTGGGAGCTTTGCCCACTATCCACAAGTCTACCATTAACAAGGCTGGGGCTCAGCACCCACATGGGACACGGTGTGGGAGTGAGCGCCAGGATGCTGTAAGAACCGGGCCTGGGCTGCTACTCCCTGAAGCTGGTGCCATGAATAATTAACACCTGGGCGCGGCATCACTCTAATTTTCCCGCTCAAGGGTTTACACTAGCAGGCAGAGTTAAATATCATAGATAATAGTGGTTATAAAGTCAGTTGGCCTGGCTCCAGCCAGGGGAGCCATCAGCCAGCAGCCTGGACTGGGCTTGGCAAAGGCTCTCATCTTCTGTTTCTCATCCATCACAACTTTGGGGCACAGTACAGGACATCCCCAGAAACCACCCTCTGGCTTTGCTCTTGATTAGCAGCCTCTTTCCCAGTGGAGAAGGACTGTACCCACCACAGGAGACCCTAGGAAAAAGTTAATAGCTAGCTCTTGTCATCTCCTAATCTGTCCCCCGTTTTCAGGACAGAAATCTATCCCACGCCCTTGACCATTCGCCAGCTTCCCAGGACCGCCTGATTCCTAGAATATTTCTCTACCAAAACTTAAGGGAACCTCTCTCTCCCCACAACTCCAAACACACAATCTCTTGCTGCCCAGGAAACTTTCTTTGTTTCTGTAGGTCTAAGGAAGGCTCCTGGGGTGTGAATTCATTTCCTTGTTTTGTTAGCCAGGAGGGTGGGGAGCCAAGGCTTTCAGCTTCTCTCCCTGCCCTTCACCCTCTGCTTGCCTCCATTGTCTCCCCCTTCCCCAATTTGAGTAGTTCCTTTTCTCCACCCTGATTTGCCCCCTCCCCCCCCCCCAATACACATCAGACCTGTAAGTGTAACTTTAACAGTACAACCCTATCTTTCTCATCCGGTTACATTTGCAGAGGCTTTCCACTGGGTCTCTGTCACTTCCAAAGATCTTTGCCTTCAATTTTCTAGGGATTGCTTTTTCTGCCCTCACTTCTGTTGCTCCCAGGCTCCTGCCTTCACAGCTGGGTTGATTCACCCAGGGCCGGAGTTAGAAAAGGGGATCGCTGAAAAATGAAGCGCTTTTTTTTCCTGAAGGAATGTTGGCTCTATCAGACTCACAAATACAATTTTTATATCAGGTCGTGGTCTTTGAATGGGTTTATATGCCAATGAGACATTTCTGGTTTACCAAATTTATACAAATCTCGCCTTAATTGATGATCACAGATGCTGTAATTTAAGACCTCCAGCTATAGAGCTTTCATATTAACTGCTGATCTATTACTGTAAATTGTCTGAAATAACCAACTCCTGGGAGCAGAGCAGAGAGAGAGGAAGTACCTCCGAGAGCGACTCTTTCTCGGCCTCAGAAACAGCCCAGCTTCTACATCATTTTCCGTGAGAAATGATTTATCGAAGACATGGCCATAAACAACACAACTCGCTCACAAACACACGCAGATGCTAGCGCGCACGCACACACACACACTCTCTCCCACACATACACACACACACACACACACACACACACACATACACACACACACACAATGGCTGGCATGCCGGCCGAGAAGCTGACACCCATATTGCTATAAATCAAGAAAAAGGCTGGAGGAGAGAGAGAGCTGGAGAGAGAGAGAGAAAGAAAGAGAGAGAGAGAGAGAGAGAGGAAGAGGAATATTCCTAAAATCTCTATGCAATGCCTCAATGGGTATAAACACACAGAGCACCTTGTGAAGAGAAATGGCAGGAAATGAAGATGGCTATTTGTCACATTTTACGACAATAACATTAATAACAAACAATAAATTTACATGGACATATAAGACGCGGTAGGTAGTGAGAAATCCCTTCTACTTACAATACCCCAGCCCGCGGTGTGGCTCCGGCTGCGGGGCTGTTTTATTGCTGCCTCCCTTTCTTTTCCTCTCTTTCTCTCACTCTCTCCCCCTCTCTCTCCCCCTTTTTTTTTCTCGGGGTACAGGCTTGTTTTTCAAAGGACAGTTGAATTGCACGTCAGAAACAGGGAGACCGAGCCTGTGATTTTCCTGACGAATACATATCTATTCTGCAACCTCGGCATTAATTATTTAATGAATCATGTGACCAGGAGGGGGAAGGGGGTCTTTCGATTTCAGGCTCAAAGGACCACTATGACCTTCCCCTTCAGGAGGAGAAATTTTCCTGCAAAATAGGTTCCCCCTAACCCACCAATGAAATAGAAGTGAGGTCTCCTGTCTCCCACAGGCGCATCTACACCTACTCTGCCTACAGCTCCCTGTTCCCCCACCCAGCCACACTTACCCACAGCCCACCTCTCTTCTCTTCTCCTCCTGCTTCTGCTTAGTTCGTGGAGGTGCAGAAATACTCTGCAGGGGCGTTGGGGGTGGGTGGGGGTGGGGTGGGCGCAGAGCCCTTCTCCAAGCCCCTGTTTTCCTCAGCTTCCAATTCTTCTCTCTGTACCCTTTAGGACTGAGCTTCCCCTCCAACTCCATTCTCTCTCACTCTCAGGTATTCATTTTAGTGGAACCTACTCCGTGTCTTCTCAAATAATCAGTGAGAATTCTAACAGGACCAGTTTGAAGAGAAACACTTCCCAAGTCCTTATGACAGAGATGTCGATCAGGACTTCTGGCTTTCATTTTCTTTTTGGTCTTTTGGGGTACCTTTGAAGGGAGAGAGGAGTGAAGAGATGCCTCTGGAGCTTCCAGGGTGGGAAATAGCCACAAGGGGACTTTTGCCCATTGTGTTGTCACTACCACAGGAAAACCAAGGGCCCCTGAGTGCTTGTGCATAGGCTCTACAGACCAAGGTCCATGATTAAGAATTCTACACAAAAGGAGTGGGCACCCAGCCATTCCCTACCTATGTCACATTCTGTCTAGGTGTCCCCACCAGCACACCAGTGAAGACAGCTGGAGATCTGTACAAGGGGGGAAGAAAGCCTTTGAAACTGGCCTGACAGTCCCATCTCCCAGGTTTTAGTGCCCTGGTCTCCCAATCAACAAACAATGGAGACTGATCATTGGAGAAAAATAAAAAGAGACATAGGGGAGCTTGTGCATGTTAAAGGGTTAAACACCAAGGATGGGAGAAATCCTCTCCTAGGCCTACAGAGAGACTTATACAGACTCCTTCACCTCAAATACAAACAAACCCCAAAATTCCCCAAACTTCACAATTCACAATCAGAAACTGAGTTCTTAGCAGTAACACAAGGAGAACCATGGTTGCAAAGGGAAGTAGAGAAGACATTCCTAAGAAGCCCCACACCCTCCAGGGTCCCCTGCCTTATCTGACTTCAGCAGTTCCCAGTAGCCCCTGGACCACAGCAGCCAGGGCAGGCCGATCCGGAAGAACAAACGAACTTTTAGGGTAGAGAGGCAGGGGCTGAGGGGCCTCCACTGGTTTGTGTAGAGGCCTCTGAACCAAAAGAGATTCAAAGGGAAGAAAGCCGAAGACCCTGTCACCATTACAAACTGCAAAGATACAGGCACTGCTGTTGGCCTGCAAGGTTCCGGGTGTAGGCAGCAGGCAGGGCCTGGAATCTCGCTCCAGCCCCACGGGGTAGGGGCGCCTGCCCGGCCCAGACTCTGTAGGGGAGGTCTACTCTGATTGTCCAGATACAAAACAGACTGGTATTGAATTCAGCCTGGTCCTGATACAGGCCCCACTCCCATTCGCGCTCCCAGTTCTAATAAGGACAACTGTTCGCAAGGTCCAGGCTGCATATCCAGTAAAAACGGTTCCCCAAAGACAAGCACTACAGTCTAAAACACCGAAAGTAAAAAATATATTTTCTGTGAAGGAGAGAGAATATGTGAAAACATAGGAAGACCTTAATCTTTAAAATGAGAAGTTATTTTTAAGGATGAGAAAAAGAAAAGCAAAATGACACAAGGCCAAATCAGACAGGTTCTGTTAAAATACCCATACTCTTTTCCTCTTTTTGGATCCTGGGAAGGTCCACTATCAAATAAACAAGTGCCTGAGCACGAGCTCAGCGCTTTCTTGCTGCCGATAAAGCGAACGTTTAGACTGTGAGAAAGGCGAGATTGATTTACGAATCTAAACGCGCCGGTTTTATGGCTGATCACAAATCCGTCAGCGCTCAACTCACGCTGGGAAACTTCCCAACTCCGTTTTCCAACCATACCCCCTCCTCAGCCGCCTCTTCCCAGGGTGACCCACCACCAATGCTGGGGCCACCTCAGAGAGTTCTGGCAGGGCCGGGCAGCCCTGCTTCCCAGGCTGATAGGCGATGGCCATAGGACAGTCAGCTGAGATGGCCCAGGGAACTGGGGAAAGTCAGGTCAAAAGGCAGAGGCCGTGCACTGAAGTTGTAGAAAGAAAACCCAAGAAGCTGTCAGCTTGAAAGAAAGAAAGGAAGAAAGAAAAGAGAGAAAGAAGAAGGTTCAAGTCTTGAAGTGAAAGAAACAGAAGATCTTGCAATTTGGGCCGTGGAGGCGGAAACCCTTTAGTGAATTCCCCCAGAGTTCCCCCTCTGTTGACCCCTTCCTTCCTTATGGTGAACCCCTAATTCTCACACTGCAGGGAGCAATTTGTAAAGTCCTAAGTCACTAGGTCTTTGTCACTTAGACTACAGAGGACCCACAATAGGTTACCTGCCTTTATAGTAGATGAGTGTACATCTTCCCAGTCCCAAATATTCTTAGGAATGGCCTAGCTTGCCTTGTTTATCCCCTTTCCTACCTGAAGCCTCCGGGATTCTATACATGGGACCAAAAGAGAGAGAGAGAGAGAGAGAGAGAGAGAGAGAGAGAGAGAGAGAGAGAGACACTACCTGGCATTCTAGTTTTTTCTTGCCTGAGACCAAGTGTAAAAATTAGAGGAAATATTTTAAAAACGCAAACCAATACACCAGACACATTCCAGCAAAGTCTACTTCTGCTATTGTTAACTCAAAGGGAACAATTTCTCTTCCCAGCCAGATTTGAACAGTCTCTCTCCTAAGAGGATGGCAGCTGCTGCTGTAGATTCTTAAAATATGGCAAATAGAGTACATGTTTGGAAAGGCTCTCCATTCATCCTGGTCCTGATGTGTGCCCACTTGCATTCGTGTTCCCAGCTGTAACAAGGACCCATTCTGGGTCCATCTCTTAGCAAATCTTCCTCCTATCTCTTAACCCAAAAAGTTTCTGCAAACTTTGGTTCATGTGGCAGAGCTGGCCCTTGAAAGTGACTAGAGAAGCTTGCACTACCCTCCTCGCATTTTTTTCCCTCTTCCGGTAGGAAAGCACTCCAAGGACTCTGGGGTCAGTGATGGTAGGACTAGGGAGTCAGGAGAGAGGATAAATGCGATCACAGAAATAGCTTCCTGAACAAAGGAACTTCAGAAATCAGGTTGAGAGGTTGGATTTGGAGAGAGAGGAAATTTTAAGGAATATTTCTTCAGGGTGGAACCTGCCTCTGACCTTACTACCCAGCTCAGGCTCTCTGGATTCCTGTGGATTGGACCTGGCTAAGCCCTGATGTCAAATCTCTTTGTCTTTCTTCTTTCTTCCCTCAGTTCCCTCTAAGCAGAGCTGAAAGGAAGGGATAGGCTGGACGTGGCAGCCGGGTGGTGGTAGCGGTGAGCAGGAGCCTGGCCTAGGAAAAGGTTGTATACACAGACCAGCACCTTACTCCCAAACAGGCCTGGCAGTTGAACTAACTTTTTTTTTTCCTCAAAAGACACTTAAAAAAAACAAATCAGAAATTTCAAGAGAGCAAAAAGGGGTTTAGAGGCTGGAAGGGAGTGGAGAAAATGGGGCACGGGATAGCCCAAGGACCCCTCCCTTCAGAGGTGTGACTTTCCCTCCTGGGCAGGGAGCAAGAGCCAGCACAATGTCCAGTCTCACAAAGGTCAAGGGGCTTCCGAGGTCATTTTGTGGTTCTAATACTGAGCTAATCGCCTAGAAAACGTGGCCTCTCCATGAACTCTCTCTCCTGCCAGCCTCCCGCCTCCAAACCCTGAGTAAAGCCTCAGGGAAAAAAAGACCAGCATATTCAGGTCTGAGGCAGAGCCCACTGACTCCCTAGGCCTGCAAAGCAGCGCCCTACCGAAGAGAACAGAACCCCTGAGCCTAAGGAGCAAAAGGAACCAAGCTGAACACTGAGCCTCTAGGAAGGAGAAAAGGGACAGAACAGAAGAGGAATTTTTCTGTGTCAACACACCCTGCTTGAACTAAACAGTTTCTTGCTCCAAAAAGGAGCATAGATTTGTCTAGAATCTCAAACTACACACAAGAAGAAAACCAACCACCTCCACTTATCCTCAGTCCAAGGATAAGGCATTGCATTTAAAACTGAATTTCACTTTTCTAGGAGGCGGCAATGACACTATCTTATTGGTAAACCAGGTCTGAGGAACATAAGCAAGCCTCCAGTGCAGACAGTCCCAGGAATGCACTGACCACACGTGTATCTCGCCACACACACACAGGCACATATGCTGGCTCTCCTCAAAGCCGCCTGCATTTTCTAAAACCAGAAAAGCGCTTCTGAGCCACCTCACAACCAACCTTCTTTGAGGCTTTTCAAGGACCCTGACATCTCAGTCCCAATCAGTTCAAACACTCTCCAGGTGTCGAGGCTCCCCCACCTCTAACCCAAACATCAGTCATCATAAAAGCAGCAAATCTGCCCAAGTGTCCACTATAAAAAAAAAAAAAAAACTGAGAAGATAGTTGAAAAAGAAAAAGGAGGAGGCGAGAGAGTGTTTCTTCTTTCGCTTGTGAAAAGAGCTCATAAAACGATTAAAAAACAAAACAAAACAAAACAAGCCCAGGCCAGGGCTTTGTTACCTTTGCGTCTCTCGCCTCCTCTCGCCTGAGCTCCGCCGGTCCTATTCATGACGAAGGGCTTCTTCCAAACTGAGAGAAAAAAGTTTTCTACTTTATGGTTCCAAATTTTTTCCCCCTTGCAGATCCGGGAGAGACAGCTAACACTTTTTTCCCCCAACAGCCGGTCTGCGGAGATTTGCTGTTGAATAATAACAAAGGAGAGAGGGTACGTATTTAAAGAAAAGAAGTGATTAATGGTTTTCTGTATAATTCTCACATTTTTCTTAGCTCTTGTCTACACAGAATGGCTGTGAACTTTAAGCTCCATAGAAATCTCTCTCTCTTTTTTAATTCTATTCATACCTTCCAAGGAGCAGCTTTGATTTGGTTCTTTAGAGACATTCCTGGGGGCCTTATGCTTTTTAAGAACTAGTTCCCCCACAACTACCCACTACCACATCTTGCAGCTAAAACATCACACCGCAATCATCCCCAAACAAAGCTTGCCCCTTGTCTTCCTCTAAGCTGAGGTGATTTTTTTTATGAATCTCCCAGCTGACTATAAACTGGAATTCAACCGCCCTTTCTAGCACTGGAGACACTGGCCCTGTCCGTTGCCTCGCCCTACCCAGCCTCCAAACATCAGCACTGCAAATTGGAGAAATGCAAAATAAATAACATTATAATATGTGGGTGGGATTGGCTCTTTTTATTTTCTGAAGGGTAGGACCAGGAAGGAAAAAACACTTTTAATTGCATACATTCTCCGGTTCTCCAGAGCCCTGGAGCACCAACTTTTTAGAGGTGGGGTGGCTATACCATGGACCACCACCAGACCAGAGACCTGAAGCTCTAGCCTGACCCAAAACTATCTCCACAGCACTTCACAAAAGCAGCCCAAGCCTGACCAAGCTTTCCGAGGATCACCTGTACCCCTTCCCCCACTCCGTTCTAGGGGTGACTGGGACCTCAGAAATGGAAAGCTATTTGGCCCCCACTCGTACTTTCCATACTTTCTATGAGAAAGAAAATGAAAATTAATACAGGAGCAGGGCTTCACAAAAGAGGCCATTTGTCTTCTTGATTATCTGTTTGCTTGTCAGAGTTTGAGCTATGGCACCGGCTAGCTCTTTTGTAATATAAAAATACTCTGAAAACCTGCAAACACCCAGAAACATCTGTGCAAAAAATTAGACTCATTAAAGCCTTAAACACCTTAGAGGAAAGCGATACCTTCTTATGCGGGAGGAAAGAGGCCGGCCTCGCAGAATCCTCTCGGAACTTTAATAACCAAAGAGCCGTCTGTCTAGAAAGAGACAGCTTAACCGCATTTTATTTGCTTATGACAAATAAATCACGATATGAAAGGCTTTGCCATACTTAAGCCTCTTGTGTCCTACAATGAAACGTTTCCCCCACCCTCCATTAGGGACTGGAATCAGCCCTCCCAGTCCTTCCGATGATCCATTTTGGACTGGAGGGAAAAAAATATATATCAAAAGCCCTAAACGAAACACACCCACCCCAAAAGGGAAGCGAACCAGCTACCACAATTTGGAATCCTCTCAGACAGAAATCCTTATTGAACCCTTCGGGGTGGGTGGGGGGGTGAACAAAAATCTTCAACCACAAACAATGGGAAGCCAAAACCATTAGGGGCTTAACATACACACTGTGGCATTTGTCCCTATCTTGACATCCACTTTCCAACAAAAACACGGTGGGATGATGGTCACAAGAAACCAAACATTTATTTCTATTGTCACTCTGTACAGGACACAAATTTCCACACCAAGGAGAGGTTTTAGAGTCAGGCAGCCCCCACAGTAGGAAGGTGCCTGATTTGGAATGTCAGAGAACAGGAGAGAAGACGCACATAACATAAAATAATAGTAATAATAATATTAATAATAATAATAAACACTGCAACAATGATAAACTATGGGAGAGGGCTCTGTAAGGTCGTCCTTCCTGAGCCAAGGACCATGACATTTTATTTCCTAGTTTCAAATTCAGTTTCAGCCTAAGATTGGCCAGAGGTCTGGGCCCAGCCCCCAGTGCTCAGCCGGCCGCTCACCCTGCCAGGCAAGGCTCCCCCACGGTCTGGGTCTGTCTTTTGATTCTTAGACTCAGTTTCCCTGCTCGGTCCTGTGTTGACAAGGTGCCACCTCACTCGTTTGTCCCCTTTCTTCTGAAGGTGGAAGGGGGTACCAGTCATTGTCCCCCATGAACAACAGGCACGGAGGAGGGGGGAGGTTGTGTATGTTTGTTACCGTGGCCCAAACACTGTGCTATCTGGCAGTCAGAGGATACTTTCGCCGAGTATCAGTAGTGGGGGACAAAGAAAGAAAATCCAAGCGGTCTTCCAGCGGCAGCAGCGGAGGCCTAGCCGGGTCTCATTTGTTAGCCGAGTGTCGAGGTAATGGTCGCCACCGAGGCCCATCCTCTCCTCGGCAGAGTAAACAAGACAGATGGGCCCGGGCCTGGCGTGATTAAGGATGAAACGTGGATCCATCTTCACCAAAGCTGAAAACGAAGAGCTGCAGCCTGCTCCTATTTCTCTTTCTGTCTTTTTCTTTCTTCCTTTTTTCTTTTTTCCTTTTTCTTTCTTTTTTTTTAAGGAAGAAGAAAGCAAGAGACTTGAATCTTGCTTCTGGGGGGCCTGGCCGGCTCTTTGTTGGCATTTCTATAAATAAAGCGCCCCTACCCCCCTTCTATGCGTTTATTCATATATATAGATAAAGCGGGGGAGGGCAGGTAGGCTGTTCCGGCCCGGCCCCGGGACCCCCTGCCCCCTCCCGCACCTCCTCCGTGCTCGCCGCTTCCCGCCCGCCCCCCAGCATCGGGCTTCTGCTCGGAGGGGTGCACTAGAGCGCAGGGGGGCCTCCACTGGGCCGGCTGGGGGGCCCTCCAGCTGCGCCTGAGGCGCCACCCGAGCGGATCTTGGTGTTGGGCAACTTGTGGTCTTTTTTCCACTTCATGCGCCGGTTCTGGAACCAGATCTTGATCTGGCGCTCGGACAGGCAGAGCGCGTGGGCGATCTCCACCCTCCGGCGCCGCGTCAGGTAGCGGTTGTAGTGAAATTCCTTCTCCAGCTCCAAGACCTGCTGGCGAGTGTAGGCGGTCCGGGAGCGCTTGGGCTCCCCGCCGGCGTAATTGGGGTTTACTGGACACACACAGAGAAAGGGAGAAAGAGAAAGTTTTATTGCCCCCGAAAGGGAGGAGGGAGAGCCCTTTCTTTCAGCCAACGCGATGTCCCCTCCCTCTCCCGCCACCTCGTCTTCCTCCGGAGGGAAGGACAGCCTGAGCTGGGAAGAAAGCCGGACGCGAGGAAAAGAAAGACCTCAAAGTTGTCAGGGGTCGCGCTGTGGTCGGTGGAGTTGGCGTGCCTACGGGGGGCCGGGAGGAGCCTCCGCGGGGTCCTAATCGCTCCTCTCCCCGCCTTGGCCTGGGGCCCCGGGGTGGGAGCCGGCGGGTGGAGGAGGGAGGGGTGTCGCCCTAAACCTTCCCTCCGCTTGGTTCCCACCCCGCCGCTCGGATTCCACGCAGTGCCTGCCCCCAGTAAGAAAACTTTTGCACGTCTCCAGCCCACGAGCTAGACTAGCAGAAAGGGAAAAAAATAAATAAATAAATACTGCGAGTTGACTCAACTCTGCTTAAATAGGGATCGCTACCTCCTGCTCCCCCCGCCTCCCACACCCCTCCCCAACTCCCAACTTCACGGAGACCACGTCCCCCTGGCGAAAAGTCGCTGGTGAGAGCGGGCTGGATAGGGGACCGACTTCAAAGGCGCAGGGCCCACCAGGCCATAAAAATTTATGGGGGATGTAATTATGTGGCTCTGAAAACAGGCGACCGTAAATCTCCGGCAATGGCGAGTTTATAGCGGGGACAATTGGCTTCCCCCAGCTCCCCCGCCCCACGCCTCCGAGGTCCCTCCGGTGTACAGCGCCAGGGGCGGGAGGGGAAGGGGTGCCCACGCACTCACCCGTGCTCACGTGAACTTTGCGCATCCAGGGGTAGACGACGGGCTCTTTGCACGCGGAGTGGGACGGACTGGGGTGAAGGGGGTTCTGGGCGCAGGGAGGCGGCGGGGGGCTGCTGCTGACCGCCTCACAGCGCTGGCCGGGCTCCGAGAGGAGGGCCCCGGCGGGGGGCGGCGCGGGAGCCCGAGGGGACAGCCCGGGGGGCGGCGGGGGCGGCGGGGGCGGTGGCGGCGGCGGCGGGGGCCCGGGGGCCCGGCAGGCCGAGTAGCGCTGCACGGTGCACGCCGCGCGCCGCCCGAAGCCCGCCTCCGGCTGGAAGCCGCTCTCTCGCCTCTGGCCGCCGGCGTAGTACCCGGGCGAGTGGTCGCTGGGCAGGTAATCGCTCTGTGAATATTCCTCGCACGGAGGGAACTTGGGGTCGACATAGTTTGAGTTGATCAAAAAAGAACTCATAGCCATTAATTTCTGGGAATTGCCCACAAAATATACTAAAATTTATTCCGACCCCTGACTCGTTTTCCTGTTTCCGAAAGCCCTCCTACTTACTGTCAAGTGAACAAAGTTAGGGGCCCACGTGATCCTCCGAGCCAATGGCCACCCCGCCTGCGATTCCCGGATAAGGAAATCTGCTCACCCGGACCCTACTCCAGCCACAGAGGTTTATTTCCCCTTCTTCTCTTCCCCCTCCCCACCCACCCACCCAGCTCCGGGATTTACATAGGGCTCCTGCGGGGCGACCCCCTGCTCGCGTGGCTCTCTTGGAGATCGCAGAGACCCAGTTAAGGAGGGCAGGGGCGAGCAGGAGGGCCCGTTGGGGCGCTGGGCAGGGCGCGATCCTGGCATCCCCCGCAGGAGTTGGGGCTCCCGGGGTGGCCCCTCCTCTACGGGCTGGCACCTTCTGCTCAGCGCTGTCTGCCTTTCCCAGGGCTGCATCTCCTCCCCAGGGTGGAAGAGTGCCCGGGCACCCCGCATCTGTGAGGGGAGTTAAGTGACTCTCGGGCTGGGGCTCCTCCGCGAAAGGGGAACCCACTGGGGGCGAGGAGCACTGAGCTCGGGGCTCGGCTCTGCCGCCAGATGAGGAGGGGCAGGGGGCGAGAGAGGAGGCGTGGGGAGCTTGCGGGCGGGTGCACCGAGGGGCTTGTCAGAGATGAATGGAACCGCTAGCGGATCGATAGGAAATTCATGCACTAATTCGGGGAGACCTCGCCTTCCAAATCGCATTTAGCTGCGCTATTAGCTTGGCTGTGCCAGGCAGTCCGTCTGTCCTTCGCCTCCTATCCATTCTTCTGGCCCAAGCAACGACTTGGTTTCCCACACCGAAGGTGAGAGCTAGAATAAAAATCCTGCAACTTGTGAGAGCAAATTGAATAACAACTTGCTAATTCCAAAACCAACCGAGCAATACTAACCGTGGCGCCGAGACGTTTTAATTGCCGCTAATGCTGCCGCCTAAGCGGTGAATACAAATTTACATCCTCATGGGGCTGAGGGTAGACGCCCTAGCAGTGACACACCTCCCACCCACCCACACCACCACAACAACACCCCGTGGCAATCTCGTATTTCCAAAGCATCTCCTTCTGAGCAAACGGAAAGGTGATCTCAGTATCCGTTTGAAAACCTAATTTCTTTCGCCTTCTGCCTACTGCAGGTAACTTCTTGTTTTTTCAAAATGTCCAATGAAGCCCCTGCCCCCTCCAGCCCAGAATGCAAAATAGGGTTGGGGCAGAGAGTAAATTTAAACAACCACAACAGCAACTTCCTAAGACGGGTGATAAGGAACCAAGGCTCCCAAGGGCAGCCATAAGAGGGTTGAGATGCGTGCTTCCTCCACCTCTAATCAGTTGAAGAAGGAAAAGAAAGAAGGAAAAAAGAAAAAGGAAGGAGTCTTTCCGTGGTCAGTCACTGCATTGTTCTCATGTAGGAAAATAATACATGGATATTTTTCTTCTGGAAAAAGAATGAGCGGAGTGTTTATGTCAACTACATATTCCCCTAGATACGAATTTGTGACCACAAAATTTCTTACACAAATTCGGATCTACAGGGTATATACAGAAGACAGATAGATCTTCTTGGCCCAGAAAATTTCCAGTTCTCCTACTTTCTGCGCGCGTTCTTCGTTTGGGATGTGGTTTGAGTGCTTTCATTTTATTTCGTTTTGTTCTACTTTTGAGCTCTGAGAGCAGAAAAAGGCACATCGGGTCCATTCTTGGGATTGCAAGGTTTTCATCTCGCAGAAAGAAACAGAAGCAGACGATCCGCAGAGGGATGCGAACCCCAGCGGCCACAGCGTAACTCTCGGTGGTGCATGAATTATGAGATGTAAACATTAGCTAAGCACAAAAGGAGGAAGGGTCATCCTGAGGCTGCGGTTAAGTCAGAATCAGGCCTTTCTGGGTGCCCTCATGCCCCTCCCCTCCCCGTAGGACTTTATTTTTTTTTTTAAGGAAGAAAAAAAAAAAAACCCAGTAGGCTCCTTCAGTACTCCTCACAGCCTTAGTTTGTGATCAAACGAATATCTAGATATTTCCCAAAGCACCTCTCAGCAAAGGGAGGAGGGAGAAGCGGCTGGGTGTGAAGGGGGTGTAATAAAAGTCCTTTTGGAAAAAGTCAATGGAAAAGAGAGAGAGAAACAGCTGTAAAGAAAAATGCTGGGAGACCAAGCAGATGGGGCCCCGGATATTTAATGATGGGCAATTCCGTTTACAACCTGAGAAAAAGATCAAAGGCGTTTCATTTCCGAATGAAGGGCGATGAGGAACCATAAAGTTGCAGCCAGATGATGTGTTAGCCCCTCCCAGCCTCCTATGCCCCCCTTGGGACAGAAGAGGGGGACAGTTCCCTAGAGGTGTTTGGAGGAGCCCTGATCTCCACCTCCCTAGCCCCAGGCAGATCCTCTCCATCTAAAGGCGCACAGTAATACAGCCCAGCCACCTGCTTGGGTTGCTGGCAGTGGGGCCACAAAGAGGATCTGAGGTTTCTGAACCAACTTGCCACTCATCCTAGTAACTGCAGAATTTACTACTAAGCTGGAACACCTGGGATTGGCTTGAGGAGAACTGAAGCTTAGACTGTGAAAGCTGTGACGCGGTGAGAAGACCAACGCTGGGCACCTCCTGCCCGCCCAGAACCCCTTACCCGTCTCCTCAGGTTTAAGAAATACTTTCATCCCCATCAAGCTCAGAAAAGCACCGATTTCATTAACAAATACAACAACAAACCAGAATCACCCTCAAACTCCCACACTCCAGAGGTCTCTGTCCGTCTCCAGACCTGGGACTCTTACAGGTGGGTGGGGTGGAGCTCCCATCTGCAGGCAAGTAGGACCAGAGATCCTCTGATTTTTTATCTTTTTTTTTTTTAAATCCCAAATCTACCTACACGTTGCCAGTGTTGGCCTTTGGATTTGATTTCTAACATCAGCACCAGTCCAGGTAGACCAGGCCCCCATGTAACTGGGGAGAGGGAATTAGTACACAGTAGTAATCTTTGCCAAGAGAGGGTCCAATACGTAATCTCAGACCCAACCTGGACACCCAGGGAGACTGAAGTCTGGCCCCGGGCCCACAACTACACTTGTAGGATCCTTGCCAGCTCCCCATCATCAAGTAAAGACCCTTTAAGTTTTCTTAAAGGCCACTTAGGACCTCAGAGACCCACGCCAGTCGTTCTGGCCCCTCCCCCACCCTAGATCTCTGTCTTCTGCTTGCTGGCTTCCAGAAACCCCACTCAACACGTAGGCGCGTTTCAGAAGTTTGGCAGGGCCCCTGGGTGGGCTGCCAGGCCTCTCTGCGCTCTATTTCAGAGGGGATGAGGCCGAGGTGCCCAGAGCACCCCAAGAGAGATTAATGAGGGGCAGCGCCACCGCGGAGTTGAGTATAGTTGATCCGGGAGGCACAACGCAAAGATTTTCTTTATGCGCCGGGAGCCGCCACCTGCCCATCCCATCGAGGCTCCACACCCACCTGCCCACGCCCAACTCCAGCCTGGTGCGGCCAGCAGCAGGGAGAACTGAGTTTACCCGGGACTCCCAGGACCGGTTTCACCGGAGCGGGAGGCTGTCCCTGGGCTCCACAGCCACACCAACGGCGGCAATGCTCATAGTAACAAAAACAAGAGCTGAGGGCTCGCGCTCTGGCCCCCAGCCACCTCTCCGGAGCTCCGGGTCTTTGGCGGCTCCCTGGCCGCCTTCTCCTGGCAGCCACAGGTTGCTAGCCTGACCTCTCGCTGCCCCCCCCCCCCCAGGGCGTGCCCAGTCCCAGAGGCATCATCCACCTTTTGTGGGCGCGGAAAAGGGGACGCAGCGAGGGAGGGCAGCCGAAGGGCCACCCGGGCGGAGGCAAGTCCCAGCCAGCCGCTCACCGGCGCCAGCGGCGGACCGGAGGCCCGCGCGCGAGCGAGCAGGGGTACTCACCGGGCCGCTGCCCGCACCCTCCGGGGCGGCGCGTCGCAGCCCCGCTGGGCAACAGCTGAGCTTTCCGGAGCCTACTATTGTGTGTCCGGAAAACCGAACCGCGGCGCCAGGCGGAGGAGCCACCGGCCCCCTCGGAGGCCGGAACAGGACTTTTTTTTTTTTTCTTTTGGTATGGTTTTTTTGTTTTGTTTTGTTTTTGAAGCGCAAGTTTCGTATTAATCTCATACTTTGGCAGTCTTTGTTAAACAGCGAGGCGCGTCACGAGGCTCTCGAGCATTTTAATAATTTTTAGACGCCGTGACCTGCGGTTCACCCCTATCCAGGCCTCCCCTATGAGCAGGCGGTTACCGTAATACGCTCGCGCAGTTTGCTCGGTCATATTGAATTTTGCGCAGATCATTACTTGGAAGAAAAATGACAAAGCAGGAATTTGATTTTTGCTGGTCCTTGCCACCTCGACTTTTCACCCAACCCTGACCCCCCAAAAGGATTCAGGTGGTCCCGACCCTGCTTTGATTTTTCCATTATTCCTGTATTTTTGCCAGCTACGGTTCCCAGGGTAAAGAAGCAGAGAGTGGGATATCATGGGGAATATTTTTTTGAGGCCGGGGAAGAAGGTTGGCTCTTGGAGAACTGGAAATTCGGCAGGCGTTGCGCATCTGAACCTGCCAGCAGGCCTGAGCCTGCCCCATTACCTTCCCTCTAAAATGTTGGCTGCGCCGCCTAGGCCTGCATCTCCACCCCATTACAACTCTGTCTTTTTTGCTCCCCCACATGCCAAATACACCCCTCTTTCCACTCAAACTTTGGGGGCTCGAGGGCCCCAGGCATAACTCTTCTGCCTTCTGGGAAGGAGAGTTTCATACCCAATCTAGGAAAAGACAGACAGAACCATCTAGGTGCTGGGCTGCACTGATCAAAGCTGGTGGCTGGGGACTTGGCTCTCAGAAGCATAAGTTGCCCAAACAAACAAAAGATATTTTTTAAAGAAGCCATTCTCACATAAACAGCAACTCCTCTTCTGATTCCATCCTCATCAAAAGGAGGTTGAGGAGAAAAGTAATGAGGTTACAAAATATTTTCTAGATTTTTTTCTAGATTACAATCCAGTGAATGCCTACAAGAAATTATTCACTTTCTCTAGCCCTCGAATGACCTGCAAAGGTAGGTCAAGCGACCTCCTCCCCTTCTGCCAGGTTCAAGGCTGAGGCCTAGCAGGTAAGGCAGGGCAGGGTGGTATCTCTGTGGTACAGTGAGGGTCAGAAAAGTGCCTTCCTTGATATTCTTCCAGCCCAGGTTCTGGGGCTTTTAGTGTCAATTCTACAAATCCCCCCCTTTTTGAAACAGAATCTTGTTCTGTAGTCCAGGCTGATCCTAAGCACACTGTGTAGCCCAGGTTGGCCTCAAACTCAGGGTAATCCTCTTGCCTCAGCCTCTCCAGTGCTAGGATTACAGATGTCCCCCCCCCCCATGCCAGACTAATTTTTCTGTGGCATGGGGAATGAACTAAGAGTCTTGAACAGGGTAGGCAAACACCCGAACCATTGAGTTACATCTCCAGTCCCTCAGAGATCCTTAAATTTAATATTCTGTCCTGAATAGAAGAAAAGGAGACACCAAGAGAAAACAGAAAGAGAAGGATTCTCCAGCTTCGACCTCTGCCTTCTCAGGACCCCAGGAATTCCTCCCTAGCCTGACACCCCAAGGAAACTCACTTGAGTGAGGAGTAAGTAGAAATAGGGACCTGTACCCAGTTGGTTTAGTAAAAAAAAAACTGGGATCAAATCAATTTGCAATTTGATATTAAACTTGTTTCTCTTCTGGCCATATTTCAAAAGGTATTCCCCATCAGATTATCTCCTTTCTAAAAGGACAAACACCCACAGTGCACCCCCTATATTAAATGCTTGGAAGAGCCTATGATGACATCTCATAAAGCAACAGTCATTTAAAGACCCAAAATAGGCATATGCACTGGTGTTATAATTACAGTCTCTCTATGCATTTTACTTCTGAGCTAAGCTTAATGCATGAATTCAAGGTTCATTTCAGGTCACCTGTTTCAACTCCAGTTAAAAATATCTCCATGAGGCTATTCAGTATTTTTCCTTAGCACTTTCCCTCCCTCCTCCAAATAGGAAGGGAGGGAGCCAGGATTTACATCCAGAGACTTAGGCAAACTAATAAACTAAACACCTTTCAATAGCCTAGGTTTTGAGCCAGGCGATGGAAGAGTCATGGGAATTTCGCCTCTAGTGCTGGCTTTGGATCTTGGACTCCCACCTGAGACTGGGTGGAACTATCGGCAATTTAGCCCCTTTAGGGCAATCAAGGTGGGGCTGATGTTGATGAAAATCAAGCCTTCACCTTGGAAGCCTTCTTTAGCCTTGCCGAACATTTTGCAAGGATGTGTGGGTAATTGGATTTTTAAAATGTGTGCAGCCGGGTAAATTTTAATTAAATTTTATATGGTGACTCAAAGGTTATCTTTGGCACAGCAAATTGCACAGAGGATTCGCCACTTTCCAAGCGCTCTCCTTTGTGCAGCTCACCACCACGATTTTTTTTTTTTTTTTTTTTTTTTTTTTTTGCAGAAGGGTTTCTTCCTTCCTCAGTTTCTGCCTCCCTAGATAAGTCTGCTTCCTCTCTCCCCCTTCTCCCAGCCCACAGGCCTTCCTTACCTCCAGCATCCCTCGCTGTCTTCTCTCTTCCACACACAGCCCCCTCCCCCTTCCTCACTCCGCCTCCTCCGCTAGACGCCTCCGCCGCCCGGCTCACGCATGGTGTAAACTTTTGACCCTCCAACTTTGCGACCCCTCCGGCAATAACACTGCCCTCACCACCCAGGGTCTCATTCTGCTTTGCCGGCTGCAGAAACCCAAGCTCACAAACGCCTTCCTGGCCCCTCCCCCTTCGCCACCTTATCACACCCCCCCCCCCCCCATTTTCTGCGCCAGGGTCGGAAGGCCTTAGACCTTTGATTACGAAGTCACTCCCAGGAGGTGGGGGCGCGGACCCTATTTTCCGCATTAGCCGGGTCTTTTCTTTGGGAGCCCTGGAAGGGTTCTTGACCACCCACCCTCTTCGGTGTTGTCCCTCTGAGTAGGGCCGAAATTTCTGGGTGAGTCGACTGTGGGGAGCAGCAGAATAGACTAACCTAGCTGAGGTCATTTCTGTGGTGAAGAATTGCGAGGTATGAGGAAGGATTTCCTTGGGAGCAGAAGGGACAACTGTGCCGTAGGGCTAAAGAGAGAGCTGTGTCCTAACAATGAGAGGCCAGGCAGGGCCCGGGGCCACCTTGCGCGGCCGCTCCCTGGCGCCTCGGAGGCCCGGCTTGGCTGTGAACTTGGTCTAAGGCGGACTCTACTGGCAGCTCGGGGATGTTACAGCCTCCACCTCGGCCAGCGCAGCGTCCCTGCGAACGATCCCGCGCACTTTCGGTTTCCTTTTGATCCAAAGATCACCTGCCAGGCCCCCATCTGTCTCTGCGAAGGGTTTCGGTTCCGCCTCCCTTCGGGCCTTAGAGAGTCAGAAAACCAGGGGAAAAGCAAGAGAAAGAGAAAGCGCGAGAGCTCGGATGTAGAGATTACCCCTCAAAATCTCTCCAAAGGAGACCCTCCTGCCCACGCTGTCAATTTCCCTTCATCACTCTTTAAGTGCTTCTTGCCTCTCGGACTGCCCACCTTGCCACCAGGCCGGGGTCATCCCTTGGCCACACCAGTCGGCCTAGGTGCGGCGGTACCTTTTCTCCCTAGAGGGCTTAGTCCCTACCCCAAGGTCAGGGCTCGCAGCAACCAAAGCCAGCCGCCGCGCTCGGGGGCGCCAGCCCCGGCCGCAGCAACGTGGCCGCAGCCCCAGGGCGCCAGCTCGGAGAGCGAGGCCGGAACGCGCCGAGGAGACCTGGGAGCGTTTGGCAGGGAGGAGAAGCTGCAGGATACTGCAGAAAGTCCATCTCTTCCCAAAGAAAATTTTGGGAAAGAAGGGACTGGACAGGAGACACTTCAACTTAGACCAGGAGAAAGGAAGGAGAGAGATTAAAACTTGAAAAGGAGGTGCTGTTCGCGATCGCACAAGTTTCTGAATAGCTCAGAATCCGCTCCTCTGATCATCCTCGGTATCCTAGACCTCCTCCCCACAACACACTTCCTTCCAGCGGAGCCTGCGATCTGAGTTTCAGCGCATTTGCCAAAAGAAAGGAAAAAAGATCCGCCTAGACCTGTCGGCACGCCCCCGCCGGGCCTGCAAGCGGCGGAGGTGCCCGCGCTGTGGCCGGCGACGCCTAATGTATGCAGCCGCGGCTCGGTGCCCCCAAGTAGGCCGGCGCTGCGGCCCCCGTCTGCTGACCTCTGCATGATCCCGGACTCTATGAATTATTGATGAGATATGAGCGTTGATTTCCCCTTTCAGGATGCAAACTCCATTATATTGCTAAAATGGCGATTTAATCGTTGAGAATAGCTTTGGTGTGGGTTTTTTCCCCCAACTCATTTGCGCCTCCTTCCTTTTCATTTAACTCTCTTAATTAAATCCTTTAACAGATTTTAATCACTTTTTGGAGGGAGGGGCAAGAGGAGGGGAAGGCCATAAACACCATCACCATCACCAACAACAAATGGGACACCGAAGCAAGACAAGACAAAACAAACCCTAGAGCCATCAAAAGCTTCTACCTTCGGGCAGTTGGGTGGAAGGTGGGGCAGAGGCGTTAACACCTCCGGAAAGATTGCACTGTCAGCTTCTCCAGAGCTGAGCACCTAAAGCTGAAGAGATGCGCCTCTGACAAGGGCCTACAGGAACTGGCCTGGGAGTTTGTAATTCTGCCCCCAGCACGCTTTCCCTGCATACACTGAGGAAACCAGGTCATGGCTTACCCTTGCTGAGAAGTCCAGGGACTTTGAGCTTTGAGAGGACCACAGGGTTCTTGTGGGGAGTGACTCTCCAATCTGGGCCTCTGGGGAGAAATGTCCATTCTCCTTAAGGGGCTCTCCTGCCTTCCCTCCCCCTCCCCAAACTGCTCGATTTTCAGGCGGTGTCTAGGTTAATTAATATGGATGTGTAACAGCGCTGCAGTAATCGATACATCCCGGCGGCCGGCAGATCCCAGCCTCAAAATCCGATTACTCTGAGAGTCTCCAAAATTTACAAGGGTGATGGGGTTCTTCCCCTAAAAGAGAGGGTGCTGGTTCTTGCTAACCCTATCCCCTCTAGGTTGGCTTGATCTCAAGCTGGGAAGCCATTCAGGGAGAGAAACCCTGGTAAGAGACTGAGTTCTGGGGGACTGTGTTAAGCTGTCTATCTCCTCCGTTGCTTAGAATTGTTTCCACCCTAGTCTCCGGATCCCAAGAATAAAGGAACCAAGCAGAGAAAGGAGCTTCCTCTTGGATCTCCTGCATCCTGCCCTCCCAATCTTCAGGGAATAACTTCTTACAGCCAGGGAAGGGTTAACTGTCCCTGCCACAGTTATGGACAGGAAGCCGATGAAATATGGGCACTTGGAACTCCAGGCCCAGCTGGCTTTCCTGTTTACACTTCTTTATACTTCCTCCCACCCCGTGGCCACAGAGAAACATAACAAAACAAAACAACCAAATAACACAAAACAAAAAGTCAAAATCAAATTGTCCACTGAGTGGTGACCAGACTGGCCTCAGAGCAAAAGGGAAACCACAGCTCCAGTCTCTGGCTGCCACCTTCTGGGGCCTGCCCCAAGTTGAGGATTTGGCCAGCGGGTGAGGCTTGTAGCTTAAAAGGTTGAGGCCTAGACTAGCAGGGTAGAGGAAGCAGCAGGAGAGGAGGGAGAGAGGAGGTCTGTATAGGAAAGGACAATGCTACCAGCGAGGCATCCAGGAAAGGGCTCCAGGGGAGGGATCTAAGACAGAGGATTCTTGGCCCCCCACATCCTTTGGTACCTCTATTTCCTCCCCCATTTTGGCATGGGAAGTGCGGAGGGCAGTTGTCCAAAGAACCCTAAGTGCGAAAGAGCAAAGCCCATCCTGTGCTTCTTCTCCAGAATCTCCTTAGAAGGCTTGGTCTATAAGGCAGAAATGGGAACCCTTGCCTGCGGCTGCTCTGTGCCATTCTGGAAAAATCTGCCCAGATATGCCCAGCAGATGTCCGGGGCCACGGGCCTCATACAATCTTTATCAGAGTTTGCAAGAACCGACACGCAGAGGGTAGGGAGCAAGCACTTCAGGGAGCAAGCCTGGCTCCAGGAGATGGCTCAGACTAGGAGGAGGCCAGGGGCTTAGCAGGAATTGTGGTCCTCCGGAGGCCCCAAGCCAAACTCTGTCGCGGCTGTGCTTTTCCTCTGCACCTGTCTCAATCCCTTTGCTTTCCAGAGAATGGAAACTCATGGAAGCCATGCCTCCAAAATTTATTACATTTAAAATGATGCCAGAGATCCTTTGGGAGCTGACCAGTGTCTCCTTTCCAGGGCACACAAATGTCCATCATTCACAGAGAAAGTATCCTCAAAGGAGGGTGAGCATCCCAACCCCTCGGTTCTCCACCTCTGTTCTCAAAGCTCTTTAAAAGTCTCTTGTATGTTAGGCGTGAGTAAAGTATGGTAAGTTCAGAAAATAGCAGCTTCAGGAGAGAGCGAGAGAAAAGAGAATTCCAATGCCCTTGAAGGGGAAATGGGAGGAATCTTGTGACGTTCCTCGTCCAAGATCAGAAGCTCTTCAAGAAGGCACATGTTCTGTCCCAAGGAACTATCTATCGGCAGGATAGTTAAGCTGTGGATAGACTGAATGAAGAGATAGTGGGCCCGCAAAACCAGGACCCAGAGAGTGGTTCACTCCAGGAATCTCAAATGGGAAAGGAGGAGAGAGAAGAGAATCAACACAGTGGGGAAAATGTCTTGTTTCTTTTTTTTTTTTAGAAGGTGACTTTTCCTTAGAAGGTAGCAAGGCCTTGGAGGTTAGATCTTGAAGTCCCTCTGGGTTGTGGTGCCACAAAACAAGGGGACCTTCTTTGAAGATCTGGTGGAGAAAGAGGAAGAAAAAGAGGAGAAAAGGGCACCTTTCTAATTTTATCTCGCAGCTTCTGTCTCTGCTGCTTCTCCACAATGGGTTGCTATACTTCGAGGTAGATTTCATCTGTAGAAAGCTTGCTAGGAGTCTACTTAAATACCCACGCCTCCAGGCCGGGGAGGAAGCTCCTGTCTTCTCTACTGTCTGAGAATTAGGTTGGGATTGGAGAAGGTTACCTGCCCCTGCCCTGTCTCCTACTCCCTTGGATCTCAGGATACTTCTTAGAACCTAGCAGAAGGAATTACTTGGAACAGGCTGAAACTGGGTGCCAAAGATCCACGTCCCGGATAACCTTGACAAGGCCATAGAGAACAAAGATGCTTCTCTTTCCTGGGCTTCAAAGACCAGAAAGCCAGAAAGCACCCCAGGGTAAAGCAACCTACAGCAACCACCTTCCCTTCTGCTTTTGCTCAGCTTAGATGTACCAGTAACGACGCACACTCACACACCCTGACAAATGAAAGTCATAAAGTTTCTTTTTGGGCTGCCTAAAGATAGCCGGCAGTGCAGTAGCCCTTCTCCAGGAGTTCACACCCCTCCTTTTGCCTCCTAAATTTCCAAGGGCACTGAAGGAACGTGGTTCTAACGCAACCCATTTTCCTAACAGAATCCAGCACTCCTTTAAGTAAAAACCAGGAGCTCTCGACCTCCACCGACCGCTGGAGCTTTTGGAACTGAGTTCCCTCACCTCAAGCATTATTTCTCAGAACTGGGTACCAAAAAAAAAAAAAAAAAGAAGAAGAAGAAGAAGAAGAAGAAAAGGAAAGGAAAGGAAAAACAACCTGATTAAATGCCCCCTACACCATTCTACAACCCTGCTGAAAAGAAGATTTCTTTTTCCCCAGCCCCAGCCCCAAAAGTGCAAGGGGAGAAAGCGAAAACTGGAAGCGACTTACTGCGAGAGAGTGCTGGGCCACCACCGCCTCCTGGGCTGGTCGGGCGCTCTAGGCTGCGAGAGCTCACCTACCTCTGCCCCCTTCCCCACCACAGCGAGCAGTTAAAGTGTCACTTAACATTCTGGAGAATGTGAAATATACCGCACGGTGTCAACTCCCCAAAACCATAAAACTAACTTTATGGACCTCACGTGACTTTCTCGAGCCAGTGAGGGGTATCTGTCTGACTTCTCGGCGATTTTTACGATCTAACTTCGAGATAAAACCCCTATCCATTTGACATCTAAATGTCATAGCGACTTTTGGGATAGTTTGCTATCGGAAAAAGGGGACAAAGTCAATGGGTGAAGGGGATGGAGGGCCCAGTAAAGCCTCCAGGACCCTCGGCTGCCTCCTCACCAGATTCCCCTCCCCCCAGGTCCTGTAAGAAGTTGGGCCCAGCTGGAAGGGATTGACCGGGTAAGTGCCCAGACTTGACTCTTGCGCTTAGTGTGGAGACTGACTCGGGTGGAGGACTGGGCTCTGGCCCTGGGCCATAGCTGTAGGGGGAACCAGAGGTGTTTCAGGCAGGACCCCAATTCCTAACGGAGAGAGATCAGTTTGGTCCCTGGAGAGAGGGAGCCCTTGAAAAGTGTAGAGAAGAATGAGATTGTGAGGAAACTATTAAAATTGAGCTGATTTTTTTTTTTTTTGGCCTTAGTGGGTGGGACAGCTGAATTGGGCTTCGGAGCCAGGGACTGAGCAGCTGGGCAGGCCTTTACCATTCTCAAAAGGCCAAGAGCCTCCTGCCCAGAACTTAGGCCCACATTACTCTTCCTGAAGAGTTTTCTAGAGACTTTCCTGACCAGCTGGTAGAAAGCCAAGATGGAGTCCAGCTCACTCCCATGTGGGATTCCTGAATGTCTTAGTCCCTTGGGCTTGAAGGCCTGTCCCCTGGCCCAAGCCCTACTGACCAGGCCAGGCACATAGGTGACTGAGAGAGGCTGCTGGTGAGCATTCTACTTTTCCTTCCCCGCACTCTAGATTTATTGAGGATGGTCTAGGGTGTGCCTTCTGATGGGAGAGGCAGACTCCTAGAGAAAAGACAAGTGGAAGGGCAGTGGAGTGGGGGAAACATTTATTTGACTTCAAGGAAAGCTACAAACAAATACCAAAAGCGAATCACTGAGACAGGCCTGGCAAAGACAGATTTCACGCGTAGCACAGCATCCGGCCCGCTCACTACAAATGGTCCTGGAAGCGAAAAGGGCAGGGAGGAAGAGATGGGTCTGACCCAGACTGTCCCCATATTTACAAGATTTGGGCCCTTAGCCAGACCCATGGATTCACAGAGAATACACGAGACATTTTACACTGAGGATTATTTCTTCTGTTTCTGTATACTCCAGTATGGGCCTTGTGGGCCTACCAGGCAGCAGGAACTTAAATTTCACTATTTTCCTTCCCTCTTCTCAACATTACCCTTTGGTCCTCCTTGGCCTCTTCCAGCCCCCAGGACCAAGCTACTGGGAGACTTGGGCCTGGGGATTGAGGCGCAGGAAGAGGAGAAGGATGACAAGAGGCACAGCCATGGACTCCACCTCCGAGGCCAGCTCAGCTGGGCCCCGCACTACGGCACAACCACTTCAACTGCTGCCTCTTAAGAGAAGTTTCCAGTTGAAACTCAAAATACAGCGATCATCCTTTTATAAATAAGTTAGAACACAGAGGGGAGGGGAAAGTTCACATTAAACATGCGAATTTCTTTTTTCTTTTTTTTTCCTGGGGGAAAGAGTGCAACCACAGACACAAACATTCAGAAACACTGGCGGATTTGGGGTGAGCAGAGGGGATTGGGGATGCATGGAAGGAAAATAATAAGAATTATTATATTATTAACAATAGTAACAAGATAACCAGTCCAGGAAAGAGGAAGCCACAGGAAGACCTAAGACCAAACGAAAAATCATAACACAGGCCGGGGCGAGGCAGGCTCGTGAGAACCGATCCCCAGCGGGCGGCGGCGACGCAGGGAGAATTGAAGGGCCTGGGCCGGGGGTGGCGCGGACTCTTGGGCTGCCCACGGCTCGTCCGGGCAGGCTCAGGGCTGGAAGGCGCTGCCGGCTGTCGCCAGGCTCATACTTTTCAGTTTGTTGTCTTTCTTCCACTTCATGCGCCGATTCTGGAACCAGATCTTGATCTGGCGCTCGGACAGGCAGAGCGCGTGGGCGATCTCGATACGCCGCCGCCGGGTCAGGTAGCGATTGAAGTGGAACTCCTTCTCCAGCTCCAGGGTCTGGTAGCGGGTATACGCGGTCCGGGCCCTTTTCCCGTCCGGCCCGGTCATATCTGGAGCAGACAGAGTAGAGTCGCGAGGCAACGTTATTCCGGTTAAAGGGGGTGGGGGGGCGCTGGATGGGAGGGGGCGGGAGCAGGACCCAGGCGTCCCCAGCACCCGGCTCACCGCGGCTCCAGTCCTCCCTGCTCCAGATGCCCGCATCCGGACTCGATTTCCGCACCCTTGCGATTGCAACCCCCACTTTCGCTGGCAGCCCAGGCGGCGGGCTTTGTCTTTTGCGCCCTGCCAGTGCCTCACCCTTCGCCGGGCTCAGGCGGCCGTCGGCCCCCGGAGGGAGGAGACGGCTGCACTTCTGCCTTGGAAAGCTTCTTTGACCGGTCACCCTGCCTTTACTAGCGGCAGTCTCAAATTTTCGGGCGTGAGCAGGATCCTTCTCCACATTACATACGCCCCATCCTTCATCCTAAAGCTGGTTACCGGCTGGGCGACTAAAACCTAAGCTGCGCCCGGATACGAATTATTTTAAAAAAAAAAATACTCCCCCTCCCAAAGACTCTGTGTGGCTCTGTCCGGGGCGCTGTGGGGATCGACCCTCTTAGCCACTTCTCCCCCTTCGAGAAATAAATTCGTATGTGAGAAAAGCCAAGCTTTCCTTGCCACTCTCCCGCCCCCAGACACGGAGAAGGAAAGCCTACCGGTCAAAAAAGGAGAGAGAAAGAATTACCATGGCTGATGTGCAGCTTCCTCATCCAGGGGAATATCTGCGGAGTCTGTCCCTCGGGCGCGGCCGTGGAGGTGGCCATGGGCTCTGGCTGCGCCCGAGCCAGGCTCGGGCTGCTTAGCTGGTTGGCTGCTTCCTCAGGCTCCGAGGACGCGCTGGCCTCGTCTATTTCGGTGAAATTGGCGCTGGAGCTGGCCGGGGTCGCCTGGTCGGAGGGGGACGAAGCAGAGGGCTTGGTGCCGTGGCTGTCGCCGTTGGTGCAGGGCAGGGACTCAGGCGAGGACAGGGAGCAGCTCGATGCCGCCTGCCTGAAGCGGGGCTCCTGGGCGGGCGCGGGGAAGGCGCGGGAGCTCTCGCCCACCGCCCCAAAGTGGCTGGAGGAGGCCGAGGAGCGGTTGACGCTGAGGTCCATCCCATTGTAATTGTAGCCGTAAGAGCCGGTGTGCATGGCAGCGGGATCCCTGTAAGAGCCGCTCAGAGAGCTGCCACTGCCATAATTTAGCAACTGATAGTCCGGGCCATTTGGATAACGCCCCGAGAAGGAGTTTACAAAGTACGAGCTCATTTGGGTGATTTTGGAGGGCTTGATTTGTGGATCGTGGTCGTTATAACCCTGTGCTTCACGATTTATGATGTATTAATGAATTATAGCGATGCACTGTACTTCGTTTTGCTATGTATGCGGCCAAATATGGGGGGGGATGGAAGGGGGATGGGGGGGCGTTAGGGAATCACGTGCTTTTGTTGACCAGTCGTAAATTCTCGCTGATGACCTCAAGAGGTAATTCATGCTCTATGGTTACAAATAATGACGATCCGAGAATCGTTAGGGCCGATTCAATACGAGCCTCGGAGAGAGGGGGAAAAGGAGAAGGGGGAGAAATAGGCAGAAGGTTGGTGTGGCCTCTGAGCAGAGCGCGCCACCTCCCGGCGATCAGGGGGAGCGCGGGCCGCAGGCCGGCCGCCATGGCGGCGGCGGTGGCCTCCCTGCCAGCTCCCTGCAGCCGGCTGGCGCGATGGAAACCTGACCCGCAACGTTAAGCTTTTTCGAGGACGGATCTGAACCTTTTCCCCACGTTTCTGGGTGGCGTTAGTCCCTCTATTTGTGTCCTCCTGTCCGTTACTACCGTCGTTACTATTGTTTTAACTCTGGATGAAAGGATCGAAGAATGAGTCGCTTGTCCCTTCCCCAAGCTTTGCGAGTCTCCCGAGTTGGGGGCGGAAATGGGGGGAAGGGTTGGAAATTGTGTGTGAAAAACAATTATTACGAGACACCCCCCCCCCCCACCCCTTCCCGGCTCAAGCCGGCCTGCTTCCTAGTTGGGTTCCAGTAGCCAGTCCACAGCCTCCAGGCTGAGCCGCCAGACCAAGCTGGAGGCTTGAAGAAGTAGGAAAGCATTCATTTTTTCTGGCCTGTTGGAAGTTTAGAATCCTCTTCCTGACTTTCCTGTCGTCCTTAGCTCAGGTCTGAAAATGGCAGAGCATGGCAGGGATCCTCGAAGATGGGCCGGACTGAGGTTAAGAGGCCTAGTCGAGGAAGACTGCCGCAGCTCTCAGCCAGCCTCCCCGGCTAGGGTGTGGGTACCTCGTGTCTGGGAGTTGGGGCTAAAATGAGACCCCTTTGCCTTCGTGCCAGATGTGGGCTGTTGCATTTGGAGACCCCTCGCAGGCTCTCTGCTGGCAGCTGGACAGTTTGAGAATTTGCACATCAGGCTACCGCCTTCCCTGAGAAGGGGTTCTGAGGAGCCCGGGCGCCATGCTGAGAGCACTGGGCAGCAGAGACCGGCCACATCTGGGCCCCTTCTGCAAAGCAGTTATTTTCTTTCCAAATAAAAAGAGGAGAGCAGGAGAAGGAAGAAAGAAAACCAGTGTCTGCAGCTTGCCCCTTGGGTGAGGTACCCAAAGAAAGAACGGGCTATTTGGGGCTAAGAGGATAAGACCAAATGCCCTATCACCTGGCCTCTTAGGTCTCCAAGGAATAAGGCCAAGTCAGTGCCTAGGGCTCCACGCCTACCCCCGAAGCTTCCCATTCTCCTACTTATTACTGAGCCCCTACTTGAGATGGAAAGGAGTTGCCTGGAGCCTTCAGCTGCTTGGCTGAAAAATGCCCAGTGGCCCCGTTTTTGTTTAGTTGTTTTTTTGTTTGTTTTGTTTTTGTCTCGGGAGCCTCATGTCTGGAGCTGATGGCCAAGGCCAGCAGAGGCCGTCCCATGTGGACCTTCCAAAGGCCAGGAGCCTGGGCCAGTTGAAAAGAGAAAAGCGCTGCTGAGGTGCCCATGCCTGCCCAGCTCAGTCTCTGCCGAGGCTCTGGGCTACGGAGCTCGGGTGGCGTCTTTCCTGTGGCGGAAAAACGAGAAAAGCCTAGAGAATGGGAGGAAAAGTTCGCCCTAGGAGAGGCAGCTGTGAGCCTTAGCAATTGCCAAGCACGGTTCTGGGGCCTGGTAGGGATAGATCGCTCCAGCCTTTATCTCAATTGTGACTTCCTAGTAGAGTCCAGCGGCTGGCAAGGCCCTGGGGCGGACCAGAGCTCCACCTTTGCTGCTGAACCCTGGCTCAGCCACGGTGGGGTAGCTTGGGGGCAGAGGAGGGAAAAAATGGCGGGGAGGATTGGAGATGACTGAGCAGCGAGTTTTCACGTCTTTATTATTATTATTATCATCATCATTATTAATATTATTAATATTACCGAAGTAGTTCACGTCCAGAGCTAAGACAAGACTACACACACAACACATAGAAAATTAATAAAATAGAACTTTGTTTTCTTCTGAGGCTCCTCTTCTTCCTTCTAGGTAGTATGTGCTCCTTTCAGTGGCTTTGGGGAGGGGGTGGGAAAGACGACAAGTCTGGGGTCAGGGAGTCTTCGAGGCCCCTGCTGAGGGGACAGCGAATCTACCATTGAGCCGTGCACGGGGGACATGGACGAAATGAGACGCAACACGCAGGAGAGAGCATTTTGCTCTGCTTCCAGGAAACATCAAGTGAGTCCGGTCCTCAGTTCTCACCCGGGTGCCTGATCGGGTCAAAGCGGGTTCCTCGGGAGAGAGGAGGCGCCGGGGCGCTGGGTGGGCTTAGGCGGCGCGGCTTCCAAGCGCTCGGCGAGAGGTCTGCGGGCGGGGTCCTCCAAGCGAGCCCTGGGCCCCGCCAGTCGTGCGCTGGGGAGCGGGTCCTCGGGCTCCCCCGCCCGCAGAGCCTTCCCCGGGCTCGCGGACGCCCTCGGTCCCTCACAGGCCTCTCCCGCGCGTCCCCCCTCCCTTTCCAACACCTTCACTCGGCTGGTTTTTCTTCCTCCTCCTCGGCACTGAGCTGAGACGCGCTGAGCAGTTTGCTCTCCTTTTTCCACTTCATGCGCCGGTTTTGGAACCAGATCTTGATCTGCCGCTCGGTCAGGCATAAGGCGTGCGCGATCTCGATGCGCCGCCGCCGCGTCAGGTAGCGATTGTAGTGAAATTCCTTCTCCAGCTCCAGAGTCTGGTAGCGCGTGTAGGTCTGGCGGCCTCGCCGGCCGCTGGGCCCGAAGGAGGAACCTGTTACGCAGAGCGGAGACGCTGAGGCCTGGGTCGCCTGGCCCGAAAGCCCCTCCCCCACTTCGCCCTCTGGCGTGGACTCCGGCCTGTCCCGGGACGCCCTCCACTCCCCGTCGCCTGTCCCGTCCCCTCTCCTCCAGCGCCCCCTCCAGATTCCCTCCTGGAGTCCGTCTGGACCTTCGGTGGGGGAGGGGAGGAGCCCTTTAAACTCCCACCTGAGCCGAGGGGGAGGGGCTGGCCAGGTGTGTCCCTTCCGGGCTGCATCTACCCTGTTTCTTCCTTTCCAGCCATCTAGCTCCCCCCACCCTCGACCCACCCAATGATAAATTCTGGCCTTTAATCCGTAATGACGTGGATCGATCCGGAGTCCGCATTAACGGCTCCTCACTTTCGTGTCCCACTAATGGACATCAATTGGGGCTTCAGGCCGACAAACAGTCCAACCTGAGACCTAGGCGCCGGTCTCTCTAGTCTCTCCTCTTCCGCCTGCTCCCTCTCCTTTTTTCTTCTAATTCTTTCTCTGTCCCCTGACTACCACCCTTTTCCTGGTGTCTCGTCCTTCCCCAACCCCCAGCCCCCAGGGAAACCCGGTCCCCGACAGACTCCACTCTCCCTCGCCGGCGTCACGCCGCCTCCACCCCTCGCATGACGCACTCCGGCTTTTAATGGAGCGGTCTTTGGGTGGGGGACCTGACAGGGCGGGGGACGGGATGCGGAGGGCGCAAAGGACAGCCAAACTAGTCACTGCTGTCCCTGCCCTGCCCCCTGGCTCCGCCTGGCGCCCGGGGCGCCCGCTCCCTCCCCTGCCTCCTGGGCCAGCCGGGACTTTGCAAACTTTGCAACTCCTGAGGACCCGAGGACGGAGCTGGCGACCCGGGCCGGCGCCCCATCTTCCTCTGTCTTCTAACTGCGATGCCCTCCCCTGCACCTCGCGAAACAACGGGGGGGGGGGGGTCTCGCTAGGTCGGTGTCCCCGCGTGGGGGCCGCGGGCGACGAGGCGAGGGCGAACATTCTCACTCACTGTTGCACGAGTTCATCCGCTGCATCCACGGGTAGACCGGGGTGGAGCACTTCTGCTCCTCCGCGTCGCCGAACACGCTCTTGTCCTGCGCGCAGTCCGGCTTCCGCGGCTCGGGGTGGAACGGGGGCGGCTCGTCGGCGCCCGAGAGCGCGCAGGCCGACTCCTTGTCGCGGTAGAAGGCCGGCGCCGGCCCGTAGTCGCAGGGCGCCGCCCGGCCGTAGCCTCCGCCGGCCGGCGGGTAGTAGGAGGAGGCGGCGAAGCCCTTGTCTTGGCCGGGCCCCGGCCCGTAGGGCGCCGGGTAGTGCCTCAGCGGGTCCGCATAGCCGGACGAGTAGAGCGGCAGCTGGCCCAGAAAGGACTCCTGCCCGCTGGCCAGAGTGACGGGGAAGGTGGAGTTCACGAAATAGGAACTCATCGGGAGGGGAGGCGCGGGCCGCTGCTGCTTCGCCGGGCTTATGATTTGTTGTGTTTTATAGTCCGAGCGCCGCGCCTATTAGTAGTATATCCGAGATTGGGTTTTAGCTGAGGGGGGATGGCGAGGTGCCAGTGAGGGCCAGAAGGAAATACAACCATCTGATCCAACACTGACCAATGGCAGAGGCAGGAATTGTCAAATAGCACCCAGGAGGAGCGCAGCCCGCACGAGGGACCCGCGCACAAACCTATCAACCTTTTTTTTCCCCTCCTTCTCCTCTTTTCTCTCCCTCGCCAACAACACAACTCGTCCTGTTCCACCTACGTAGATCTGCGCGAAAGAGGCGAGCGGCGCCTGTGCCTTTCAGGGAGGAGGGAGCACTTGGGCTGAGACCACCCCAATCCCCAGTGATTAAATAAATATACCCCCCCCCACGCACGCAGAATAGGAAAAAGTTAATTGTGTTTTCAGAAAAGTTAACCCCTGCGTTGCTTGGAGCCCGTCCTTCAAGGGAAGGCTGGGTGAATGTGCCTGAATCTCGTTAGGGGAAAGCCGAGGAGATTTTTTGGATTTTGTTGGTAGAAGGGAATTAGAGTTCTCTGCTAATTTGCGTCATTTCAGAAACAGAGGCTAAGCAAAAGGCACACTCTCCCTTCCAGGTTTTGAAAAATCGTTTTTTTTTTCTTTTTTTCACGTTTACCGATCTGCTGTCTCCCTCCCCCCACCCCAGCCTGGGCTTATTATCCCTCCTTCTCCACAACTCTTAAGGCCTGAGGAGGCAGGCCAGATCCCCCTGCTTAGGAGACCCACCGGAGCGGGTAGTGAGTGGGAGAGGCTGAGCGTCAGCTTCCTCCTCTAGCTCTGCTGCTGGGGTAGAAGGTTCCTGAAGCCTAAGGCTGCTACTACCCAAGACCTCACGCCTGGTGGCAACGTGCAGCCACTCATTCTTGGCAGGCAAAGGCGCCCTGGGGAAGGAAAGTGGCCCTCCTCTCACCTGGGGATATGGACAGGAGGAAGGAGACACCTTTAGTTTGGGTGGTTTTATTTGTCTGATCCTTATCCTGCAAGCATCCCTCATTCCACTCCCACCTGTCATCTCAAACGACATAAGAATATCCCATCCCGGGCTACAGAGTTTCAGGAATCAAGGAAGGGGCAGTAAGTAAGCCCGGATACAGGAGAGAGATGGTCCTCTTCTAATTGTGGATCTTCAAATCTTTCTGATACTGGAGGCAGAAAGCTCCAGAAAGAAAAGAGCCCTTTGCCTCTTTTCCAGGTCTTTCTAGAAGGTGACAGTTCTTTCTAAAATATATTCCTCCCCAAGACTTGGTTTTAGTTTAATTTTGCAAGGAGAGAGGGATTTTTTTAGTCCTTTGGGGCCTCAGTATCCCCTTCCAACAGCCCCTCTCCAGATAGCATCTCTACAGTTTCCTGCTATGCCTATGTCTACATCATCAGCATTGCTGCTGAACAAGCTGTTCACGTGAGTGTAGGTCTTTGCTGTCTCTCCTCCAAAGAAAATGAGCCTTAAGCCTGGGCTGGGAGACAGGGTCGAAAGATGTTTCCAGCAGTCTAGTATGCTGTGCAGGACAGGCAGTGAAGGATGACACCTTCCCACCTGGAGATAGGAAGGGGACAGGTTCTGAAAGTCTGCTGTCAGGCCAGAAGGATCCCCTCTGTCCTGTTGTTTGGACTCTCTTTCTGTGGGCCAGCTCTGCCTACTAGTGATGGCACAAGACACTTGGGAAGATGGTAGAAATCTGAGATTGGGTGACCAAGGGTAGGGACTTATCTGTTTGCAAAGTGGCCTCATAGGATCTCTAAACTCAGGGCAACTTTAGGCAAAGTGGCCATCCTTGAGTGTCAGTCCCTCCCGATCACTTCCAACCCTGACTATGGGAGTTTTGATGAGGATTAAAGAAAACAAATTCAAAACCCCAAATAATGGAGGACCATTAATGCTCCAAAGTAGCTATGGCTGGGCCCACTCCTAAAAAGGAGCCGGGACCATTTGAGAAGGGGAAATCCCGTGGGGAAGGACTCTTGTGTACACCTTCCTCTGTCCAGATGCTTGAATCTGGGCCTTGGGCCTAAGTTCCCATCCTAGGGCTGACTGACGGTGTGGACTTCCATGTAGAGTGTGGATAAAGAGAGAGGCAGAGGCAGGGAGCTTTTTTTCCCTCTGATAGAATCAGGAAAATAATTGTCTTAGCCTTTAAGTTGCAGCCTCTAAATTAACCTCACCTCTGCAGGTTGCCTGTTGGGAGATGGAGCCACTACAGGCAGGGCCAGGGCGCCTGGAGTCAGGCATGAAAGGAAATAGCGCCTCATCGCTCTTATCTAAGCCCAGAGGTATTTATGAGCGTTTATTCCTCTGATCCGTTTGTTTGGGGGAAAAAGAGCAGGCAGGCAGGGCCTGGCCAGAGCCGCCTGGTTTCAGGAGCCAGATCTCCACGGATCTGTCTGTGGGTCTGTCCATTGCTGTCAGTCTCCATGGGGGGATATGTAAATACATGACAGGCACAGCGGGCTGCCTGGCTGGGAAGTCACTCCCTGCCTCAATGAAGAAGTGTGTATACGGAGAAGTAGACAGAAATGTGTACCAAGTCTTGAGTACACAGCGGAGGAACTGTATGGAACTCCACAGGCCAGATTTATAATTGTGATCTTCCAAATCCACAGTCTTGTGGGTAAGCACACACATTCCAGTTCCCAGGGAAATGTTTCCTCAGTTGTGTTCAGCTCAGGAGTAAAATTCTCCTGGTGAGTAACCTCGGGAACCCACATTTTGCTTGGATGCAAGGGTGAGGGGGGTGAGACATTGTCTAACCTCCCTATTTCCTCTGAGGTACAAAGCCCTCTTGTCCCAGCTCTTTGGATTAAGGAGTATCTCCCCCATGCCTCAAGTTTGCCTGGAGTGGGGCAGATGAAAACCCCTCAACTGAAATCTCCCCCTGGACTCTGATTGGATTTGGGGAGCGTAAGTAGTCCCAGAAGTGCAGCATGGTTGCTCTCCCAGACAGAGAAAGGCGCTTTACCCTGGGCCCTCTCCCTTAGACCTGCTGGTCCCCGTCAGGTATAAAGACCTCATTTCCATTATGCAAATGAATGACAGCCTCTCTGATCTTCAGGAGGGTGATGGGCTGTGGCTATCGGCAGCAATCCTTGTCCCGTCCCTCAGACGCACAGCCACCCCAAGACCTCCGAGCAATTTTAGCTGTCCCCACCAGCCTGACTTCCATTCCTACCTGTTCTTTGATTGCCCAAAAGAAACCCAATCTCTAAGGGACTCAAGACCTACCTGCCTGGTCCCTAGGGGCCTCCAGCAGGGCAGCTCCCTGGGCTAGGCCATCCAGCCGCCACAAAGTCACTCTTGCTGTGGAAAAGCTCACAGAGCTGCTCTAACAGCCCAGGCTAACGAGGCCCGAGGGACGCCGGGGCCCGCAGACTTAGGGTTTGTCCCCAAGCGCCGCCGGCTCCTACTCCTAGCCAGCTCCTCCAGTTCCGGGCCAGACCCTAACACCTCGGCTTGCCCGGCACCACAGGCAATTTCCTGGAGCCCCCGCCCAGAAACTGGGGCCACAGCACCTTGAAAGGAGCGGCCGGAGCTTCCTCCTGCGGCTTGAAAGCCCGAGCTAATCAGTAACCCGCTAGACGGGGCAACGCTCAACGCCGCAGCAGAGGCTCGCACCGCCGCCCTGGGCGTCCGCTCTGCGAAAGCGGTCGCGTCAGGCGGGTGTGGGGGGCCCGTCGGGAACGGAAACCACCACGGCTGGGTTCCTGAACGCTTCACCCCACTGCCACTCCCAATTTCTCCCCCAAAGTATCTCTGCGTCAATTTCGCCCGACCCGATCGAGAGTGGGGGAGGGGATCGGCGCTCACTTGCAGACACCGGCCGTTCCCGGAAAACTCGGGTCCGTTCTTTCACCGCGGACCCACCAGCTGAGGAACGGGCTCGACCCACCAGCCAACTGGGAGAACACAGACCCGGTTTGTCTTTTGACAACCGAGTGGAACTGCCCGGCCGGCGCCTCCCCTGGCGGGCCTCCTCCCTTGGCTGAGAAGAAAACCAAATAAACCTTGAACAGCCTTGGCTTCAGATCTCCCCAGCGCCCGGCCGCCATCCTCTCCGCGCCTCGGGGGCGGGGGCCGAGGGGCTCGCGTCTCTGATCCCCCCGATCTTTGGTTCAGTTACTCTTTTCCGCGCCTGCAGCCTCAGTCCCCTTCAAATATGCCCTACGAGAAATCGCTTCCTCTGCCAGTCGCGAGGGTCGGGGCTGGCATTGGTAGGGGTTGTAGGGGACTGCCGGGTAGGTAGGGGTTGGAAATAAGGGGGACAGACTTGTTTTGGCCTCTGATCCACACCTGAGAACCAAGATCCAGTGCAGAGCGTCGCTGTGGGCCCGAAATCCACCCCCACCCCCGGGTCGCGGAACCTCGCGGCCGGTTCCGGGCGTCGGGCACAGCTAGGGCAGTGTCACCCGGCTGCGGCACCAAAGCCGCCCGCTTGTCTCGGAACTGTCGGTAGATGGCAGCAAACCGCATAATTTGGGTCAGAGCAAACTGTCTAAAGGGCGATTTATAGAGTCAAGACTACAGGGGGGAAAGATCCTTAGTCTGAGTGGGTTTAGGGAATTTTCCCTTTGAGAATAGGCTCGGAGTGCCGTGGGTGCTAGCAAAGAACTTGTCTTGCTACGAAACCAGTGGGCATTTCTGAGACCCCAGCCCAGGCCTGCACATAGGGCATCCATCTGGGCCCCCAGGGCCACCCCCTCCTAATCCACAAGTGGCTGCATCTGTCCTGCCGACTCAGGACTGAGAAAGCCAACACACACACACACATACACACACACACGTACACACACGCACGCACACACACGGACTCCAGAGCCCTGCAATTTCGGGACAACCACAGGCCTGAGTCTGACCATGCACCTGGTCTTAAGAAAATCAACAACCTATATTCTTGCAAAGTAAAGTAAATGCAAAGCACAAGGTCTTCTGTCCTCCACTACCACATCCCGAAGCCCTCTCACTCCATTTGTGCCTTCTTTCACCTCACCAGCTACTTTAGAAATCTGTTTCCCGCCAAGCGGTTCTTTAACCCCCACCCCTGAGGCCTGGCTGGGGGTGAAAGCGGGCACCAGAGAGGCAAGCCTGTCTGCCTGAGCTCAGCTCCAGGCGGCTTTTCAGACCATACCCCGGATTCCCTCCTCCCCAGCCGTGCTTCCTTTAGATCTTTTTTTGTTATGTTCTTTTTGTTTTTACTTACAAGCCTGAAACAACAATGTTTTAAATAGATTTTCACAACCACCATATTAGGATGTAGGAAAGTTTGAATGTTTCCGTATCAAACACTCATGACAATTTTCCCCCTCCACTGAAATCCATAGCTCCTATATCAATAAAGCGCAAGTAATAGAATCACTATCGCACCACAACCAACATGCTGTATAACCTACCGCGTTAAAAAAAAGCCACAAACTCCCTGAAGACCGAGGCTCCCTCCTGCGCGCGAGTGGCGAGTGGCAAGAGACGCGGCATTCACAGGCGGGCTTCCTGGGGAGTCTCCCTGGCTTTGGGTGTCTGCACCCACAGCCTTTTAATTTCAGAAATGTCTCCGACGAAAGACAGTGAACCTTTCACTGTGAATTGTTCTTTCTGTTTCTCTCTAGCTGCCTCCTCGCCTTCCCCGGCCTCTGCAGAGATCCCAGGCCCCACTGAGACCAAGACGGCCCCCAGCGCCACCGCCCCTGGTGCCAATGCTGCCGGAAAACCGCGAATACCCGCACTGGGCAAGAGAACTGCGTGGGGGGCAACTGGGGGGAGGCCAGCGCCAGGGAGAAGAGGTGGGAGGGGGAGGGGGCACCAACCCACGGAGGCTGTGATGACTGGCTTCTTCCAGCCTGAGCTGCTTAAGCCTCAACACCGCCATCCTGTCTTTCGCAATCCACTCCACTGGGCTCTCCTCCAGCTTAAAAGGCACTTAGAGATGGCCTCCGTGGCCCCTTTCAGTTTCTCCTCCCATCTTCCTCGCCTTGGCTTGCCCTCCAGGAAGCAGCCACCTCTCTCTCCACCACCGAATTTCCCGGGAAGCCTCTCCCCGGAGCCCCAGAGGTGGGGTCCAGCCCCGTCTTGGAGTCGGGGGAGGAGGGAGAACACCCCAAGCCCCACCCCCTACAAAAGCGATGCGAATGGATAAGAGAATTGTAGAATCTCCCTTACCTTTGCAGACCTCCAAGGTTTATTTCCCCTCCAGATTGAAAAGGGTGGGGAGGGAGGAGAGGAAAAACGAGCGTTCGGTTTCTTCTTTCAGCTTCCAGATAATATTGTCCCAACCTGAGAGCCGTCGCTTCCCCTTCTCTGACTTGGGAGAAAGGGTGTTTCGCTTTTCTGACATTTGCATAGAAAATAGAGTAAGTTCTGGCTTTGAAAAATGGCATCAGGCTGCGGTCCTGGGCAGATTGTCCATTTGCCCTTCATGATGACTAAAATCCCAGATCAGCAGGCAAATTAACTTAGGAATCAAAATTATTTTTGGTTCTCTCTTTTGTGTAATTCCCACCCCTCCTCTCTTCCTCTCTCTCTCTCTCTCCCTCTCTCTCTTCTCTTCTCTCCCCCCTCTCTCTTCCTCTCTCTCTCTTTTGCTCTATTGAGCTGATATTGAAGTATAAAAATATCAAGAGGCTGGAGCCCTGAAGGACGACAGTGCTCCGACCTAGGTGTGGTGTCCAAAAGAATGCTGCATTATAACCACCAGGGAAATGATAAAAAGTTCATGTTCACGACCGCCCGGCCACATGACCGGCGCCGGCCAATCGCTGGATTCAACCACTCATAAACTTCTATCACAAAGTTGTAAATTTTCATAAAACAACAAGGAATTTATTGCATTTCTTCATGGCTGCTCCACCAGCAACCCTTTTCTCAGTCGCCATCTTCTTTTCTTCTCCGTCTCTCTTTTTAGGAAAGCCCCCATCTGAGAAGGAGTGAGATTTGGGGTGCAGCTCTTCTGGGTGGAGAAGCCACAGGGGACAAGCTAGGAAAGGGGTTCTTTTTAGAATCTCCCGATTTTCCTCAAGAGCTCGCTTCTCTTTTCTAGTAAATATTCACCCCCAAATCCTCTACATGGGACTGTTCTAAGGCAATCTGGAAGTCAGCGGGGAGCAGCAGCTGGTTTTGGGAGTTGCCAGCTGCATCGGGATAAAATGAAAGCTTCTGCTTTTCCTCTCCCCTTCTGAGTTAAACCCCAGCCCTAGAAATGTGGGAACACCCCCCCCACACACACACACCTGTGAGGCTTGCGGCACTGCAAATGTGGGGGCCTTGAATCGTCTTGGGCCTAGTCTTTGCCCCAAGAGGGACAGTGGCCTGGATGTGGGCCAAGATTAATCTACTAACCGGATTATCTGCCTGGGTACCCCAGAAACTAGGGGGGAGGGCAAAGCCAAAGCCCGGCCTTTCCCACCCAAATGCTGGCTGTCCAAGTCCCCAGAGCTCCTTCAGCTCTCCAGGAGGGTTCCACGGTCACTGATGGGGGAAGCCGCAGGTTTAGGATCTTTTATCTACAAATTCAAATTAAACCGATTTTCCTAAAACAAGCTTCCTCCCGCTTTCTGTTACAGATACCCGTCCTTTAAATCAAAACAAGCCAAAGATCAGCTCCACAAGTCTAGCCTTGTAGACTCTGTCCTTCTGGGTTTTGTTGCTGCGATCGAATCTTTTGCGGAATAAAAAAATAAATTCCGCCGTATTTCCCAGGTTCCCCAAAATATCTCCGTATTTTGAGTTTAACTACAAATGTCCAAACGCAGAAAACGAAATAACCTCTCCCCGAATTGCTTTTCTTTTTCTTTCTTTCTCTATGTTCCCGAGAAGGTTCCAATTTGTCGGCGGCGCCGAGAGCCGGCGGAAGGCGAAGAAAGTCCCTGGCGGGCGGGCGGCGCGGCCAGGCTCCCAGCGACGGATCCGGCCGGCGGTAGTGCCACACCAGCCCGGTAAACTCGCTCGGCTCTCGCTCTCGGGTCTCGTTTTATTCCCCTTTCTTGAGGTTTATATGGATCATCTGGGTCAATACAGAATGAGATAAAACACACAAAAATAAAACAAATGGAAATAATATAACCAGGTCTTGACAAAAAAAAATGTTTGCCGAATGAGCAGAAAGTGTATGGCGCTGCGGACCAGCCATGAGGCCTCCACTTGCCGGCCTGGCCTTTGCCGCCGGAGGAACTTGGGGGTTCACCTCTCATTTCCATCTTTTCTTAGGGGGCTAGCATTTTCAGCTCCAAGCGGCTAGCTGGGTGGTGGCCCAGTCCCCTTGCCTGCTGTGAAAGGTCTTCCTTCTGGAAGAGTTTATGGAACTGTGAGATTTTTTTTGTTATGTTTTGTGGGTGTGGAACTGACTATATAGATTCCCGGATGTATGTATTCTGGGGAAAATGTGAATCTGTTTCTAAGCCGATGTGTGACCGCACAGTGGCATCTGACTGACCATGTGTTGACTTCCAAGTGTGTGGCTGTGAATGCCTATTTTCTGGGCCAGGAGCCTGGATTGTGCAAATGCCTGTGTGTTTATATGTGAACGTATGAATGTGCATGACAGTGTATATTTATTTATGTGTGATGTCAGCCCGTTAATGTGTGACTGTGCACACTGGTGTATGTCAATGTGTATTTAGGATTATAAAGGGAATACATATGTGGGTGACACTGGAGGTCACTAGTTAACAGTCCCCAGAGCTGAAGGCATTAGAGGAAAAACTGGACTCAGCACAGAAAGAAAAAGGCCACAGTAGAATTGGGAGCAGACCGGGCTCTGCAGAGCCCACCTATTCCTAACCCTGACCCCACCCAGCCTTCTGGAGACACAGAAAATAGCGCATCTGCTCATTTTTAATTATGTTTTATTTTTCCATTCTTCAGATACACACAGAACGTAAGAGGGATGACTAGAGGAAGCAGCGATCAGGGACATGGGGCACAGCAACTAGAAAGCTAGGCAGTAGGTCTTGGAGCTTCCGAAGGCCTTTTTGGTGCTGCTACTGGGAAGGCAGAGGCTGAGGAGGGTGGCGGGGAAGCACACATAGGAGTCCAGACCCACAGTCAGCAGAGACAGCACCAAAGCAGGCTTACAAAACCGCAAGAGTTTACAAAGACCTGACAATCAACAACATAGAAAAGGAGAAGCAATTTCCAGAAGGCTACAGAACAGGTAGATAGTGCTTCTCCCATACTGTACAAAAACAAACTCGACACTTTCCTATAGGTAGTATTTTTTTTTACAGTGTTGAGAAACCAAACATTCACCTTTCTATCTCCTTGATTTTTAAAAACTGCTTTCCTTTAAATAGAGTCTTTTCACCGGCTATCTGATTGTTTCCCAGTTCAGTTTCCAGAACTGAGCATCTCCTGTTTTCTTCTCTCTGCTTCTGACCATTCTCTGTCCCTCATTCTTCCTCTTCCTCCTCCCCTTCAGCTTTGTCCTGGCCAGTGATCCCCAAAGCCGAGCTCTTGTTTTCCTTTTTCCACTTCATTCGACGGTTCTGGAACCAGATCTTGATCTGTCTCTCGGTGAGGCAGAGCGCGTGCGCAATCTCTATGCGCCTCCGCCGGGTCAGGTAGCGGTTGTAATGAAATTCCTTCTCCAGTTCCAGGGTTTGGTAGCGGGTATAGGTCTGGCGGCCTCGCTTGCGGTCAGTTCCTACGCACAGTATTCACAGAAGAAAAATCAGTGAGTGAAGAAAATGGCCAAGACAGCACCCACCTGCCTGTTAGACTGCGTATGATTTGATGTCCACAGGCCAAAAAAAATTTTTTTTTAAAATCCACTTTCTAACTAAACTAAATTCTTGCTTTTTCATGCCCTACTCCACCTTGTTGCCCTCTTCCCTCAATGTTCAACACTTTCTGCAGGCCTCTAGAGGTAAACATTCTGATTTTTTTCCCTCCAAGAAGTCTTTTCCAGTCTGGAGCTTCTGAAAATGAGAAGATCTACTCTGGTGGTTGGCTCCTGTAGGCTCTTCTCCTATGGGGTACACTTGGAATGCTAATCCTCACCTATTCCCTGGGACCAGGGACTCCAAGTCTCCTCTTTTGGATGCTGGCTCTGATGTTCTGTCCCCAGACAGACCATGAAAACCACCAGGTAATCCTGGAGTGGGACTCAGGCCTGGCTTGAGTGTTTCCTAAGAAAAGGAGACAAAGGGGCCTCCCAGTGACCCCCCCCCCCATCCTGTAATGGAATGAGGAGGTGATAATTTGCAATTTTTCTTGGAGCCTGGAGTTGGTCTGAGAGCAACTGTGTACTGATGATTCTTTTCCAAGGAGTGGCTTAGGCTCAGCCAGGGCCAGGCTGTCCTGCCTGCCCACCTGCTAACTCAGGAAACCAGCAATCTTTGGGTCTCCAGGACAGTAAAAGGAGAGAAGAGAGACCACAACCTGGGTTACAGTGAAATAGGAACTATCTGTGTAGTGCAGGCTGTGGGGCAGAAGGAAGCTTCGGAGCTTAGGCCCAGAACCCTGAATAGACTTGGGGAAGGTGCTGGTTGTTGACCCTCCTGGGAAGGGGATAGGAGGAAAGGAGGAGTGAGGGGCCCTAATTCCAAGTCAGATAAAAGCCAAGCTGAAATGTTTATGAGCAGAAAAATTGGGGCTTTGATAAATCAACTGGAAAGGCAGTTGAATTATGAGGTAGGTAATGGGGACCGTGACCACCAATACTGATGCGGTGAGTACCAGGCTTCCCTCCCCCCAACCCCACCTAGGGTAACAGACCTGAGCACAAGTCTTGAGTCTTCTGAAGGGTGGGTTGGCACCCAACACCTTCTGACTTCAGGTTGTGTAAAAAAGGATGTACAGAACAGGCTTGGCATGGAAATCATGGCCTCTTAGGATTCTTGTAGTGGCTGCTAGGTGGCCTACATCTCTCTAAGCCTTGATGTGGCTTCATGGTATCCCTGTCCCTCTTCCAAAAGGAAATGCACCCCTCTGCAGAGACACCTTCAAACGAGGGGCCAATTCTCAGGGATGCATGCCTAGGAGCCCTGGGAAGAGCACCTGAGGAAGCCAGCTAGGCTCCCTTGAGGTCCTTGCTCCTTTCTCTTACCCACCCCCCCTCCAAGTTCACTGGGGGTCAGGAGCCTCATCTGCCCTGGCCTCAGCCTCCCTTCCTCCACCTGCCGCTCAGGCCCCACGTCCCTGATCCTCATCTCTCCTCCACCCCCTCCTTCGCCAGGCCTCTAGAGCCCACCTCTAATTGTACTGATGGGAATAATGGGGAAACGGGGTTGGCTGAAACAAAGGGGGAGGGGAAATTGCTTAGTGCTAGGGCCCTGTCCCCCATATCTTATCTGAGTGTGAGGGGTGGGGGGTACACCCAGGGCTGAGGTCCCAGGAGGGAAAGGGGGGAGCGGGGGAGAGAACCTAATGGCTATTCTCTGCAAACCCCAGCCTTCCTCCGCAAGACAAACGGCCTCGTCTCCAGCCCGGGCCGGCGCTGCTGATAAATATTTAAAGCTAAAAGGCCAGGAGGAAAGGCTGGGGAGCGGGCTGGGGGCTCTAAGCGCCATGGCGTCGGCGAAGAGAGATCCGCCCGGGAAGCGGAGCGAGCCTGAGAGCACCGAGCAAAACTGCGGGCGGGGGCAGCCCCAGGTCGCGGCCCAGGGGATGCGCGTCCCCGGGCCAAGCCCCGGCCAGGAGCCCCCTGGGCTGGGAGAGGGCGCCCGGCCCGGCGCGAGCTCCTGCAGGGACGGGCCCGGCCCTGGCGGCTCAGGACGGCTCGGTGCGCGGCGTTACCTGAGCTTCGCATCCAGGGGTAGATCCGGAAGTTACTCTCGGCCGCCAAGTCCGAGTCCCTCTGCTCCTTGGCGCCCGCCGCCTTGGCGGAGTCGCCGGGACACACCCCGGAGAGGCTCTGCTCAAAGGGCGCGCAATGCATGTTGAAGGAACTCGGCTCGAGCCCGTAGCCGGCCGCGTAGACGCCGGCCGCGCCCTGGCCCGCCATGCCTCCCCCTCCGGGGTACAAGCCCTGCATCGAGGCGGCGAAGGAGGCGCCCGAGCCCGCTCCATAGCCCGGGCGCGGGGGGTTGGAAGCAAACGCGCAAGAAGTTTGTTCGGGGAAGGCTCCGGCAGCGAAAACCGAACTTGCGGCTGGATATTTAGAAAATAAAGCATTCGCATAATACAATGAACTCATAATTTGGCCGGATGATTTGTAGGCAGGGACGTTTTAGTGTCGGTTTTACGAGATTCCTTGATATATTACAGAATTAGAGTCCAGATTTACACCAAAAAGGACCCCCTTTTTCCTCTCCGGGCCACGTGACCCCGTCCACGTGACATCGCCTCCGCCAATAGCCGGGCGGCCTCCCCACGGCTCCCGGTAATGTGGAAAAAATTGTGTGGCGTTGGATTTATAAAATATGATCAATAATGAATGGGCAAGCCGAGCTCTGTGAATTGGGGCTGGGGGCTCAAGGGCCGCTGTCGGCCCCCGCGGGCGTGAGGCAGCTTGCAAGCGAGATTTGGGGAGGAAGGGCTTGAGTGGAGGGGAAAATAAATAACCCCTGAGCCGTCCGTGGTGTCCCCCCCCCCCACCCATTTTCCCCAGCTTGTTACCGAGCAGGAGACAAACGCAGGGATTGAATGCGCGCAACTTGGAGGGTGGGTAGGGGCAGGTCAGGAATTTTACTAATTTGGCCTCATTGATCTCGCAGGGCCTTTAGGAGAAGTGAGTCCGGTTCCCCCAAGCCCGACCTCAGGGCTGTCTCTGTCGGTGCCCCGCATACCGGCGGAGGTGGAGCAAGGCTTCGTAGGTGCTCCTAGGACATGGGATCCAGCCCGCGGCGTTGGACGCTGCAGTTTCTAGGGGGAAGGGGGCAGTTTGGAAGGAAAAAATATCGGGAAGGGAGTGGGCGTGGGGAGAAAAAGGAAGGGAGGAGGGTAGCTCGGTCTGGGCTCGCTGCTTTCCGGGTTCCGGGAGGCGGATGCCTCAGTCGAGCGAGGCTGCCAGGGAAGCAGAGGCGGCAAAGGAAGGAAGGCAGCGAGTCATGCCGCCTCAGAGCTGGGCAAGGGTGGCCGCGTCCCGGGGAGGGAGAGGTAGGGAGCAGGACCTCCCGTCTCGTCCTGTTTCCCCCACTAGCGTCTGCGAAAAATAAAAATACGAGCGAGCTCAGCAGCCTTGCTCATCTTTTTCTGCTCCCCCTCCCCACTGGGACACACACACCGAAACAAAGAAAGCGGCAAGGGACACAGCCACCAACTCTGGGCGCATCTCCTTTCCAGCGCGGCCTGGCGCTGGGGTCTCCGGGGCCCGGGAGCCTCGGCACGCGAGGGGAGGGGGTTTCTCCGGGCTCCCCTCCCTCGTTCCCGTCTCCTCCAATCACGTGGAGCCGCCTCCCTCACCCCCTGCGCCCCTGGGCCCAGGGACTCGCACCACCTGCCTCCAGCCCCCGCCCTCTCCTCTCGGTGGCCTAGCCTAGGCTGCCGGGCGCCCTTGGACCGGCTCCCCCGCAGCCCTGCGGGGCGCCTGGGAGGGAAGGAGGAGCGCCGGCCCGGCCAGTCTCGGGTTCTTGCTTGTAAACTTTATTGTAACTCTTCCGCCCTTTTCAGGCGCAGACAACAGAACAAAGTATAGAGGAACAACAAAATATATAATTAGCCCTCCCTCCCCCCCATAAAGCAATTCACAGATACAGGATACATTCTCTTCACAGTAAACCTAAGAACACTTGTAACAATTGCCCACAGCGCGCATGCTAACTAAAGTAATCTCTTTTGAGAAACACTTAAGACAAAATTGTCAAACCAAAGGGGGGGGGGGCAGGGGAGAAAAGAGAGAAAGCCAGCGAGCTAGGGAGGGCAGTGGGGAAACAGGAGCTGGGAGGGGGGATGAGGGCGCAGAAAAAGAGAGAGAGAGAGAGAGAGAGAGAGAGAGAGAGAGAGAGAGAGAGAGAGAGAGAGAGAGAGAGAGAGAGAGAGAGAGAGAGAGAGAGAGAGGCTGGGAGACAGAAAGAATTACGGCGTGAATAGGCAGTTTCATGTTGTTGGGAGAACTTAGCAGAAATCGGTACCTCGGTCTTTACAAAGAAGCACGTTCAAAGGAAAAAGGACCATTGCACAAGGAGGCTTTTTACACGGGTGGGGGCGTGGGGGGCTCAGCCAGGCCGCGGCCACTCACCCTCGCGGGGCGAGGGAGTCCTTGCTTAAAATCCTTTCATTTTTTTTCCCCGGCCCCCAAAAGAAGGGAAGGAGATCCACGATAGCTCACACACAGAAGCTATTACGAGATACTACCACTAGCGGGGACTGGCGCGGCGGGGGACGCAGCGGTGGGAGGCCCGGCTCCCGGCCCTGCTCGCGGGGCCGGAGCCCGCGGCGGCGGCGGCGGCGGGGGGCGGGCGGCCGCGGGGTGGCCGGGGGTCCGGCGGACGCGCGGGCAGCCGCGGCCCTGGCAGTCCCAGCTGGAGCCTACTTCTTGTCGCCCTTCTGCGCGTCGCCCTCGTCCGCCGCCTCCGGGGCCCGCTCCAGCTTCTGTTTCTCCAGCTCCTCCTGCTCGCACTTGCTGCTGGGGAACTTGTCTTTGTTGTTCTCTTTTTTCCACTTCATCCTCCGGTTCTGGAACCAGATTTTGACCTGTCTCTCTGTCAGTCCCAGCGCGTGCGATACCTCGATCCGCCGCTTGCGAGTCAGATAGGGATTAAATAGGAACTCCTTCTCCAGCTCCAGCGTCTGGTAGCGGCTGTAGGTCTGCCGGCCTCGCCTGCGTCCGGCGGCTGCTGGGAGTGGGGGAAAGGGCGAGACGGAGGGAGGGGAGTGTGGGGGAGGGGGCAGAGACAAAGTTGGAAGATTCGTGAACCAGCCCGGGAGACCAGCCTAGCCAAGGCAGGGGGCCTTGCACCCTGTGCTGGGGCGCGCGCGTGGGGGGTGGCTCTGGGAGGCCGCAGTGTGCGGAGGGGGGCCGGAGGGGGATCAGATACCATCGAATCTAAGGGGGGCAGACAGGGGGAGCCCCCTCCTCTGGTAACCGGTACCAGAGTTGGATGAGATGGTTGAGATCTATTAAAAGTGTCATAAAGTTTAGAAGGAAGGATGGGGGGTGGGGGGGACTCAGGATTAAAAAAAAAAACCTGGGTGGGGACGAGGGGACCCACCTTGAAAAGCCCCCAGAGCCTCTGCCCCAGAAGAAAAGTTTCTTCAGGGTAATTAAACTATAAAGCAATCCAGAAGTGCCAAAGTTGAGCGCCCCCCACTCCCACCGCCCTTTCTCCACTACCCCCCATAAAACAGTAAAAGGAGAAAAAGGAGAGAAAGAAGAAGAAGGAGGAGGAGGAGAAGAATGCAGGGTGAGGAGTTTATGGACTCAGGAAATGTCGCTCAGCGCCCCCCCCCCCCTTCAAAGGAAACAAAAAAGAAAGGAAAGACAGAGGAAAGGAGGACGCGGGAGGTGACCTGCGCGGAGCCGGCCAGCCGTCCCCGAGAGGGAGGCGACGCGCCGGCCTGCCCGGCCCCCTGCCCGCGCAGGGCCCCGCGCCCCGCCGCCCCGCCAGGCGCTCACCTTGCGGGCGCATCCAGGGGAAGAGCTGCGTGGGCGACGGGCTCTGCTCCGAGCCCTCGGCCTCCTCGCCCAGGCCGCTGGCGGCCGCGAGCTTGCAGTCCGCGTACTGCACCAGGTCTGGGTCCTGCGCACCGAACAAGCTCTGGCGCTGCAGCGGGTCGTAGCCGTAGAAGTTGCCCGGGTCCCCGTGGCACGCCACGGCGCACGGGTTCTGCTGGTAGGGAGCCGTGGACAGCGACGACGGCCCGTGGTAGAACTCCTGGATTTGAGACGGGTGCTGGAAGCTGCCGCCGCCGCTGGGGCCGTACACCACGGTGGGTCGGCCGCCCAGCTCCTGGGCGAAGCCGCAGTCATAGTAATTGGGGCGCAGGGACTCCCCGGTTTTGTATTTGGAGAACAGTGAGTTGACGAAATAAGAGCTCATTTTATTGAATTTTGAGGCGGCGGCGGCGGCGGCGGAGGCTGTAGTTGGGGGCTGTTGGGGAGGGGGTGGGGAGGGGGAGAGGGAGGGCGACAGAGAGAGAGAAAAAAAACGCGGATTCGCCGGCTCCTAGGCACCCTCGCCAGGAAAGGAGAGGGGAAGGGAGGAGGGGGGGGAGAAGAGAAAGAAAAGGCGAAGAAGATCTCGAGGCCGCCGCACTTTTGGTGATTTCCAGGAATAGGAAAAGGACGAAGAAGCCTGCGAAAGTCTCAGCTCGCGCGGCCGCCGCGGCTCGCCGGCCCTCCCCCCGCCCCCCACCCCCAAACAAAAATATACCGCCACTTAAAGAGGTCCTCGCTTTACATTTCGAAGAAGGGATGCCAGTTCATAAACAGTTTTCGGTGATTTACTTCCCTGCAAATGAGTTGTTTCATATTTTGCACTGTCTTTTCATGATCATTTGCATCCATTAGAGACCCCGCATCCTATTGGCTTTTCGGTACTCCTCCCGGACAGAACGCAGGGCGAGGGTGAGCCCAGCGACAGAGCTGGAGGAGCGAGCGCCGGGGAGCAGGAGGCAGTGGGAAAAAAAAGGAGGGGAAGGAAAAAAAACACCCTGGGAGAGAGAGGGGGGAGGAGGGGAGAGGGGGAGAGAGGGAGAGGGGGGACCGAATGAATACGGATTAAATCTGTTTAACTACCTACATTAATGAGATATCTCTCGCTTCCCAACAAATCAAATACCTTCGCAGACCACCCCCAAAGACTGATGTGGGGGAGTCACGGAGGAAAAAAACCCCACGCACACACATATCCAGAACGCGCCAGGCGTAGGCACGCTGTTAATTTCGCGATTTTAACGAGGCAATTGGAGTCTTTCTAAATGTCAGGGTCGCTTCGGAAAAATGTAAAAGAACACGGTTTAATTGCGCCGAGTTTTAAAAGGTCCTATAAATGTAATTGGTATTTTAATACAAGTTATCAAATCATACAGCTTCCTCTCCTAAACATATTTTCAAACAAACGAGGTAGTCATATTTAAAGCTTTAATGATCAATTTCCTTATTATTGATAAAGGTTTAACTATCGTGTGGAGGGAATTGGCTGGGTAACCGGCCCCCCAAAAACGGCTGTAAACTCTTTAACAAACTATAAAACGCAATAAAGCCGGAGTCTGTTGTTGTTTATGCCGCAGCGCATAAAAGCTGTTAGCATTTTACGAGTTCTTTCCTCTACAGCTATAAAACTGCAGCTTCGATCGCCCCCGCCGCCCGACTGCAGCACGGTGGGGGTGACAGAGCCGAAATGAGAACGATTATGTTTTTTTTTTTTTTTTCCCGGCTCGAACAGTGACTTTTCCTAGATTTTTGCCTCCTTCAGCCGTGGCAGGCACCTGCCCCCACCTCTTTTCGGAGACCCCAAACCATCCTCCCTCAGCCCCGCCCAGCCCACTCACAAAGCTTTCTCCCAATAAATAAACAAGCAAGAATTTTTCTGTGGATGAGGAGATTTGGTAGGTCCTGGAGGGAAGGGATAGGGAGTAGGAGAAGGAGGAACTTTCTGGCTAACTGGCGATGGTGAAGGAAACCCAGAGCAAAGATCGGCTTGCCACTCCCAATTCTGCAGCTTTGCACCAGCTCTGCTTCCTGGGTGGGCAGTGCTGGGGTACACAGGAAGTCTCCCTAGGGTTCTTTGGTCCAGATGTCTCTTTGGAGAACAGACTGTGTGTGGAAGGAGCGAGGTCTTAGGCCACCAAAGAATGGACACCTCGTGGGTCTGCCCCACATCTACTGACAGGCCTTGGGACCCAGGAACTAGGTCTAAGTGACACCCAGCCTTCTCAGGCTAACCTTCCACATGACCCTCCTGCAAGAGGGCCCTGCCAATCCCATCACTACTTCAAAAAAGAAGGAAAGAGAGTGGAAGCTGATTCAGGGCACCTAGGCCCCATCCTAGCCTGGGTTACCGCTCCTTTCACTGCTCTTAGCAGTGGCTTCAAGGTGTGAGATGGGGGGAAGGATGGACACCTATTCCTCAGTGTTCTCCTGGGCCTTTGAGCCACTGTCACCACCTATGCTGACCTTGGTGTGGAGGGCAAGACCATTGGGGTTCCCACCATGTCTTCTTCTCCCCGTAGGGAAGCTTCTAGTTAAGCCTGGCTCTCCTTGATTACTTGGAGACCTGAGGCTTCAAGATACAGAATGCAAAACAGAGGTCCCTGGATGCTACACTGGGCCCAAAGCCTTCCCTGCCTATCTGGCCCAGGGGTGGTGGTGGCCAGACTGTGGAAAGCCCCAAGGTGAGCGTCAGAACCAATGACCTCCTGAGGCAGCTGATCCTCAGAGAAAAGGAAAGGAAGAAAAGAGAAAATTATTAGCAACAAAGCAGAAGTGGCTTTACCAATACATGCCATTTATTGTTTATTCGGGAGGCAATGGCCTGCTTCCAGAGAAGCATCTTCTAGGGAGCCCAAAACCCTCAACCTTAGTAAAAATGAAATTATTGCTCTTTCCAAAGGAAAGTCACTGTAGGAAGGGAATGATCCAGGACTTAAGTGAATCTAGAGAATGAGACAGAGAGAGAGGAAAAGAGGGGGGAAAAGGAGAAAACCAAGGCTGCAGTTTCCAGCATGTGGCTGAGGGGTTGGGGAGGCAGCGGAAGGCAGAGTCAAGTTGTTGAGGAAGCAAACATTGTGCATTTTTATCAAGCACGGAGGATTTTATGGTCATGATTTGAGCACTCACTGGTGAGGTAGAAATTCAATGGCTTGTTCTAAATCATCCCTACACCGCGCCAGAAATTTTTGATGGAAGGAAAATGTTTCTATTATAAGAAAAAAACAAGAAGGAGCGGAGAGATAATTTATAAACACCCAACGGAGCACAGATTTATTAGAGAAACTCAACTTGAGAAACTCTGCTTGCCTCTTTGCACCCGGCCCTGAGGGAAGAGAAAAAAAAAAAAAAACCGACAGTGTGTGGCTAGGGTATTTTGAGAAGCTGGGTGTCTAGTCTTCACGCAGGTCTGTCCGCGTGAGAGGCCGAGATCCGGCTGGACCGGGAGGAAACTGGAAAATTGGAATCGAAGGGAATGTGGGAAAACTGAGCTCCAGTCTCAGAACGAAAAGTGCTTGAATTCAGGCCTCCATAGGCTGAATTACGTAAAGACTGGTGCCCTGAAGGTTTGCCTGGACCGGGCCCCGCTGCGGTCCGGACACACGGAACCGGCAGCCCTCACCTGGTAGCCGCGGAACGCCCGGAGAGCCCAGCTCCTGCGCCACGCCAGAGCACTCTCACCCAGAGAAGCTTTTTTTTTTTTTTTTTTTAAATGCAAACCAACTTGGGGCGCACAGAGCATCCTGAGGAGATATGCAGGCTTTTCCTCCTGCCGACACCCTGGGGAATTCCTGTCCTGCGCCTAGGTCGCCACCGGACAAGTACAAAGGCTCCGAAGCCTGCACCCAGGCCGTGCGGACCCAGCGGTTTGGAGCCCCTTTGAACCCCTACAAAATCCAGGCCTCTGTTCGCCTTCATAATTGGGCGCCCCGAGCTGGCCCACCGGGTGTTTTTTGCAGCCAGCGGGCGCAGCCAGCGCCCGGGGATCTCCCCGTCCGACTGCTTTCTGCGGGCCTTGCCCCTCTCGCCGGACCTGCTCTCCCGCATCCGTCGACGCTCCTTCCAATCGCCCCCTGCGTGAAAAATCTCATTTTCCCAATTCAAGTGTCCCCTCGATTTGGACCCATTATTCTTACTAGTCCTCGTTTTCACGCGTTTGTTGCCCCCACCGAACGCAGCAATTGGGTGAGAAACACGGAACCGTCCTCGAGGGGGAGATGCAGAACACGGCCCATCGAGGAGAGCGAAGGGACGCCACTGTACCCGAAGCCTACGACATGGGTGGAGACAGCCGTAACGAACTCTATATTTTTATTTCGTGCAAATTATTCATGACTTTTGATAGCGCTTAGTTCGCAGGCTCTAGGCCGAACCGAGTGCTTCTGGGCGAGCCACCGCCGGGTCGGCCGCCGCGGCCTGCAGGAGATTTTCACGTGGAGCAACGGTGCCATCTAGCGGCCGCGCCGCAAAAAGGCTCCCGCGACCGGCTCCTCCGGGTTGCCTGAGAACAGCCACGGAAGCCACAGCCGAAGAAACTTTCATTATTAGCAGAAAAAGGGGAAAGAAAAGGAAAAGCGGGCGAGAGAAAAGGCCCTCGGAATCAGGGAACGGTTCGTGAAATTGTGCAGATGAGCTACAAAAAATCAAAGTGGGGGGACCAGAAAGAGGCTATAGCTTTTTTCTTTCCACCTCCTCCCAGTTCCTAATTTCTAGCGGGGATCGCCGCGCAGTGCGCCTTTTATGACCCGTAAAAGGAAGAATCAAGCACTTTTCAAACCCCACAGGATTCTTTCAAATTCCGAGGGATGACAATTGGGCTTTGGGTGGCCGAGAGGAGGCCTGAGAGGATGGGACGGGATTGTAAAGGATCAAGAGGCTGTCCTGGCCCAGACGTCTGGCGCTGCCGGACCTCTGAGTGTGTGTGTGTGTGTGTGTGTGTGTGTGTGTGTGTGTGTGTGTGCAGGGACTTCTTGTGGAGGACCAAATCCTGGAGGGGTGCGAGGAACAAAGGCAGAGTCCAAATTGCCATCCCTGCGAAGCGTTTGCAACAACAAAGTGTTCTTTCTTCCCCGATCTCCGCTCCCACTTTTGTCCCCGAGAACCCCCCGGAAGCCCCGCTTCTGCGTGGGTGAGGCTGGGGGCTACGGGAACGGGGAGCTGCCCCCCTGCCCCGTCCCCCTTCCCCACCCCGCATCCCACCCAGCCTGGAGCCCAGGCCCAGCTGTGGCTCTCTCTCGGCCCCCGGAAAGTTCCCTTCTCTGTTTGCTTTGCTGCTGTTTAGTTTCTTAACCTTCAGAAATTTATACGCTATAAACTTTTATAGCGGTCATATTATTTTATTGCCGCTCACACGGCACTGAATGCCTCTCCGGCCTCTCTCGCCTTGCACGCTCGCCGTCTCCCTCTCTGAATCCCTCTTTTATGACAACCGATCTCCCCATCTCCGGCTTCCGAGGCTCCGCATCTCCTTCGCCTTTGTTTGTCTTGAGAGAAGCCACCCTGGGCTGGGGACCCAGAAGCCGCCGGGCAGGCCACTCCGCGCGTGCTCGACCCCAGCCCGCGGCGCCCGGCCGGCTCCAGCCTCGCTGCTGCTCGCGTGTCCGTTGGCACACGCTGGCCCGAGCTTCTCCTGGGCGCGGCCGAGCCCTGCCGCCAGGACGCGGAGGCAGCTGAGTCTGCACCGCTGTGCGCCCCGCGCCCTCTCCGTCTCTGACGGAACCCTCCCGGAAGGGCGCCTGCCTGGGCCTGGCGAACCGGGAACTCCGCCGGCGGCGCCTCCAGCTGTCTGTGCCATAGCATTTATTTCAGCCTTTCGTTAGAGAGGGGGAGGCCTGGTTTTTTGCGGGCTTCTTTCCCTCTGGCCGGCCTTTGTCCCCCACCTCTCACCCAACCCTCAGGGTCTGAATGACTGCAGTACAACCGGGCGCGTGCGGTGTGAGAAGCTCTAGCCAGAGGCCCAGCACTGGGCAGCAGCAAATCCAGTCACCTGCATGAGAACCCAGCTTCGCAAGGGGGTCTGGCTGGCACCGGGCTGTCCGAGAGAACAGAACCAAGTTTAATTCTGGGATCTGTTTGGGAAGGAATTTTTTTTTCCTCCTGAGAACTTTGTGCTCGACGCTCAAGGCCCTCTCTCAGCCTCTGTGGCAGCCACTTTCCCAGGCCTCTGGCCCTGCAAAAGCTCGTGGGTCTCAGACCAAGCCTGCTATCCTGTGGCTCCAGCCCCAGGTGAGGGGCAGAGGCCCCTGATGGGCTCCTCCGCGTGTGTGTGAGCGGCCAAAACTTTCCTCAAGCCTCTGTCTCCAGCCAGCCATCCCACTGCAGAGAATAGCCAGGGAGCGGTTGCTGCCTCCCTCTTGCCAAACCAAAGCGGGGAGTGAGGAGCTGCTTCCAGGCTTGGCCATTGCCGTGGCTCTCAAGTCCACCCGTGGTCCCAGGGCAGCTTTGTGTGACTGGGGTGTCTTTTTCCCCTCCTTCAGCCTCTCAGTTCTGTTGATAGGCCCTTGCTCCCGTCAGCAGTGGTCTTGGGACCTTGGGTCCTGACCAGCTGTCAGCGGCACTGGAGCAGTGAGCTCCACAGGGAGACTGCCAGATCTAAGGAGAAAGCAGGTGGGGAGAGCCAGCCCTGTTCCCCAGGTCTGTGCTCTTGGCAACTGAGAGCTCTACCTATGGCCAGACAAGGAGAACCAACACAGAATAAGACTCAGGAGAGATTTATTTTCTAGAGTGATATATATTTTTTGTTCTTTTTTCTTTTCTTTTTCTTCCAAAACAATTAGAGCTCTAGACCCCTTGCCCTCCCTGTTCCCACCCACTACCCTCCCATATAAGCGACAACTGAAAACAGGCGAGACAATCACCTCCAAAGAAATCACAAAACACAAGCACAATTTCACAACAGCCACTGACGAAGCAAAAAGTTCTACTGGAATGCCCCCCTTGCGGGGTCAGGAGAAGCAGGAGCAAAGGTCCACGGAAGAGGTGACCGAGAGGCGGGGAGCAGAAGGAAGGGAAGCAGAGAGTGAGCTTGGCTCCGCGCTTAGGTGCAATTTTGCCTCTGTCCTTTGTACACGGGACTGTTCCTCAGAAGCGGGTGCTCACACGAGCCACGCAGATCCCCAGCCAGGATGGTGCAGAGAGAGGCAAAGCTGAGCCGGGGAAGGCTGCCTGGGGGCTTCTCTGTGTGTCAGCAAGCCAGCCGACTGGGAGACAGGTGCCAGCTCTCTGCATGCTAGGGCTGTTGCTACTCCCTATCCCGGACAGCTTAGTCAGGAAGGGAGATGGGCAATCAATTCACAGTAAAAAGCAGACTTTCCTGACTTGGTCTTCCGGTCTACAGTGGGGTTGGCCTATAGGAAGGGTGGGAGTAAAGGGCAGCAGTTGGGGGTTTCTACAAGGGGAAACTTGACTCGCTGGCGCAAGGTGGATTTGGTGGAAAAGTTGATTTCAGGGCTGGAAGGGGTGAAGAAAATGCAGGAACAGTAGAGAGCAAGAAAAGCTACAGTCTCTGTCAAGTAGGGCACAGGTAACAAGGGGGACGACACGTTGGGGCTCTACAACCCAGTCTGACCTCCTTTTGTTACAAGGAGAGAAAAACATCATGCAGAATCAACATTTCCTGCAACAAAACATAGGAGGGGTGCCACCAAGATACCTTCAAAAAAACCTATTTGCTGCCTTTTCTTTCCTTGTCTAGCCCATCAACGTGGGGTGGGGGGTCTCAGCTAGTCCCATCAGCCCCCAGGCCCTAGGCACTGGAGTATGGTAGGGGATTCCCGGGGGTAGTTTGGAGATGCTGAGATTCTGGGCTATGAAGTCCTATCCAGGTGTCTGTCTCTGGACATCTTCCTGGTGCTGGGCAGGAAGGCAACAGGGTTGGAACTCACGGTTGCCTGATGACTTGGAGGCTGTTCTGCCAGATTTCCCATGCCACATGTGCACCCAGGGTGTCACATCGTTTGACTTCATTTCCCCCACTATTACTGTGAACTCCAAACTTTACATCTGTGGGTCATCTCTGCAGGGCTGTATGCAGTTGGAGTGCCCCTGGTGAATTCTGGGTAGGTTCAAAGAGGGAACAAGCAGGCTGTAAGTGAGGGGCAAGGGCTTCCCAGAAAAATTACAGGGGGGGCCCTTGAAGCTTAACTAAGGTCTCTTTCCTTGTGGTCCTCCACCTTCACAGGAACCAACTACTTCTAGCCTCTAACTTAACAAAACTTTCTCCTGAGGCCCAGGAAGAAGGGAGGGACACCTATGGGCAAAGGAAAGGAGACAGGCTCTAGGTGCAGCTGAAGGACCTACGAGGATGCCCTTCCCCATTCTCTTGACTACAACCCAGACAGCGCTGGCTTTACAGCCATCACATAAATAAGAGAGAAAGAGGGAAGGGCTGGGGAGGACAAGAGCATCTCTACTCTTTGCCCTGCTCCTTATTCATTTTCTTCATTTTCATCCGCCGGTTCTGAAACCAGATTTTGACTTGTCTCTCACTCAGATTGAGGAGTCTGGCCACTTCGTGCCTGCGGTCCCTGGTGAGGTACATATTGAACAGAAACTCCTTCTCTAGCTCCAACGTCTGGTATTTGGTGTAGGGACAGCGCTTTTTCCGGGAAGAGCGGGCGTGCAGCCAGTTGGCAGAGGGGTTGGCTGAAAGAGAAGCAGTGATAGAATCAAAGGAGGGAAGGAGGTGTAGGGCCCCGGACCTAGAGGGCACACTGCACCCCTCATCTCCTCTTCCCATGTTGCATTAGAGAAGCGGCACCTAGGCCTTCAAGGCCCTCCAGGTGCAAGGTTCTTCGGAAGGATGGAGTTCAACTCGGGCCAAAGCTTGCTCAGCACTCCCCAAAGCTTTCATCCTGCCTCAAATTCTGTCACAATCTTTCTTCATTTGGGTCCAAACTGGTCAGGACTCTGAGCAGAATCCAGTATGGCTGAGGCCCCACCATCAGTACCCCCAGACTGGCCAGTGGTGGCTGATCTGAAGGGTCTCTGGCTCTCAGTGGGGAGAAGGTGGGACTGGTCAGAGCAGGGGAGCTTCTATTCAGTCACAGCCAAGAGACCTCCTGGCCTTTCAGTCCAGTCCCAGTGCACCTGCCTTGACCACAAACTTGTGTCTTTAGGCCACATAGCAGAAGGCATGTTTATTTGTGTGGACATTTTCCTCCTCTCCACCACAACACAACACGGGTCCACACTTAGCCCACAAACATTCAGCACAATCCGATTCACAAGCAAAGCAATTGCAGCCATTCATCAACTCCGGTCTATAGACAGCGGAGCGCCAAGGCTCACAGATAACTTATGGTTGCAATAGACTCTTCCTTTCTGCTGCTCAGCTCGCAGTTTGGTTAACACAAGTTCAGGGAAATTGGGGAGTTCCCAAGAGGGGATGCCAGAGATGAGGTGGGGGTGAGAGAAAGCTCTTCAGGGCACACCTAGCCTTTTAACTGGTCTGTGCTGTGAGCGTGTGGAGGTAACTGAATGGATGAGGGTCAGAAAGAGAAAAACAAAAATTGAAGCAGGCTTCTCTCTTTCTCCCTTGTATCTCCCCCTAGATCCTAAAACTCTAAGAACTTGCCAGATCAAGCTGACCCAATTAAAAAATAACATTCACTCTCCACCAGCTCCCTTCTTCCCAAATGAAAAGCATTGAATTAAATTTTTTTTTTTTTGGTTCATCCAAAGTATCCTGTCTTACCAATTTGCAGCACTATTTCCTTAATGTGATTGCCAGGGATGGGACCCGCAGCCACATTAATTATGAAATAGGAAAAAAAAACCTTAATAATTGATCCTAGCTAAATGGCCCCCTTGCAATAATGGGTTTTCCAGGCAGGGTTTGGGGTGTGGGGTGGGAGTGTCTGTTTGGGTGTGTCCGCAAAGATCTGGGTAAAGCTGTGTTTCCCCAAGTGCCAGCTCTTATGATTCAACCTGGCCAGACCTCCGGGGTCCACAGAGGAAAGGGTAGCTCTTTATTCTCCAGCGGGCAAGGACTACCCAAGGGGTCCACGGGCCACCGCTGGTGGGAAAACTGGTTGCGCAAGCTGAGAGTCTAATTCAGACTTTCAACCCCACCCCCTCAATAGTCAGAAAGAAGAACTTGACCGGCCAGCCAGCGAGTTATTGTTGGGTGGTGAGAGCTCCCAAACGATCTGCCTTCTACGTCTTAAAAACGCAACCCAGGTAAAGAAGTTCCTCCCAGCCAAGAGCATCTTCTGGAAATCATCCGACTTGGGGATCCGGTAGGGGTGTCTTGGGAGGAGCGCGAGGGGGTAACTCCCCACCAAGTGGAAAATTCTCCGCCTCTCCTCCATCCAATCTCCCTCCCACCCCGCTCTTCCCTTAGTCCCTTTGGGACGTCTCTTCCACTCCGTCGGTCGCCCCCCCGCCCCCCCACCAAATTCGGAAGTGATTCCCGGACTCCCTGCAAGGCGGACAGCCCCGGTGGAGACTAGGAAACCCCGCGGAGAGCAGCGGGAGCTGCCGGAAAGGACACAGCAGCCCGAACGGGAATGCCGAGGGAGGGAGGGGGCCACCGGAGGGAAGCTCCCGGGGAGGGGCTGGCGCCCCGGGGCGGGGGCCCTGTCGTGGCGTCCCGGGCTGCCCCCGCCCCTCCCGGCGCCGGCTGCGGACCCTCCGCCGCTACCGCGCGAGATCTGCTAGGAGCAATCCTCCGCCAAGCTGTTGCATCGCAAATAAGATCCTAATGAGCCCCCTCCCCCTTCCCCTTGGCCGGCGTCTACGGTCTGCGCGTGGCGCGGGGAGCTCTGCCAGCCGCGCGGTCCCATGCGGTCCGTGCACTCCGGCCCGTGCCCGCGCCACCGGCCCGGCCCCTGCCAGTCCCTCGCCCGGCTTCCAGCTCGGGCCTCGGGGATGGGGGAGGGAAGGGAGGGCGAGAGATCGGCGCGTGGGTCCCCGAGCGCCGGCTCCCTGCAGGGCCCGGAGCGCGGCCGCAGTGTCCCCGGGCCGCGCGCCGGCGGTCCCCTCTTCCGGCCTGCCCCGGGCTCCTTTCTCCCTCCACCCGCCCGCCCGGCCACCGCCGCGCTCTCCCGTCGCATTGTCCGCGGTTTATGGCCGGCCCCTCCCCTCCCCCTCGCCCGGCCTTCGGCCCGGGTATTTCCTCACTTTTTATAACTTACTTTGATCCGGCCTTTCTTTGTCCTCGCTTCCTTCGCCAATTTTATTGTCCCCGTAGCCGGGTCTTTGATTAGACAGGACGGCCTCCCTGCCGGCCGAAGTTTCCAAACTGTACTCGGGCGTGCCCTGCTTGAGCAGCTCCCCCGGCGCGCCCAGCAGCGGCTCCGCCTTCACGGCCGCCTGGCCCGGCCCCGGGGCCGCGTCGCCGCGCGGCGCGGGCTCCAGCCAGGTGCGGAGGTACCTGCTCTCGGCCGGCGGGACGCCCTGGGGCTGGAGATAGGGGTGGTAGACGGACGGCAGGCTCCCGGACGCGTGCGGGCTCAGCGGCGCCCAGGACGCGCCGAACACGGGCGCCTTGGGCTGGAAGCTGCACGAGGGGAACTCCAGGTGCTCGGCGTGGCCCGGCTGCCGCGGGCTCGCGTACTGGCCGGAAGGAAACTTGGCCGGAGGCGCGTCCTCACTCTCGTGACTTATGATCGAGTCGACATAATAGCTGCTAAGCGTCCCAGAAATGGACATTCTCAGACATTATCCGGGCGCTCGCAGGGGGAAGGGAAGCGCTCGCGCGGCGGCGCCCGAGCAGGGAGAGGTGGCCCGCGGACCGGCGTGGAGGGCTTTCGGACGCGACCCCCCCGGCCCCCCACCCTCCCACCCCCACCCCTGCTCAACTTCTCAGCCAACAAAGTACAGTGGAGCCGCCCGGCTCAGCGCTCCTTGCAAAATGATTGGTCAAAGTTTTTCCGACTGCCTGATAAAGCGTCAGCTCGGACATAAATCAATCCGGCGAGGGGGCTGCGCTCTCGCTGTCATCCGTCCGCTCCGCATTCCATATCGAGGATGGATTGTTTTATGCTGATGCAATGTGCTATCACGTCAGGGCTCCGGCGGCCACGTAACCCCAGCCCGAGCCGCCGGCCGCCCGCCCGGCCCCCTCCCGCCTGGGCAGGAAGGGGGGCGGCGGGGAGGCGGAGGCGAGCAGCGGGCTGCCTCGGGAGGGACGCGAGCTGCGGAGCCCTCTCCCCGGGCGGGTCGGAGGGGGAGGGAGCGAGAGAGGGAGGGCGAGCGCAGAGGGAGCGGGAGCGAGAGAGCGCCTCAGCCCCAGCGGCCAGAAGGGCCCTGCAGGATAATTAAAGAGGAGGCCGTCCTGTCCCCTCCCCCCAAAAAAAACACCTCCACCTCCACCCAGCAGACCCTGATTTCCTCTCCTGTGTCCCCTCGACAGAAGACGTTTATTAAACAACCGCAGTAGCAGCAATCCACAGGAGACCAAGTGAACGGGATGGGGGGAGAAGTTGAGGATTTTACAGGATGCCATCGGCTTTGGAGGGGGCTTGATGAGCTGTTTGCGGAGATTTACATGACTGGGCGCTTCCTCTGACCCCTCAGTAGCTGAGGGAAAAGAAAGGGAGATAAACAGGGATGAAGAGGGTCCACGGATCCGCTATCTGTCCTGAAATCAGAACCCGCCTGAGGTGGGCTGGACGCACCAGGCCCTAGAAACTCCAGCCTACAGAGAGCGTGGTACAACTGACCCAAGTCTTCACGTTTGACCCTTTTGCATCTCTTGGGCCTTCATGCTTGGGTGGGGGCCCAGCCTTCCCAGAGATACCTCCCAGGCCCTAAAATCGTCCAGACGAGGGAGTTAAACACAAAGATGAGTAAAGGGAGACCCTCTGATGTGTCCCTGAAGCGGGGGCAAGGGAAAGGGTCCCTGTCCAGCTTGGAAGGGCATCTGGGGTGCTTTTTTCTTCCCACCCAGACAAGGGGGAGCACAGCCCAAATTTTCGGTTCTTCTGCCCAGCTCTTTTCGCCAGGGATGCGACTCTGGCCGACTTCCAAACACTGGTACAGGGCACTCACGTGGACAGCGGACCCCCAGAGTCAGTCTTTGCCCTGGCGGGAGCTTCACGTCATCCGTCTAACTAGAACCTACTCCTGAGGCTCTGGCCCTGAGCAGGGACTCCCCCGGGGCCACCGGATGGCTTCTGGGCTTCCCTCCCAGCCAAAGGTCCTCCAGTTTCTGCCCTGGGTGCAGCTACCTCTCCTGCAAGGGAGGCGCAGAGACACAGCCCCTAGACAGGCTGGGTTCCCTCCGACTGGGTTAGGGACAGAGTTCTTGCCAGTGCTGGGATCCTGAGCCATCCGAGGTCAGGCTGCCCTCGGAACCGTGGTGTCGCTCTTCCCCGACCCCCTGTCCTTCCAACAAAAGCGGGGGCATTCTAACTTGCGATTTTATCTTTTTGGCCCTACCGCTCTACCCTGCGGAAGGCTGCGCGCACAGACACACTCCCGCCCGCTTTTCTTTCCAAATGAAGCCATCTCGTGTCATTACGCATGAAATACGAGGGCGAAGCGCCATATTTCTTCACATTATGGCGATTTCAAAATGATTTTTTAAAGATCAATGCTGGCGCCCAGCCGGCCTCCTCCTGTCCCACCCCCGCTCTCCGAGGGCGATAGCCCGGCAGATCCGGAACCAAACAGCGTGAAGATCCGCTCTTTCCATAGGACCCAAGTGGGGAAACAAAAATTCCAGGCAAATTCTTCTAAGTAGCTGTTGGACGCTTGGGAAAGTCGAGGGAGCTCCCCAGACTCTCTCAGAAAGAAAGCTGGGTGCACAGCGAGTGAATCATAGTTAAGGCAAAGCACCTGTTCTCGATCTGCCAGACGTATGGAGTCGGCTGTCTGCATTACCTGTAATAAATACATTCTTCAAGAAAAAAAATCCCCTCCCTCGCTGTAAATAACGGCGTTATGAAGCATGGCGACCGAGTATATGATTTTCTGTAGTATATAAATTAGGGTCCAAATGGACATGTGAACTGTGGGCTGGGGCTTGTTATTTATGGAAAAGTCACGGCGCGGGGCTGTCCTGAAGACCCAAGCTGCGCAGGCACTGGGCCCTGACTGCCACCCTCCTGGCTTCCTGTTCCCCCTGCCCTGACTGCCCATCTGCAACCAGACAGTCCAGAGGGCTGTCTTTTTAGGAGAAATTAGAGGAAGAACATTTGGGCTCATGGCTTGTGCGCTCAGAGATGCAATGTTCCAGCGGACTGGGTTCAGGTTTGAGGGCTGCTAAGTGCCTGGGGAGTTGTCCCCTAATCCCTGGTGGCTCCAGGGTGCTGGGTGAGAAGGAGATGCAGGCCTGTTCACTGAGACCTGAGCTTAGTCTTTGCTAACAAAGCTGGAGAGAGTGGGAACAATTGGAAAGCTACAGGCTTTGGTTTGGTCTGGGTCTCCTCACAAGAGGGAAAAGAATGAACTTGCTCCCCTACCCTACACCCTACCCACGTCCTGCAGTCTGCACCCCAGTTTGGCTCTTTCCAGGTGACGATGTGGATGGACCAGACAATGAGTCTTACTCCAGCAGAGATTTCTAGAAAGCACTCTTGTCCCAAATTGGAGTTCAACTCTAGCTTAGACAAATAATTAAAGGATCATCGAGCGGGCACCCTTTGCCTACATGCTCTGAGAACCTGTGGACTCTAGAACCTGGTTTTCTCCCCAGACAATGGTACCCACCATGATGAAGGGGACCAAACAGGATTGTGGCCCCTGGAGCCCAGCTCCTAAAGACCCTTACACTCTCGAGGATGGTCACTTCAGTGGGGTCACTTTGTCTTGAGAAACCAAAACCGCTGTGCACCCCACCCCCAATCCTAAAGTGAAAAGAGGAAAACCATGCCTTCCCTCAGAGCGTCTTGTCATTCTTTGCACTGCTGCCTCATCTGAACACAGCTTGGGCCGGTGGCAGGGAGCAGGAGGAGCAGGCAGAAAAAGCGGCAGCCCCTGGCCCCACTGGGGCCCTCAGCAGCCCAGAGCAGAGGGCCCCAGGTTGGAAGGGCAGAGCCAGATCCAGCCGGTGAGTGCCTGTGCTTGGGGGAACTTTATTATCAATAAGAAAAGGGAGAAAATATAGAGGGAGGAAAAAAATTGAAGAGAGCAGAAAAGAAATCTATAAATGAGCAAGGGAAAATTGTTTTTAATTGGTAAGCTAAGTTGAAATTGATGCATGCTGAATTTGAGTAGATATGTATATCCTCCAAGTCAATGTCAAATCCCTGTATATAGGGAATCTTGTGTGCAAATGCGCTGTGCTCCAAGATGGGTATAGACTAGGTGATAAATAAACCTGCCCAGCTCTAATAATGTACCTGGACATTCATATATACTATCTAATATTGTTTATGTGGATACGTATATAACTTCTGTGAATGAAGTGGGTTAGTGAGTTTGCTTATATGAGATCTGTGACCCAAAAGCTTGTGTGTACATTTTTATAACCATCAGCATCCCTTCATATAAGGCAAAATCTGCATACTTATATACTTGAAATGTAGTTATAATTCAGAAGTCCCGTTTAAATATCAGAGCTTTGATATTCAAGCCAAATATGTACCGCATCCTCAAGAAAATGCATGTGGCTTAAAGCTAGATTCTATCAAAACTTCCCGTCAGAAGACTGCTCTGGAAGGTAAAAGAAATGCCTTACATTGGCCTAAGAAAAATCATGACATTTGGTTGATTTTTTTTTCTGACTATGAAATCCTTTACTGCATATCTTGCCTCAAATTGAGGAACAGTGTGCATTGAGTGATAATTATTTCATGGTAGCGGTGGACATAGGCATGGAGACACCCTTAGTTGTACACTCATGTGTCCTGCATGAGTGTGAAAGCAGAGATAGACAAACACGACCAAGTATGAAAGTCTTCAGGTAGCTGTAGAGGTCATGCCAAGCACTGTGGTGTATAACAAAATTTAAAAGTCCCCAGTCTCTGTCCTCAAGTAATGGATATACTTGGGTCAGAGTCCACACCCACTCTGGGAATCAGTGAAACAAGAGGCCACTTATATCTCTGGAGGTGGAAATCAAGACCCCAAAATCCCATGCCCTCTATCCTAAAAGGCACTCCAAACAGGTACCACATGGAAACTGCATGCTCGGGTTCAAACCTTGATGCTTCCACATTCCCAAGGTGGGGATCTTAATTGTGAAGTAAAAAAATTCTCTGCCAAACCTCCTAGGAGGACAGAAGTGTAAGGAAGGAGAGAGGTCAGTGGCCCCAACCAAGGCGGAGGAGGGAGCGGCTGCTTTCTTGGGAGGGGGCATCCAGGCAGCCAAACGGGGTGGGCGGCGGGTGGTGGGCGGCAAGAGGGACAGAAAGGAGGTGAGCAGGTAGAAGGTTATTACGGAATTGCTTCCATAAAACCTGTGGCTGTTGTAAAACTCTCTGCTTTCCAAAGACTTTATTTCCTCCGTCCTAACATCTCCCTTTTTTCTTTTTACAGCACTTTTCCTGAGAGGGGGTAACCCAGGGACACCAGAGATAGAAGCCACTCAGGCTCCAAGACTGGGCAGGTTTGCGAGTGGCCCTGGGACAAGCAAGGTAAGACTACAGGGGCGTTCTAGACCCTCTCCACTCAGCCCCAAGGATGAGGAAATGTCAGTATTGTTGGCCTCAGCTTCTCAAGACAGTGAGTTGAAAGCAGTAGCTCCCTTGTGCTAGGGCGGATCTCCAGTGCCCCTCTGCCCTAGCTAAGGCCCCTTATTCGGAGGGCCCCTGGCCCTCCAAGTCAGCCTGGCGCCAGAGCCTCATCCGGTCCGCCTTTTTTCCCCCAGCCCCTTTGCACATTTCCTCTGCCTCAAGCAGGGGGCAAAGTTTAGGAACAAAAGTTAGCTTATGCTTTGGCAAGTCCCCCGCCTTCTACCAGCATTTCTGGTTATTCCTTTCCTGGGCACAGAGCCAACAGCCTTAAGAGGGTTGGGGTCAGAAAGGGTAATACAATCTCGCCCTGGCCCAGCCCCTGTCACTGCCACATCATTCTGTACAGAGCTGCCTAACAACCTTGATTTTCCTGAGAGCTTGCAAGGCAGGTCCCTTTGCCAGAAAGTGGCTCTTAGGATCTAGAGAATCTACAGCCCAATCCAAGGGCCAGTGAGAAGCCCTTCCTTGGCTAGTTTGTAGGAAAGAAGCCAACTAGAGATTTTTTTTTTTTTTTTGGTTTATTTTCTGGGGACCAAACCCAGGGCCTTCTACTGAGCTATGTTCTTAACCCCTTTTTATTTGATACAGGGTCTTTCTATGTTGATAAGATGCCCAGGCTAGGAAGGACTTCTTTTATAAACCTACCTCTAGAGATCCTGTCATCCCACTAGGGGGCTCTAGGAGGGACCCTGAGGGCCTGTAGGCTGGAACCTCAGGAAATCCACATATTTCCACTCCCAAATAGGGTCTACTGAGTCCTTTTCTAAGTCCTAAAAATTCCTACTCAAGTGGAGCCCCGCCCCTCAAAGGTTACAAAGACCTCAAGGACCTCAAATGTACCTGTTGAAACCAAGTCTAGGAGCAGTTTTAGAGATTTTATATGGAAGGTTCTAAATGTAGACAGGTGCCCAAGACCCTAGGCAGGAAGCTCAAAGCCCTGACTGCCATCTTTGGCTGTGCAGAATAGCTCAACCTGTACCAGGAAGGTGCCTGGAGTGCTCCCGCTCCCTCTCCCCCTCTAAACACACACTAAAAATATCCAGAAGTGCACACTCCCCTAGTTTCCTCAATGAGGAACATCCTTGCTGCTCCTGAATAAGGGACCAAAAACCTCCTCACCATTTTGGAAGGGTGACGAGCCAGTCCTGACCCCCACCCTCACTCCTCTGGCTAAGCGAGGAGCAGTAACTGCCGTGAATCGGGTGGTTTGATGTCGTTGTGTTCAGAAGCCCAGGCCCAACAACATGAAACTACCTAATTCACTCAGCAGTCCCAGTTCACACTCCGGGTCAAGGGCTCACTGGGGCCGGCCCCTGGGGCTCCCGGGGCCCTGCGTGGCCTCTTACCACTCCGCTTACTTTCCTCTGCTTATTTTTCTTTCTCCACCTCTTCCCACAGACCCAGCTGCCTGTAAACACATCCAAAGGGCTGGACCTAGGACACCAGGTAAAAGTGCCTTGGAGCCGGTCCTGGCAGCTCAGATTCCTGGAACTTTGCTCTCCTCCAGAAGCCCTGGACAGAGGAGAAAAACCTGGAGCCGGCTCCAGGCTTGGCAAGGCCTGTTTGATAGACACCCGTTTGGCATCCATGCCACTCAACCTGGGTCTGCAGCTGAAATCTTCATAGATGAAAAGGATCCTCAACTTTACACTTTTCAAGGTGTGTGAACTCCTGGTTCATTCCTCATCCTGTGCTCCAGGCTACCCAGCCTCCCAAGGCAGTCCTGAGAGGTCAAATCTTCAAGCCCTCCAGAATGTCCAGCTTTCAGACCAGGGTGTAGGCAGGGGTTTGGGGGGAAGGGGTGCTGGGAAAGTGGCAGAGAGATGGAAAATGCTCAGTGCCACGATGAGGAATTCTAGGGAACAAACAAGTAATTCAGGAAGGGACTGCAGATTGACTTTAATGGGACTGTGAGATCACTGCGGAAGCGTCCCAGGGCCCAGGCTTCAGGCACCCTACCGCCCCAGGTAAAAGCATTGACAATGCATTGACAGTGGAATTGGAAGGCTAAGGAACTGCACTGGGACCCCGGGAACACACGGCCTCGGCCTCACTGACTTTCAGGCAGGGCCCTTTACAGTTGTCCCCCCATTCTACACCCGGCCGCCCCAGACGCCCGCACACTCACCGGTGCCCACCTCTCGCACTCAACCCACAAGCCCTGGCGGCCTCGCCCGCCCGCGGACTCACCTGAGCGGTGGCTGCTGGACCGGAACGCGCCCCGGGTGGTGCGGGTGATGATCCCGGCCGGCAGGCCCGGCTCCCTCCTGCCTTCGCCCGGGAGACCGGGATACCGGGGTCCGAGGCCACGTGTCGGGCAGGGAATCCGAGGTAGCGAGGGACTCGGCCTGGCCGCCCGCTCCCCCTCCCGGGTATAAATCTTGGGGACCGGAAACACAATAAAACTTCACCGTGTTGTTGAACTTCAAACGGTTCGCATCTCTGCCTGTCCTGAAAAGAAAGGCGGCCGGGGCGGGCTCAGAGAGAGAGGGCAGCGGCGCCCGCCTCGCGGCGGCCTTCTGAGCTTGCACAAACTTCGTCCGCGTGGAGAGAAGTCGCCTCGTCCTCCCGCGGCCCCGGCGGCTGTCCCTCCGCACAGCCGCCCGCCGATCCGCCCGGCGATGGGCGCCGCGCCGAGGCCATCGCCGCACCGGCAGCCGCGCTCCGAGGTGGCGCCCGCGTCCCGGCCACGCCCTGCGCCGGTCGCTCCTCGCAACTTTCCGCCCAATGCGGGTTTTTTGTTTGGTTAGTTTTTCCCTCTCTGGCGCCAGCCCTGCGTCCTGCCCAGCCCCTTTATTGCCAGGTGAGTGTAAGAAGGGGACGGGAGATAAGACTCGGGAAAACTCTCAAGGACATCAGGGAACCTGGGAAGGAGAAACCCGGGCCCGTCTCGGAGAAGTGACCCCATCGGCCCGCTCCAAAACAAAACAAAATAACAACAGCGGCAAAACATCTCACTATCTGGGCATACTTTTCCTCTCTGTAGGTTTTTGTTTTTGTTTTTTGTCCTGCTGTTTGCTTTTTTTCAAAACTTTATGGAATCCAGCTTGGCTACAGTTGTAAACCATACCTACCAAAAGTCCTTTATTACATTAGGTTCCGGATAACTGGGAACAAAGTTGCTGATTCCTGCCTTTGTCTACCTGAAAAGCGTGGCTACTCTTTTGCATGGGGGAGCAAAGGGATAAAAATCACCTCAGGGTAATTACATCTAGACTTCAAATCTGGGTGCCATGGAGGAGGGTGCTGAGATTAGCTCAGGCCGAGGCCAGCTGCACTCTGACTGCAAACAGGAGCAGGTGCAGCCTTGGCCCGGCACGGTCTCCCCAAAAAGATGCCAACGTGCTGGTGGAAAAATTTTAGAAAGAAAGAGCCTGGCATGAAGTGGTGACACATGCCTGTAATCTGAGCAGCACTCTGGGACACTGAGGCAGAGGGAGAGCAAGTTCGAGCCCAGCCTGAGCAAGTTAGTGACTTAGTGAGTTTTGTCTCAAAATAAATAAATAAGTAGAAAGGGGGTCGGGGATGTCACAGAGTCCAAAGGCCTTGGATTCAGTTCCCTATAATATAACACACACACACACACACACACACACACGCACACATGCATGCACTCAAATAAAATTAAAAAAAAAGAAATGGGCTTGAAAAATATCAAGCTGTGTTCTATCTTTTTCTTTTCCCTGAAAGGTTAACTGTGCTGCAAGCTGTTCCATTCTGTCCTAGCCTGGCCAGGGGTTGGCAGCCGCGTGGTGGCGGAGGAGGTGGCTGTGGCTCCTTTCTGGCATCAAGAGGGAGGAAGAGACAGCTCTTTCACAGCTGGAAGACAGGAAGTGCCTTATTTCTGCCCAACATCCATATCCTACTATTTGCACAGGGAAGCTTCTGCGGTCTCCTCCTTATGTGCCTCATTCCTACATTTTTTTTGGTCATACTACATTTTCATTTTAAAATACAGTGGCTGGCCGGCAGCTAGCTGTCACCCTTCTATTAGGATTTGCTTCTGGGAGCTGCAAAGGGAGCAGACCTGGGGGCGTGGGAGCAGCAATTCCCAGGCTATTCAGAGCTGTTCCATCCCCCACTGGGTGCATGGTGAGGGCCTGGCCTAGGGATAGGTCAATGTGCTGGCTGCCAGCCCACTGCTTATCAAGTCTCTGTGTCTCCCTAGCAGAAGAAAGGGATAACTCTTTGGAAAACCCGAAGAAGCTACAACCTTAGGACAGCACACCTGTGCACACATACATTTTATATGCATTTTCAGGGTCTTTGAGGTTTTCCTGACTCTCATCTCCAGAATTCAGGATATAACCACCAGCATAAAAACTAATGGTCCTAGTGGCACAGTCCTGGATCTCAGCACTCTGGGAGGCTGGAGCAGGAGAACTGCAAGGTTGAGCCCAGCCTAGGCAACTTGAGGAGACCTTATTTCAAAATCAAAATTAAAAAATGGGCTGGGGATGTAGCACAGTGCAAAGGATCTAGGTTCTATCGCTGGCGCTGCAAAATAAATAGATAAATAAATAAATAAATAAAGCTCTGCGCAGAGTCAAAGGGCACCTCAGCCCCTTTCTGCAAATGCCAGGCACAGACCCCCAGGCACAGCAGTATGTGGCACCCGCAATGCCCTCCTGAGCAGTACTGATACACTAGCTGAGCTGGTTGTTACTCAGTGAGTTCAGGCTATTGAGGCAATTCTTTTCACCCTAAACATTTTTCATATGCCATTCCCGAAACATGTTGGTCTCAAATTATTCAGAAAACGGATGGTCGAGATGCAAAATTCAGAGACTCCTCCCTCCTTTTTCTTCCTTGAAGATAAAGCAGTTCCGGCATAACTAGAGGGTGGCGGGGTAAACAATTTGGATCGTAAGAGGACCGATTCTTAAAGAGACCAAAATTGAGACCTTCTTCCACTTACTAAGAGTCACAAGAATAAGTTTTTCTGAGACTTCCTGGCTCTTCTCCTGTCCTGATGTTCATTATAGAGGACAGGAAAGGCAGTTTTGGAGAAGTCACAAGAGCCAGAGCCTAGTCCCTGACCCAAGCTGGAAATGAAAAAAAAAAATTTTTTTTTTTTTTTTCACTTTCTGAGGGTGGCTGTTAAAAAAGCAGCAGCGTGTGGCTGACAAGGAAAGCTGTGGCGGCCACCGACCTCTAGGCGGCGCCCTGGCGTTGAGTCTTTGAGACACAGATCCTCCCGCAGGTCAGCGTCCCTCGCTGGATGAAGGGGTCGGTCCCTGCAGACGTAGCGGGCTTGGCCTGGAGCTGGTCACGGGCGATACGTCGCCTTTGGCGCCCTCTGCCAAACAAGAGAAACAGAATTAAAGGAGTGCAGGCTGAGAAAGGAATGGACTGCTAATGAAAGCGCCACCCCCACCCCCACTCCCATCCCTTTCCCCATTCCTGACATCAGGAAGCCTCCCACAGCCTGAATGGTCGCTGATGGTCCCTGTAGTGGGCTGCAGGGCAGCTACAGCATCTTTAACTCTCTCTCCCAATTTGCAAAAGAAATTAAACAGTTGGCTTAGGAGCGGGGCTGTTGGTGAAGCAGGGCTGGACAACATGCTCTGGGATCTGATTGAAAGATTTCGACTCCAAGTTATGACGACTCACCCCAACACGTGTCTGACGTGTAAGCAAAATCATTTTTAGAAGGATTCTTTAGGAGTTTGTCTTTGTTGGAAGTTTGGGGTTTCTTGGATTCCAGATTTGGGGCAATGCACAAGAAAGTTGGAAACAGCTCATCAAGAGTCACAGTGAAGGTACATCTAGCCTTTGATTCCTGGAAACAGCCAATTTACAACCTGCCTAACTGCACAGTCCTGGACAAAGGTCTTAGACCCCTGACAAGCCTCCACCTAAAAGAACTATTGGACAGGCACATTACGAAGTTTGGGTGCTTTGTGAAAGAGTACCCCAATACCTAAGAGAATGTGTCCTACACATGACTGCATTGGAGACCCAGCACGAGGGGCAGTGGCCCGTTCACTCTTTGACCCAAATGGGGACTCCACTAAGTCCTAGGAGGGGTGAATACAGAGGCCTTGAATACAGAGGCCTTATTTCAGATCCAGCCCATCTAAATCTAAATCCCAGAGAGCTAAAACCTGGGACAAGAACAGGAGAAACCAAAGTTTCCTCTCCCTTCCTTCATTATAGAGGTGCCATTTTATCCCTTGAGTGAACTCTCAGCCAAAGTTATTCCTGGACAGAGGGACCAGACCCTCCAGCAGGGAAGGAAAGAGATACAGGGATGAGGAGACTCTAGGGCCAGGCAGCAAAGGGCACTGGTCCACTATCTTACTATGGGCTGACCAGGGGCTGTGCCTGCTGGGGTCCTGAGTCCCATGCGAGGCCCATTTCCCAGGCGGCACAGGTTCTAGGGAAGCCTAATTACTGAGCGCACATCTGGAGCAGCTGCGCCCCATCCGGCCTGGGGCACATTATTTCACTCCAAACCTTATTTTCATTCCCAAGGCTGAGTCATAAACGACTCTGGAGGCAGAATAAAGTCAGGTCTGTGTGTGTCAGCACTCCTGCATGTGAGTGTGCACGCAGCGTCTGTGCGTCTCACAGTGATTGCCCAATGGATTCGCCAAAGTTGGGGGGAAATGGAGGAACATCAGGCGAATGCAACTGTGAACATACTGCCTGCCTCATTATCCGACCATTTCAAGGGAAAGCATTTGGGTCCCTGGAATTAGCCAGTTAATTGGCTCACTTCTTTGTTCATTTTAGGGCAGGAGAAACTATCTGCCTTCTATGTAAACATTGTCTCTTTCAAAACTTTAAGATCTCATGCTTAATTTTCTTTATCTCCATCCCTGTTGTATCCTGGACAGGAGCACTCATAACTATCAGTATCACATCAGCCTTACCAAGCACACACACACACACACACACACACACACACACACACACACACACACACACAGGTGCAGGGGGGCTTCGTGTCTGCAAAGTAACTTGTAGTTTTTGCACCTATAAAATCCAGATGCATTAACTCTTCAGGTCGTTGTGCTGATTGACTTATGTACTATGTGCCTGGGATTTAGCATAAGGCCTGCTGCACAGGGATCACTTAATAAATAGTAACTACTAATGACAAAAAGGAGGAGGAGGGGGTGGAAGAGGAGGAGGAACCCTGCTTTGTTCTCAGAGAACCAGCCTAGGTTGCAGGGTGTGAATCTCTGCCTTGTGTGTATAATGTATTCTTTTGACTTAGAGCAATGTCCATAAAAGTGAGGCCCCTTAAACCCCTTGGCCTGTAACTACCTCTTCAAAAAGAAACAGAGAATTGGGGCAATTATCTGGCTCATTTCAGGTTCAAACTCCCTTTAGCCTTAAGGATCTGGATCTCGTGGGGGAAAGGCCAGGGGAATGGTGGCACATGTTCATTAGGCTCCTAAGCAAGCCCCGTGCCTTGCTGCGGTGAAGAGGGCCTGCCTTAAAAAAATGAGTGGGTGAGAAGCAGGGGACCAGAAGCTGGAACTAAACAGAACACCTGAGAAATGCTTGAGGAAAACCAGGTCTTGCCCATTTCCTGGAGTAGCTGAGAAGCCTTGGAGCCCTCTCCACGCACCCACTCCAGAAATACTCCACACAAGGCACAGAGTTTTGCCTAGTGGGGACGCTCATTTCTCATTCGGTGAACATTAATGAGTGCCCACTGTATGCCTAGCACTGGGTTGGAGCTCCAGTGGGAGCCACACCCCACTAGTTGGCAGTGCTGACTCGGCAGCCAGCCAGAGGTCTGACTTTCAGAAACAAGTCCAGAGACTGCAGAAGGGGGACACCCCTGCTGGGCAAGAACTTCTGGCCAATTGCAGCAGTTCCTTTTCAGGGCCAAAGTCCCGAGCAGAGGTAAGGCTAGGAGGCGAGGTGTACACCCCTCCCCCCATTGTCTGCAGGAAAGAGGCCAACCTCAGGCTGGGACGCCCTGGGGGGAAGGGTGGTACCTATCGGAGCAAGGAGGGGAGTACAGATGACTGGAGGCTCCTGACCCTCAGTTGGAAGTTCCAGAAAACACCAATTAGCTTCCTTTAATTAGCAACGTAGGGAGTAAAGGGGCATATATTTCTTCTGCTCTGATTAAAAGCATTTAGGTCAGGTTTTCATGGCCAGGATTATTCTGTTTAAGCTGTCCCAAGCAGAAAATTGTTTTTTTTTTCTTTTTTCTGGCAGGGGTTTGAAGAGTACTAGCTAGCCATTCACTTCCTGTCACAGACCTGGGCTGGAGGTGATCAACTCTCAGCTCAGACACAGGCAACCAGGAACTGGTTGGCGTCTTACCTGCCCCAAGTCACCTTTGTCTGAAATGCAGAGACAACGGAAGAACAGCTAGGTGGACTGGGTCTTGTATGTGTGTGGAGGGGGAGGGTACAATAAATCAGACAATTTCCAGCTCCCCTAATTTATCTAAACACAACCCTGGGCAGGGAGAAGGTTTATTCACTTCCCACACCCACAAAGAAAGCTGACTCGGCTTGGTCAATCTGGGTGGGTGGGGAAGGAGGCCAGGGCATTTGTACTACGCTACAGAAGAATTTCTGCATGGAAATCAGTCCCCACACAAGAAGCCAAGTAAAACTAGGAGGTCTCCCAGGTTTGTCAGGGGTTACCTGCTGCTTGACCCCTACAAAAAAAAAAAAAAAAGACTATAAAAATGTTCAGAAGCAAATCCTCGAGCATGGAATTTGGCATTTCCCCACTCCTAACCTTGGCTTAGGTCCTCCATCCCATGTAGAACTGGGGTCCCTGAGGAAATCAAACAGATGAATCAATGAAGAACTCAAGGGCTGGAGGAATGTAATAGCAGTTAAAGTGCTTGCCTTGCAAGCTCAAGGCCCTGAATTTGATTCCCAGCACCACATAAGTCTAGCCTGGTGGCGTGCACCTGTAATCCCAGCACTTGAGAGGCTGAGGCAAGAGTCTTGCCATGAGTTCAAGGCCAGTTTAGGCTCCATAGTGAGTTCAGGACTAGCAGGACTACCAACTGAGACCCTGTCTATATAAATAAAATAAAGAACTCAAAGGAACATTCTATGGCCCAAACCTATTCTCTTGGCTGGAAGTATTAGCCAGGGGCTTGTCTCTGGATGGACTTCTTTTCCCAGAAGTTCCAGGAGGGTTTTCAGCCCATGAGAATTTGCTCACACCCAGGTGACCTCAGCAGTTA